>SNQJ01S0003245.1:136009-147477 GCA_010110895.2 Picea sitchensis
TTGATTGGGCAGGAAGTGCAGAAGACAAAAATAGTACTTCAGGTATGTGTTTCAGCTTGGGCTCCGCTATGATATCTTGGAGAAGAAGGAAGCAAAATTTCATTGCACTTAGTACAACATAAGAAGAGTATATGGCATCTTGTGAAGCATGCATAGAAGCAGTATGGCTAAGGAAGTTAATATCCGATTTATTTGACCAAACTCCAGAATCGACCACTATATATTGTGATAATCAGAGTTGTATAAGATTATCCCAGCATCCAGTATTTTATGAAAGGTTGAAGCACATTGAGATCAAATACTACTTTATCCGAGATAAAGTCCAGGAAGGAGAGGTAAAGCTCGAGTATATCCCCACTGATGAGCATATAGCAGATATCATGACAAAGCCTCTTTCCATAATCAAGTTTTCATATTTCCAAGAGAAGATGGGGATTATGGAAATAACTCCCTTAGCTGAAAGGGAAGATTCTCCAGGATAGAGAAGGTATGAAAAAATGTTTATTTCTGTGATTAAAATAACTCTCCAGTTAGGTGGGAGAATTGAAATGTTATATATTTTTGTAAGAGTCTAGATTGGACAGATGCTTTCCTGTTCGGAAAGTGGATTGAGATTTCTGACAGACAGTGGATTCCCATTGTAGTTAACATGGGAGGCAGACTGATTGCTGATGTATCATAGACAATGACTTCCCATTTATGGGGAGTGGTCTAAGAAAATCATTCTTCTTGGCAGTCACTCTGAGTAGTGGTCAAGTAGAATGGTTCGCTTCGCCGGGCAATCATTCTTTTGAAGTTCACAATTGTGAGCAGTTTCAAAGAATCATCTGTTTGGAGGTTGATGCAGGACAAACATTCCTCGAGGACAGACTCATTCTTTCCAAGTTACACTTGTTTAGTGTCGGAGGAATGGCCCAGGGTGGGGAATGGTCCGGACAGTTACTCCTCGAGGGCATACTCATTCTCTCCAAGCTACACCTTGTTTGGTGTCGGAGGAATGGCCCAGGGTAGGGACTAGTCCAGGCTCAACAATCAGGGACAGTTATTCCTCGAGGGCAGACTCGTTCGCTCTAGGTTACATTCTTTAAGACCTAAATACCTGTGTTTTTTCTTCATTTAAAAAAAATTGTAAAGATTTTCTCCTTTCTCTCTATTTATTTTTAATGTAAATTAAAAAAAAATAGTAAATAATTTTTTAAGTGACCATTTAGGGTCCAATTTTGGGTTTTTTTATTAGCATAGGGATTTGTTGTCAAGGCCACAATTTTTATTCGGTCATAAATAACTATAATTTTAACATTTAGAACAAGTATTTTTCTTTAGGTAGCATCACTTTTTTATTTAGGTGCTGATTTTAAGGTTTTTTTGAGCTATTGTATGAGTTTTGAATGCCATGCTTGAAAAATGTTGTAATTTTGACCCCGTTTAAAAAATTGGTGCTACCGATAGCACCACTTTTTGATTTGGGGGTTGATTTTCATGTTTTGTTTTGCAAAAATATGGGTTTGGGGGCCAGAGTTCTCATTTTGAGTTCACAGTTCTCGTTAAGTCGGTAACTTTGTTCTAATCTTTAGCAATAGGTTACTGGTCATGTAGATGTAAGTTGAATTAGCTACATGGTTATTATTGTGTAAAGAAAGAATATATGATGTCGATTGTGTCTTAGGTGTAGAACAAGGTTAGATATGCAACCTTTTATTATGAATGAATAAGACAACAAGAGAGCAAGACACTCAAGGAATGTTGGTTTTCCCATTTGGGTTTCCAAGGTAAAATCTCTGTGTATTGTGAGTTTTCTTTGTCATTTGATTTCTAGCATAAATTTATCTTCCTCTCTTCTATTAGGTTTATCATGAAATTATAATTTCCTAACATGTGGTATCAAATCTTGGTTTAACAACCTTGGATCTGAGAAAAAACCTAGGTCCAGTAAGAGTCACAAATTAGAGATATTTAAAGTTGTGCTTAAAGAATGACAAGTAGCTCAAGAATATAGATCGAAAATTCAATGTCCAAAATTTTGGGCTTTGGAAGATTAAAATTGAATATCTCCTTGTAGATTGAGAAAAATGGGCAATAGTTTTCCCAGGTACCATTCCAATAGGTATGTCAAGGGAAGAATGGGAGAAACACAAGAGAAGGGAAAGGAGTATGATTTGACTGTGTCTTGTATAGTCGGTGTTCCTAAATGTCTTAGGTGAAGACTCATCCAAGAAACTGTGGGAAAAGTTGGGAATCTTGTACCAGTCGAAATCTATGGTAAATAAGCTCTTCCTTAGAAAGAAGTTGTATCTTCTGAGGATATGTGAGGGAAGTTTAGTAATTGAACATTTAAATGTGTTTAATACCATAACAATCTAGTTATATTTTGTGGATATCAAAATCACCGAGGAGAATAAATGTATCATCCTATTATGTTCTTTTCCAAACTCTTAGGATAGCTTAGTCATGGATATAGGAAGTAATTCTACCACATTAGTGCTTGAATACGTGGTTTCATCTCTACTGTCAGAAGAAATGAGAATTAAGAACATGGAAGGATTGACCAAAGATTATTTAATGGTGAGAGGTTGATTGGTCGACAACGATAAAGGAAAATTCTCTGGTAGAAAGTCTAAGTCAAAGGGTAGATCTAAATCCCATGTTAAATGGAAAAGAAGGTTCTATAAATGCAATAAAATTAGGAATTATAAAAGAGACTGCAAATTGAAGGAAATGGAATTTAGTACAGGATCCAATGAGAAGCAATCGACTGAGAGAAAGACTACTCCAGATAAAGGAGACAATGTGTATCTGGCATCAACCAATGCACAGTTGGATCTAGATGTTTGGTTGATAGACACATGGAGCATCCTATCATATGACACCACATAGATAATGGTTCTGTGAATATGAATGATATGAAGGAGGAGATGTGTTCTTGGGGGACAAATTGAAAACCAAAATTTTCAGACGGGGAAGAGTCTGACTGATACTGTAGGATGGAAGGAGTAGAACCCTTCCGTGTGTGCTACATATTATGGGTTTGGAAATAAACCTGATATTTGTCAGCAATATGAGTGATGTAGGAGTGCATACTCTATTTCAAAAAGATATGTGAAAAATGGTTAGAGGTGCGATGGTATTAATGAAAAGAGTTCGGATTGGAAACCTATACAAGTTATTAGGGAATGTCGACTCGAATAGATTCAACGACATATCTACTCCTGAAGCTGACTCAACTTTGACTCGACTCGACTCGACTCGGGTTGATTTGATTAAAACCGACTTGAAAAGTCTTCGTCAAGCCAATCCGACCATGCTATGGCACGAGAGGATGGGACACATTGGAGAAAAGGAMTTTGAGCTATGCATAACAAAGGTATGGTCGAAGMTTTTCTTGAATTTAATTTAGAAGTCAATTTTTGTGAACATTGTATATACGRAAAACAAAGTTGGGTGAGGTTCCCATATGAAGAGACAAGGGAAAAGGGATTCTAGAATTGGTTCATAGTGATGTTCTTAGCCCTGTTTCAGTGCCTTCACTTGGTGGATCTCTGTATTATTTCTCCTTCTGTAATGTCTCTTTCCAAATGATCTCTCCAGGAGATTGACGTAATAGCCTAAGTGATTCTCATAGGTTATAGTGAGTGGTAAAATTGGATTAATTAATTATTTAATGTCATCATAGTGGAAAAAGTAACTTATTTAAAAGCGACATTGAGTAATTAATTAAAAGGGTATTTTAAGAGACTTGATTTTATAAATTTACTTTACTTTAATAAAAGGGTAAAAGGGTCTAAAAAGGGTCAATGTGGAAATAAAAGGAGAATGATGGCACTCTCTCTCATTATTCATTTTTATTTCTCTAAAATGAGTTTGGGGAGCTCTTCTGAATTTTGTCTCTTCGGACGAAAAACCCTAGAGAAAAAGGTTGGTTTTTGGTGGTGAGACCATCCACCCTAGATGGTCGTAGAGGCCAGTTTTTTCTTGAACAAGGAGAGTTGAGAGTGTGGCTACATTTTTGTGCTAGTGTCTGAGATTTCCATAACTACTGGTCCGAGTTTTCCACTTTTGGGTCGATTTCTATTGGATGGGAGAAATATACCATTGTTGGGACAATGATGTAGGAGCATCTTCTCTCATTGACAAGTGTAAATATTGAGCAGACCAAGGGTATCAATGTTTTCCCAAGAAGGGGTTTCTATTGTAAAATATTTTGTAAAATATTCAAAGTTTAAAAGCATAAATTTAGAAGGCTCTAAGATATGGTTAGGTGTCAGTCATATTTATGAGTCATTGTAACTAAGTCCTTGTTTGAAGGAAGTATTCAATGGATTCATAAAGAGACCTAGTAATGAGTTTCAAGCTTGTAGGAAGTTGTTTTAGTGAGTCACTATAGGGATAAATATTGAGTTCTAAAAATAGAAACAATTAGCATGAATTCAACAGTCTGTTAGTGTGTTGGAAATGCCATATGCCATGCATAAATATGTAACCTGGAGGGAAAGTTGGGGTTCACTTCAGTTGGCCTTAGAGACATGTTTTGGCCATAGAAGAGTAGATTAGGATCTTGTAATCATGTACAATTTTATTATTTAATGAGCAGATAAATTCATGAATTACTGGGTGTTTATTCTTACATAGTCTGTGTGAAATGTGTTTGAGTTTGATGGATGTTGGTTGATAGAGAATTAACTAACCTGTGCGTGAAATCCTAATGAGAAGACAATCAATCTGTGTCAATGAATGACTATAAATGAAGGTTTGAATGAATTTATATCTGATTTGGGCCAAAATACAGAGTATTTATCTGTGAGTGAATGGTCTCACAAGATTTGTGCATGTTAAGAGGTGATTGTTACAGGAATACGAGGTTCCTGTATAGAATTTGAATGCAAATAAAAGATGAATATTTAATCGAGAGTTTCTGTGTGAATTTAACCCTGTGGAACAGGATTGAAAACTCGTTAACGATGATGTCGTTTGTGTGATTTTACTCTGCAGAATGGGAAATAGTCTCGCTGACAAGTATAGAGATTCGTGTTACAAGGGAGAATGTGTTGAAGATGATATTCTAGTAGAAGAGTTGAAACAATGACAAGGGTTGATAAGTGAGATCTGGGAGAAATTCTAGAATTAGTGCCTGCGTCGAACTACAAAGGGAACATAAACAGATTTGGAGATTTTTCTTCTAAGATTGAGATCATCCAATTGATCTGCATTAGAGGGGAAAGTGCATTGCATGGAAATTGAAATCAATTTGGTAAGTATCTACGCCAAAGGGGTATGAATCGATTTGGTAAGGGTTGTGCTAGAGGTTCGATTTTTTTGATAATCAAATTCTATGCCAAATCAAATATTATTGGATTGAGTTTTCCTTTGTTGAGTACAAAGTTTTCTGGGTATGATAAATTGATATTATGTTGCCTTTAAATAAGTCTGAAATGTATTAATTTGTATGAAGCCTGAAAACGCTAGTTTGAAGATTGATTGTGTAAAAGGCAATATTAATATTTGTATTAAAGTCTACAAAATGTGAATACGCCCAATGCATGATGGATGGTAGAAACCATTGCTTCAAACCCGTAAGTTGATATTGTGAAAATCTGTTGATGATAAAAAGGTATGCCATTTGAATGGTAATACATATACCTTATGAATCATAGAATATAAGTATGAGTATTTGACCATGAGAGAGAATTAGTGGGAGGTGAGAGAATAAGTGCTCATGATTTTAATTCTTTTATTTAATGAGAGAGGATTTGTGTAATGAATTTAAGAAGTTCTGGTAACTCTTGAGATTCGGGTAGTTAGTATGAGATTCCTGCAGAATTCAAACTTAATGTTGTTTCTTGTACAAAGGTATTTGTTGATGATTAAATTTGTAATGAGGAACTGAGCCTGAAACACAGTGACGTGAAAATGAAAGAGAAATGAAAAAATTTGATATGAAGCTACAAGAACATTGTTTTCCTACAACCACATATTGAGAAGGTTTTGTATTGAAACTGAATGCTGGTAGCATTAAAACCTTGCCAACATTTTGGGTGCATCATTTTGGTATCAGAGCACAAGGTTATGCTCTTTGGAGGGGAAGAAGAAGAGAATAATTGATGTCTGAGAAATAACACAGAGAAGAATGTTTTCCTTTTGGGAACTGAAGGATAGTGAATATCTGCAACAGAGCAACCAACAAGAAAGACTGGGAAAAAATTACAATAGTGCATGTCCAACTGAGATTGGACAAGAGGTAGAATTGGTATTTTTATGTTCTTAGCTAATTGAGCAGAAGCTTGTTGATTATAGGTAGCAACAATAGGAGAAGACCATGTGGCATTGATGACAGCTGGAGAGTTGTAACCAAGAGAAAGTAATATTCTTGATCGTGGAAAAGAGCCTTGAGAAGTTCCAACTAAGGTTAGCAGAAAGAGGATAAGAGGACACGTGGAATTTCTCAGAGAGGTGAGTAAGTACGTGCAACAACCAGAGGAGCAAAGAATGATCAAGGAGGTTCTAGGTGAGAGAACCATTGGGATACCAACAGTCTAAGCTAAGGACAACTTGGTGAGGTAATGGGTAATAGGTCAATGGAGAAGGCTTGTTACACTAGGTTGACTGCAGCTCACAGTGAGTAAGAGGAAGCTCACAAAGAGAGGAAGAAAATGACTACTGATAGTCATAGGGAAGGTTCAAGAGTAAACCACATAGGCATGAGTGATGAGGAGTTTGATAGGGAACTCAATGAGATGAAAGTACAATTGAATGTACTAATGGAGCTACTACAGAAAAGTGAGTAAGACCAAAGTTGCGGTTGGATTCTACGAAAGAAAGTAAAGTGTCATAGTTTGAATGCTAAATTGAAGAATGAAGAGCTCAAAGCATCAGAGATGAATGTTTGCATATGTGAACCAGAACAAGGATCTATCCTTGGTAAAGATGAGAATGAAGGAACCGATGAGATCCAAGGGTCTCATGATTTTGAAACTAATGAAATTTGTATGCATGTAGGTGTTACAGGTATCAAAGGTGAAGGGTAGTCACAAAGAACATTCATAAGGTTAGAAGAAGAACAAAATGAAAATTATGTTGTAAGAGAAAGAGAGACATAATTGTCTCATAAAGGCAATCAAGGGGAGACCCATATACAACTGAAAAATGTAATTGTTGGAAAATGGTTACAAGAACCTGTTAATGCAGAAAACAAAACAAAATTGGCTCAAGAGGATAGTCAAAAGAATGATCAAGGAAATGATCAAGAGAAACATTCAGAGGCAATGCTCATGAGGTATGAGGAAGAATTAAAATTACTAGAAAAGTTACTGAGGGATCCTGAGTCTAAAGAAGAGAGTTTAGTAGCACCTATGAAAGCAAAGATGTTTGGAGTATATAAGAAGGCAGAAGAGTCTCTTCAAACTGATCATGTGTGTGCGGGTATGAGGGATGATGAGACAAAGGTGTCTCATGAGGATGAAAATGTATTTTGTTTTCAGTAAGAGATGTTGGAGTAGGATACTGTCTTAGAAGACAATAAAGAAGGTGAAGACACCAAAGGATATCAACAGACTGCAAGGGATGAATTAGAGGTCCAACAAAAGACCAATGCACAGAGTAAAGAAACAATATATATATTTGAAGCAGACAACAATAGAGAAGAAAAAACAATGATTTTTGTGACTGAAAATAAATTTCAAGAATTTGATGGGCAAAGAAATGGTTGTAGTGCATGAGATGGAAGTCAAACTTTCATAGAGTAGTTAGGGAGAAGGAAGTCAAGTGCCTTAAACATCTTGGGAAAGATGTATGGTGATGAATGGGAGAAGAGAGGTTATGGATAAGATGAAATGGAAAAGACAACCATAAAATTTTTAAGTGCAGAATTACAGTTGCAAATAAGTAATACCTGTAGCATGTACCAGCGAGGAATAGAGTTGGACATTGAGATTGATGAGTTATGGGTGTTGATGAAGAGGATGCCCAAAAGGAAGTACCTAAAGAAGAAGAAGATAATCAACAATAGTATAAATTTAACTGTGAAGGATTGTGAAGGCAAGCTAAGTGGAACATTGCAGCATAAGGTTTGGAAACCTGGAAGATTGAGGACATTAATAAAGGAATGATGGAGAAGAGAAAATGGACAACTGCAACATAAAGTTTAGGATCCAGATGGGAAAAGTAAATTGAAGATATATGACCAGGAGGTCATAATTCTTTCTACTGTGGGATTCTGATGCAGGAGAATCTGCTCTCATTGACAAGTCTAAATATTGAGCAGACCAAGGGTCTCGATGTTTTCCCAAGAAGGGGTTTCTATTGTAAAATATTTTGTAAAATTTTCAAATTTTACAAGCATAGATTTATAAGATGCTAAGATATGGTTAGGTGTCAGTCAGAGTTATGAGTCATTGTAACTAAGTCCTTGTTTGAAGGAAGTATTCGATGGAGTCATAAAGAAACCTAGGAACGAGTTGCAAGCTTGTAGGAAGTTGTTTTAGTGAGTCACTATAGGGATAAAGATCGAGTTCTAAAAATAGAAACAATTAGCATGAATTCAACAGTCTGTTAGTGTGCTGACAATGTCATATGCCATGCATAAATATGTAAGCTAGAGAGCAAGCTAGGGTTCACTTCAGTTGGCCTTAGAGACAGGTTTTGGCCATAGAAGAGTATATTAGGATCTTGTAATCATGTACAGTTTTATTGTTTAATGAGCGGATAAATTCATCAATTACTGGGTGTTTACTCTTACATAGTATGTTTGAAATGTGTTTGAGTTTGATGGATGTTGGTTGATAGAGAATTAACTAACCTGTGTGTGAAATCCTAATGAGAAGACAATCAATATGTGTGAATGAATGACTGTAAATGAAGGTTTGATGAATTTATATCTGATTTGGGCCAAAATACAAAGTATTTATCTATGAGTGAATGGTCTCACAAGATTTGTTCATGTTAAGAGGTGATAGTTACAAGAATGCGAGGTTCCTATATAGAAGTTGAATGCAAATCGAAGTTGAAGATTTAATCGAGAGTTTCTGTGTGAATTTAACCCTGTGGAACGGGATTGAAAACTCGTTAATGATGATGTTGTTTGTGTGATTTTACTCTGTAGAATGGGAAATAGTCTCGTTGACAAGTATAGATATTTGTGTTACAAGGGAGAATGCGTTGAAGATGAGATTACAGTAGAAGAGTTGAAACAAGAATAAGGGTTGATAAGTGAGATCTGGGAGAAATTTTGGAATTAGTGCCTGCGTCGAACTACAGAGGGAACATAATCAGATTTGGATATTTTTCTTCTAAGATTGAGATCATCCAATTGATCTGTGTTAGAGGGGAAAATGCATTACATGGAAATTGAAATCAATTTGGTAAGTATCTACGCCAAAGGGGTATGAATCGATTTGGTAAGGGTTGTGCTAGAGGTTCAATTTTCTTGATGATTGAATTCTATGCCAAATCAAAGATTATTGGATTGAGTTTTCCTTTGTTGAGTACAGAGTTTTCTGGGTATGATAAACGGATATTTTGTTGCCTTTAAATAAGTCTAAAATGTATTAATTTGTATGAATCCTTAAAAAGCTAGTTTGAAGATTGATTGTGTAAAAGGCAGTATTAATGTTTGTATTGAAGTCTACAAAATGTGAATACGCTCAATGCATGATGGATTGTAGAAACCATTGCTTCAAACCCATAAGTTGATCTTGTGTGATCCAGAATCAGATCCAGAAGCTTGACAGGGCTAAAAAAGGCTCAAAAATGAAAGTGCTCGGAATCCGATAAAACTAGCGCCATTGCGTCCGTCTCGTCTTCCTGATTCCATCCATATATTTACTTTGTCAAACGGGCTTCATATGTGAAAGATATCACATTCTGTCCGAAAACCCAAATAGGCAAAAAAAAAAAGTGGACGACTGTACAGTTCGTACAGTGCCATGTGGCAGGCTGACTGTACAGGCCGTACGACCGTATAGATGATGTGGCAGCTCCAAGAGATGACACATGGTAGGTGAAAGGGAGTACGACAGGTACAGTTGGACCAGTCAGAGGGTGACACATGTCACCATTGTAAGGGTGACACGTGGCACAGGTTGACGTGGCAGGGATGACATCAGCAGGCTGACTGGGAAGGTACGGTGACAGGTGGTAGGGTACGTGGTAGACACGTGGACCATTCAGCGCTCGACAAATGGGAGTTTTTGATTGGTTGGAGAGGTGCCACGTGGCCCAGTCATGGGCTGCCACATGGCACCCTATGGTTGGCTCTCGGGTTATGTAAAATTATATGGTCTCCACCGGGGTCGAACCCCCGACCTCTCCTCCGGGCTATGGACTGGCAGGACCGGGCTAACCACCCGGGCCATTGGTGTTTCTTATTATGTATATGATAATTAAATCATTTGAATTAAAAAAAATAAATAAACGGAGGCGGAAAGGGCTGGGGCTTAGCCGCAGCCCTTGGCACTAACACATGACGTGACCGCCCCATATGGCCATGAACATGTGGGGGGTTTAACTTGCACAGAGTATGGGATAGGGCCTAGCCCTCGGACTTCGACGCCAGCATGTAACCACCAGTGAAACGGAGGGGGCCATCCACCAAAAAAGGGCGCGGGGGTAAGTTTGTTAGCCCGCGGTTCTATCCACATGCCCGAAAACTAGGAGCCAGCCAGACAGGGGGGTTAGCGCGCCCAGAGGAGCCTGGCCACATGGAGGCACCCATATGACCAGGAGCATGTGCCGAAAGGGGATGCACCCTATTATTATACAAAAAAGTGGGTTTTTTGCTATAGTTTGGATTTTTATTGATATTGAGCCTGTTATTAATGGATTTTGGTCATTTTTGGGAGATATTGGGCATTTTTGGAGCCCAAATTTTGGGAAGAAGTTGGGGATGGATAACCAACTTCAGATCTATAAAAACTAGGCTTGTTGGAGGCCATGAAGGACAGTCAGAGTAGAGTTATGCTGAAGAGAAGCCAAGCCAAAGCCATTTTTATGCAGGGAAGCTATTGAGGAGCAGACGCTTGCGGGCCATTTCTGGGAGCTCCGGACATCCGTTTTGCATGCCGTTTTCTTCGCTGGGTTCTAGAGATCTGGAAGAACATGACCAGATCATTATTATAGCCAATTGGCACTGTTGTGATGTACTTTTGAGCTTTTGAACAGAAATAAAGAAGCCTCCCCCACAGAGACAAAGGCCCAAAGACGTAGGCAACGTTGTGCTGAACTCCGTTATCAATTTTCGTGTTATGGTTTTCTATTTATTACTTCATTTCAGATTTGCATATGTGTATATGGATGTCATAATTCCTCTCTTTTCCTCATTCTTTCATTAAGCTTCTAAAAGGGTTAATTAACACATGCAATTTAAAACTCAACCTTAGTCATTAAAAGATCCTATGGATCAAGTGGTATCAGAGCTAGTTGACGTTTGGATTTGAGTTTTGCATGTTAACCAAGGAAAATCTACAGCGTGGTGAAGGTGA
>SNQJ01S0003245.1:161541-175660 GCA_010110895.2 Picea sitchensis
TATATATATATATATATATATATAAGTCACAACACAAAATCATTATCATATAATACCCAAAATCGAAACAAATCATAATATCATAACTGGATCACTTGCATGCAATTGTCCTCAAAGAATATGTCAATAAAGGTGTGCTTAGTAGAGAGGGGTGTTACATACTCCCCCTCTTCTTTTAAACTTCATCCTGAAGTTTGTACAATATATAAATGCAATTAAATAAATGTATCTGACATGGATATATATGTCTAATATATCAAACAAGTTAGGAAATTATTGACGCATCTCAGATGCGTCCTCCTAGGTAGTCAAGTGTGGACTATAGTTGTCCCACTAGAACTTGACCTAATCAACTATTCGACATTGTATCTTTCGAGTGTGATGGTCAAGAATGTGTATTGGCTCCCCCATGAGTGCACCCTCATCTGACACCTATAAAGAACTCATGTCAATAACATGTGAAGGATCACTAATATAATGTCTCAAAACAGATACATGAAATGCATCATGCATACGCCTCAAAGAATTAGGTAAGTCTAGTTAATAAGTCAAGGGTACTTTATTTTCCACAACTTCGAAAGGTCCCACAAACTTAGGAGAGAGTTTAACACCCTTTCCAAACTTGATCAAACTCTTGTGCAGGTTTACCCACAAGAAAACTCCGTCGCAACTTCATAATTGTGGTCAACGTGATGTGCATCAACATAACTCTTATGCTGGTCATGTGTTTCTTTAATCCTCTGTCTTATCGATTGCATTTTTTCTTTCATTTCTTGGATCACCTTTGGTCCTACCAGGAACCTATCCTCAAGTTGATCCCAACTCAATCGTGTCCAATACGGTCATCCGTAAAGAAACTCAAATGGTTCCATCTTAATCGTACTCTAATAGTTGTTTTTGTATGAAAAATCTACTAGTGGAAAGAAATATTACCAATGTTTATGTTGGTCCATTACATACATACGCAACTTATCCTCCAAAATCTAGTTCATTCTTTTTGTTTTCTCGTCTATCTTTGGGTGATATGATGTACTAAAGTTTAGTTGTGTTCCCAAAGCCTCTTGGAAACTGATCCAAAACTGTCCTTTAAACATTGATCCTAGATCATATATAATCCTTCTTGGTACTCCATGTAACCTCACAATCTCATTAACAAAAACTCTGGCTATATATGGTTCCTAATACATCATACACACAGGAATAATGTGTGCACTCTTCGTCATAGTGTCAACTACAACAAAAATCAAGTCGTGTCTCCTTGTCATCAGTGGCAATCCAACAATAAAGTCCATCGAAATGACTTCCCATTTCAATTCAAGAATAACATCTAGTTGTAACAATCTTGCTGGATCTCTATGTTCAGCTTTCACTTGCTGAGATTATAGACATCTCACCACATAACTAACTATGTCTGATTTCAATCCCTTCCAAAAGAATAAAGGATTAAGTTATGTCTTCATCTTCGTGACTCTCAGATGAGCCATGTACACTACTCTATGAGCTTCTCTCAAGATCAAAATTCTTAATTCATCATTAGGTGGTACGTAAATTCTTCAGTTAAATATCAACAATTCATCATTGTTTAAGGAATGACCTTCAAACTTCGGTACTATCATGGTATTTCGTCCAATATTATCCTTAACTTATTTATACCAATCATCACCAATCTATAAAGTTAGAATATTTTCTTGAAGATTCGTCTTAAGAAGTATTATCGAGAATATATGTGGTCTCCGACTCAACACACCTTCCACTATGTTCATCATTCATTTAATGTAAGTAATCTCAAAGTCGTATTCACTAAGTAATTTTGACCAACACCTTTGTCGCACGTTCAAGTCACTCTGCATAAATATATGTTGCAATCCACTGTGATTTGTCTTTAATTCAATTTTTTTTTCAATAAAATAATGTCTCCAAACTCTCAAGGAATATACAATTGCTAATAACTCCATGTCATGCATTGTGTAGTTCTCTTCATGCTTTCTCAATTTCCTTGAAATATAAGCGATCGTTCAACCGTATTGCATCAAAAATCCACCTAAACTTTCCTTAGATGCGTTTGTGCATACCAAGAATTCCTTGTCCATGTCAGGGAATTTCAATATTAGTGTTTTTGTCAACAACTCTTTAAGTTTTTTAAATGCTTCTGTGAATTTCTATGTCTAAACGAACTTCTCATTTTTCTTTTGCAATTCTGTGATCAGATTTGCTATCTTCGAAAAACCTTCGATGAATCAACGGTAATATCCTGCTAAACCCATAAAGTTGTGTACTTATTGTACATTTGTCGGTGCTGGCCATTTCATAATAGCCTCTACTTTCGTTGGATTCACAACGATACCTTCACCGTATATGATATGTCCCAAGTAATGAATCTTCGATTGGTAAAAAAAATATTTCTATAGTTTTCCATACAATTTGTTTTCTCGTAGACATTGTAAGACCAATCTTAAATGTTCATCGAGATCTTCTTTTGTTCAAGAATAAATCAGTATGTCATCAATATATAATTGAAAAAACTTGTCCAAGTATTCACAGAACACCCCATTCATCAAACTCATGAATACCCCCAGGGTGTTTGTCAATCCAAACGATAAGACTGTAAACTCATAGTGTCTGAATCTCTTCTTAAATGCGGTCTTAGGGATATATTCTTCCTTAATCCGTAATTGATGATATCCAAATCTCAAATCAATCTTAGAAAATATCGTCGCTCCCTTTATCTGGTCAAAATAATTATCTATTCTTGGCAAAGAATATCAGTTCATTATCGTCGCTTTGTTCAATTGACGACAGTCAATACAAAGTCTCCATGATCCATCATTATTTCTCATGAAAAAAACTAGTGCACCCCAAGGTGACACACTTGGACGTATAAGTCCCAAGTCCAACAATTCCTTCAATTGCATTTTCAACTCCTATAATTCAGTTGTTGACATTTGATATGGCGTTCTCACTATCGGTTTAGTTCCAGGCTTCAAGTCTATTGTAAACTCCAACTCTTTTTCGAGCGGTAAACCCGGTAACTCTTCTGGAAACATTTCTACAAACTCTTGCACTACAAGAAGGTTTTCTAATCCTTCTACCTAGCCCTTTTTGTTTAGCATTAATATTGCATAAAGCTTGCACCCCTTGCACATACTCGTATGTAGATGTAGGGAAGAAATAAATCTCAAGGACACCCCCTGATTCCTTCCTACAATCACTCTACTCTATCCCAAATCATTTGTCAGATTTAATCATTTTGTATTACAGTTAAGTATCGCATCATGCAATTCTAGACAGTCCATACTAATCGATATGTCATAAGATCCTAATATCGTGACATAGATATCTACCTTCGTTATAAAGTCTCCCAAGTTATTGCTACAATCCATAACCTTTCCTCCAACCTTCTGTTTGGCACCCGATTCCATTTCTACGTATCTGAACTCGTCCTGCTCGACTGCCTTTAACTCAATTATCTTTAGCGCTACACTAGAGATAAAGCTCTTTGTAACACCTAGATCTATCAAAATACTAAAATTTTGGTGGACGATTGTACATGAAATCTTGAGCACATTATATTGGTGATTATCCTCGCGGTTGTTCATCGATGCATGTATCATGTGGACCTTGAAAAAATATCCAACTCTAGTGGGTCCTGATGATCCAACCAATCTAGCCTTCTCAATCAGACAATCTCGCTGGTAATGTGACTCTCCACATGTCCAACATCCAGTCTTCGGTTCAGTACTCCTTGTCCTCGAAGTAGAAGTTGTTGGCCTAGAAGTCTGTGATCCTCGTATGTTATGTTGAATAGACCTAAAATGTTGTTGTTGTTTTAGTCGACGTTGTTGTTGATGTTGTGGTCCTCTATAAAGAGTCCTCTACAAAGAGTCCTCTACTGAGGATTTTTTCATTGTAGTGTCGTGAACATGGGTCCTCTAGGCATATCTCGATGCCTTGAAGTCTTTCTGGATGGTGCCTGATGTTGTTGTTCTCCTGATGTCATTTGTGCAGTCGATCTAGAAGGAGTCCTTCCATGACCCCTGCTATTCAGTTCTTCCTTATCTATGAGGGTCTTTTGAACTACATCATGCAATGTCTTAGGCATTAGGATCCACACTTTTTCATGAATGTTGAAGTTAAGGCCAAACAAAAGCTTGTTGACCTTTAACTTCTCTGTGTTCATATGTGGAGAATACCTAACTAGCTCCATGAATCTGGCCTCATAGTGTGGCACTATACGACTACCCTGTTGTAATGCACTGAACTTATTAAGATGGTGCTCAATGAATTCCTCGCAAAAGTACCTCTCCCAAAACCATTCCTCGAACAACTCCCATGACACGTCTTCGATGACCATGTTTAGTTTAAGTAGGATCATCTTCCACCATAGAAGAACATTCCCCTTCAGCTCAAAGACCACCATGCAAACTTTCATGTTGTAGGTGTAATCATGAAGTGTTAAGCACATCACCATGTTCTCCATCCATGTCTCGATGGCTAAGCCATCTGGGGCACCCCGAAACTCGGGAAAATTCACCTTCTCAAGTTCTCTAGGTATAATAATACTACTAGCTAAAGCGTGTTGTGAACCCTCATTAGGCACAGACGCTCTGCTTTCATCTCGATCCAGGCAGTTGATCAATGCCTATGACATCCTTTGGAAGGATCTCATCATACCTACCCTATCTCCCACAACAACCTGCTCCTGCTCAGTGGTCTATTCTTATCCCTGAGGGTTATACCCCTTTGGTGTAGATACTATCAGAGGTGTCACACCTCTTCTTACAAAACCACGTCGTCTACTTCCCCTGTGTCCTCTAACCATGATTACCTGCATGTACAATTTCAAAATTTAATTAACGGTATAATTTTAATCATTTAGTTAACACAGTGGAAGGTGTAAAAGTCCAATGTCGCAAGGTTGAACCCGCTCTTATACCATATGTAACGTCCCCTCTGTTACGACATCAATTATTTGAGTATATATATTCAACTTTTAGGACAAGTCATATGCAATAACATACATAATAATTACACATTCAAATCTCATCTCATCACTACACAACAAGAGTCCAAATACCACATTACAAATTTCGAGATCAAGCATATCACATAAAGATAACAAAGAATATCTAACCGCCCAACCTATCCTACAAGGTTAAGACCTCCAAGACACATAATCAACGCTCAATTCCATGATTCATCTGATTTATTTTGACCATTTAAGGTCTTAGGACTGGCAACTTTTCTGAGGAACAAGGAGATATCTAGGTCCCTTAACTAAACAACAACAATACTCATCATAAATTCTTCAAGCACATAGTGTTCTACTATGAATTAAACATTCATTTAAGAATTAAACATGTGTAGAATAAGAATATCTTACAACATTTTCATGAAGCATAAAAAGAAATTCCATATAACACGCATGCGATGAACTCACACATACGTTCTCTAGATATATCATACTAAACCTTTCATACAATACATATAATAGTCCCATCGAAAATAATCAATTTCATTTCAAGATAAATTCACAATTCCATTTAATTCATAACTCTAAATACATGGCTAACAATAATTCTTAGTTGGTACAAGTTCAGTCGTGATTCCGCAGTTATACAAACAAACTTTACATGCACACCTAACATTAATACATGGCTAACAATAATTATATCGCCTAAGAAATTAATTTGCCAATTACTTATTACAAGGATCGTAACGATCTAAGTCCGGAGTTTAATTTTACTTTGCAGAGACCCAAGGAGTCCGACTCAAGAATGTGTTTCAATTTTAACCACAAAGACTCTACCCAAATCTACATTTAACAAAGGTAAATCCGAGACATAGTTTTCACAAACTCAATTTCTAGAACACAACAAATGGTAGTAACCCAACAAACTCAAATTCACAGACTTGTACAAAAATACAACGACCCTATAGTTTCTCTAATTCATCGAAATGCTCATAACTTAAATAACATACAAATTCAAAAGAATTGGAATTTGAATTGGTGGAGATCAATTGGCATTCACCCAATTGGTCAAAAATTCAAACGACAGTATTCAATAATTCTGAGTTCTGAAAATTAAAAATCTAAAAGATATTGAATGAACGATTTCCTAAATTCGGAGTTGGAACAAAATTTACAGCAATCACAGAGCTTATAATTTGGGTTAAAATTTTCGATTGGGAGATACTAAAATAATAGAGAAATCGTTGCTCGCTAAAAAATTTATGTTTGAAATCTTACGAATTCGGGTAACTACCAGTGCGTCCTTACTCACGGGATGCCAAGAGTTTACAACGATATTACACTTGTAAATTTGACTGAAACTTGACATATTTCAACAAATTTTGCAATCAAAACTAAATACTAAATGATTTGCCAGTGTTAAATAAAACATCAAAAAATCGAGACTACAATTTAATTTGACAGTGTCTCTAAAATTTTTGTTTCGTAAAGAAAATGAAAGTAACCAACAATTATTGTATTCGTAACTCGAAATTCCATAGAATTACAACGACGAAATCCTCAACTATAGATTGTACTAGAACGAGTCTCTCCAATACATTGAGAACGTGTGCTCCCAATATAAAATGATTGTGGTAATCCGTCTGTGGTAATATGAAATGTTTGGCTGCGCTAGGTTGATAAATGGAAAGTGGCAATTACATATCCTTACAGTAATTTTTTAATGTGATTAGGTAAATGTTAAAAAGTAAACATGTTAACAGATAAATGCAAGAAAGTTATGAACAATAAATCTGATCCATTGATTTTGGAGGACGACTAAGAATAGGTCAGCATCTTCAATGCATAGCCATCAGATTAGGGTTTAAGGTTAAATAAGGTTAAAAGATCATTAATTGTGCCCATTGTCAATAGATATATGACGTAAAAATATTTAGCAGTGAATTTAAGTTCAAATTTAAACTGCACGTGACTTACCTAGATCAATCACTGTAGTTCAAGGTTGGCGAGAATTTCCATCCACACACTAGCTCAATGTTGAAGCAATATCTAATATTATGGACTTTCCAACAACTTTATAAGACCTCAAAGAATTTCTTAACTCAAAAATAGATGATTGAATGTAGAACATAAAAAATTCTCTAAACTCAGAGCATGAAAATTAATACTGCAGTAATCATAATAGGTTAGTAGTTTGGGTATGTTAAAATTATAGTGCATCATAAAAACTTTCTTAGCGTAGGGTAATCATAACAGGTTAGTAGTTTGGGTATGTTAAAATTATAGTGCATCATAAAAACTTTCTTAGCGTAGGGTAAGCAAAATAAAAACAGCTATTCATAGAAAAACAAATTGGGATTATTAAAATAGTTGACAATGTTCAACTAACAACTATGAATTTCGTTTTTATAACTTTACTCTCGTTACAAAACCAGAATTGAAACCAATTTGCGGTGAACAACAATTTTCATTTCATCTAAATTTTTCAGTGCTCAACATTATGCATACGAGTTTGTAAACTACTGATAAAAAAAATGGGTTCGGGTTTCTGGGTTGAATATAATTTTAGAAGCACTCAAAGAAACTCTTAAATTCGATTTTTCCATTTATTTTGGCAGTGCACAATTGAATTATAAATCCTGGGTTATAAAACAAGAATGCCAACAAAACAGCGTAAAACAATTTCTAGATTTCACAAAGGCTCTTCCAAGAGATCGTGAATTTATTACAGAAATTACAAATTGTTCTACGAAGATTTTAAAAAATCATATATACAATTCTACTCTTATTACAATGTAATAATCCAAGAATAAAATACTGAAACCGTGATGATGGAAATTTGAGGAAGTTCGCCAGTGCCTTGTCCTCCTTGTTTATTCCCTCTTGCTAATCAAGGATACTTCACCAGTATTTCTCAGCAAATGCTAGGGGTACTCTTCTTCCCCCTTATCCCCTTGAGCTGCAAAGGGGCCACACACAAGAAACCAACAAACAATAGCTCCAAGGCTTGCCTCGCAAGGTAGATATTCCACTCTTTCTACAAGCTTGGTATCCCAACTCTCACATGTAAAACAGAGTCAAAACCATTTTCCTTCTTCACCATTTGTTTTATAGAAATTTCCTCTCTGACACATGTCCTCATGCACAAATAATTAAATTTTTAAATTAAATTAATTATGATTATTCATCCACACACTTGTCACACTCTCCCCAAGTTGCACAAGTAATTACCATTTTTTATTTTTATTTTAAAACCAAACTCTCTCACATTCCCCAATGTGTTCCTATTTTCTCTCTTAGTTATCCTTTTGTTCCCCAAATTCTCATTTAATGAGTGTCTCCTAACTAGATCTTAGTTAGAGTTGGATTAGGAGTCTTCTTCTAGTTAGACTAGTGGTAGTTTGAATCTAGATAATATTCTATGTGTACACCTATTCTCTCTGATTTTATCTCTTTCTATTTTAAAAATCCAATTTATTAATTTCATGCACACACATGCAATTTATCCTAAATTTAGATTTTACTCAATTTTTCCTAGAATTTTGATCTCGATTCTTTTAATTTATTTAATATTTTTATTTAGTCCCCTAATTAAACTTAGACTTTGGTTTAGTCTTAGAATTCAACTTATAATTTTATTGGGATTTATAATTAATAAATTTCCTATTTAATTAATTATTTTAATCCAACAAGGTCTAATCATTTCAACGTTTTCTAGGCCACCTAGATTTGTTGACTCGAGTTTTTAATTACGCGACGTGCCCTTCAAGAGGCACCTCCATGCTCCAAGGGTGCCACTCCCCTTTGACTCGTTTTTGAAGTTTTTCTAACCCTTGGAGTCAACACTCCACTCAATCAACCTTGTGAGACACTAAGGGCTTTTAAGGAATAAGGACTATGCCTTATTGTGCACCCTTTATAATTTTCGTGAGCGACTATCTCATTCCTCCCTCACGACATCGTGGACCTCTCAAACTAGGTAATCACTAACCTACCATTCGCCCATGGCAGGAATGCTAGTAGGTTGTGAGAGGGACACTGCCACAACTCTCTCTCAATGTCTGGTTTATATTCATGGTCCCTCTACTCCTTATGTGAGTCGGATTAACAAGCATCGTCAAGCCTACATCCACTGACAAAAACATTGTCAATAATCCATATAAGTAAATCATACTGCAATCAATCATGTGTCACATGTGTGTGAAATGAAATACTCAAACAAATACAATCCACTCCTTGACTCCACCCAGATTCCAAGGAAGTTCATCGATGCCATCAACATCCATAACATGTCATGTTCCCTACACACTCAAGAAAAACTCGTCAATAGCATCTGCCAATATATATATATATATATATATATATAAGTCACAACACAACATCATCATCATATATAACCCATAATCAAAATGAATCAAAATATCATAACTAGATCACTTGCATGAAAGTGTCCTCAAAGAATATGTCAATAAAGGTTTTCTCAATAGAGAGGGGTGTTACAGTAAGCTCTGAAAAATTCAACATTTTTATGAAAAACAATGGTGTTGAGGAAATGGGGGGTTCACTTTGAAGTTTAATAACCCTTCGGCTTTGAACAAATTTATTAGCGCACTAGGAGACAATTTCTTTTACAGTCAAAGACTTCGGGTAGAAATACAGCTAGAGAAATTCTTAATGTCCAAATTATGTTCTCATTTCTTCCAGATAAGGGAAATGTAGCATACTACCAGTAAGATCTTGACCATTGAAAGTTTTGGTCTTCTCTCCCAAAAATATTCAATGTATCTCCACAAAAATTTTGTGCCCCTGTAGCAATTCTAATCAAGTTGGCGGATTGTAGTATGATTCCTTAGAACAATGATTTTGAAATGAATATTTTTCTCGGTAATACGACTTAAATCCTTTTTTTTCGATGAATAAATTAATCCAAATTAAATGATATTGCCTCGATATTTTTGGCATTAATAACGACCTTTTCATGATTTAATTGGGAGTTGTCTTCCCTATGATTATCATTTAATGTATCTCAAAAAGAGTGACAAAGAAATAGATAAAGTACGGTGGGCAGTCAGACATGGAAAGGATGGTGATGTGAACTGACGAGTATGTCGACTCGTGAACCCACCATAACATGGAAATATGGCTAAGTATTGCTCGAGGATAAGAGTGAAAATAAGAAATCGGTAAAGTGTTGTTATCGGTCAGACTAATAAGCGATGAATTATTCAAGACTTGGGACCCGTGAACCTGTGGTGGAGAAGATCATAAATATTCAAAGTATAGAATTCAAAATGAGGATGCGGAAAAAAAGAATGGTTATTTTTGGTAACGACGGAAAAAGGGAACATAAGAAGCGATTAAATGAATTCGTGAGTCCACCAATCCACGAACCCACGGTTATAAAGAAATCTCTTGAAATGTGACTAAGTCATGGTTCATTATGAATATGGTGAAGGAAAATAAGTGCAATTTGTATAACACAGAACATTGGTAAAGAGAGTTATGAACCCACCATGGGACAAGAATTTTCTAAGTAAAATTAAAATGAAAGGATGAGGAAAAGATTATATACAAGTCAACAAGTCTGTGATAATAAACTTAGCCCAGTCTGAGAGTAACTCAACCAACAGAGAATTCTCGACATCCAAATTGTCAACTCAGCCACAATAGTAGAGAACATGGCCCACAGAGAGACTCATGCTCCCAACAAGAGACAATGGTTGTAGAAGCAACTAAAATCCCACGATTTGGATACCATAATGACCTCTTCTACAAATAAATTAGTTTCCAAGGAATATTTGGCCCCCTTTTGGAGATGAATCAACCGTTTTTCTGCAAAACTCATCCCAGCAATGGTGTATTTCTCCCATCCAATATAAATCGACCCAACAGTTGCAAACTCGGCCCAAAAGTTAGGGAAAACTCAACCACCAACACAAAAACACAACCACACTCTCAACTCACCTTATTCAAGAAAACATTGACCTCTACCAAATGAAAATCAGTTGCCAAGTAATGGAAACTCAGCCACAATGAAAGATATAAATGATATTTCCTCCACAACCAACTAGGGTGGATGATCTCACCACCAAAACTAATCTTCTTCTCTAATGTTTTTTCGTCCCAAGAGCCAAAAGCCACAATATCTCCTCAAATTCATTTTAGAGAAATAATAATGCATAAAGGGAGAGGACACCATAATTCTCCTTTGATTTTCTCGTTGACCCTTGTGAGACCCTTTTACCCTTTTAATAAATTAAAGTGACTTTATAAACTCAAGTAACTTAAAACACCCTTTTAATTAATTACTCAATGCCACTTTAAAATAAATTATTTTTTCTTCTCCAATGAAATTAAACAATTAATTAATCCACTTTTTCCACTAACTACAGCCTACAGGAATCAGTTGGGATATTACGTCAATATATTGGAGAGATTATTTGGAAATGGACATTACAGTCCTCCCTTCCTGAGATTGCTTGTCCTCAAGCAACTACAAACCATGATGTTACAAAATCTACTCACTCTCCCATGTGGCATCCCCTACTGCCCAATCTCTCCACCTGATACGGTACTCCCTGATCATTCGTCTCCTTAATATCCCCTCCCTAACATCCAAAAACTCATTGGGATTCAGTATCATTTGTCCCCTCTCATCTAGTGGAGATAACTATGTGGAAGTGGTAACCCATGGCCCCAACACCTTCTCGAGGCATGAGACATAGACAATACTATGAATCCATCTACCCTCTGACAACTCCAACTCATAAGATACCTCTTCAACTCTTTGTATCACCTTGTACGGACCATAGAGGCATGACCTCATCTCCTCAGCTCCACCTCTCTTAAATGGGAATGGTCTATGTGGCTACACCCTCTAGAAAACCATGTCCCTAATATTGAAGCTATGCTCCACTTTGTGCCTATATGCATGCATCCTTTGTTGGATCTGGGTGGTATGCAAACTATCATGAGTGGTGTCGCAACAATTATCACCTAAATGTAATCACTTTATCCATAACCTCGCATACGCATGCAGATACCTCTCAACCCATTGGTTCATCATATTTTCCTAACCATCCATCCAAGGGTAGAAACTGGTACTAGAATTCAAACCTGTGCCTGCAAATTTGAACAAATCTCGCCAACATACTCTAAGAAACCCATTGTCCTAATCACTGACAATGATTCTTGGATTCTCATTAACTCTAAACATCTCCCTAAGATATAGCTATGTCACCCATGTTTCCCCATTCTCCGAAGAAATCACAGAGAAGTGTGTGAAATATGATAGTTGGTCAATCCTTGCACACGTATTATATACTCTCTAAACCCTTGGTAAACCTATGATGCAATATAACAACACAACTTCCCACCTTGGTCCTAAAATGGGAAAAGACTGCGTTAACCCTGATGGATGTGTGTGTCTTGCACTTATCTACTGGCAAGTCGTACAATCCCCCATATGTCCCAACACAACATCCATAAATTCCCTCCATACAAACCTATCTTGGATCTTCTTGTAAGTGGTAAAGTCATCAGGGTCCCAAACTAGCCTGTAAGATGTGAAGCACCCTCCACCCATAGCGTTGATCTGCAAGGTGCTAACACAACAACCCACCCAAATTCCCCTAATAAGCCAAGAAATCCTAAGATGTACAAATTCATTTGAATCCTTAGAAGATAGCTTCTCCAAGCAATTAATCCTATGCACCCTAGGAGTAAACTATGGAAAGAAAATATTGTCCATCTCATCTATATCGGTTGTCGAACTGTCAAAAGTTGTAATCCTGGGGTCCCAAGATAATATCCATAAGGAATAATCAAGATGGTGTTGCATGCTTCTTATCATAACTGTATGATCACCATGCTTAGACTACTCTCTCCTCTCCTCGACCCCCAAACTGATATCCCTGAAAAGACTAAACTCACTTTACTAAATCATGTCTCTTCAAGGAATCTCAGTGAAGTCAAAGTATTCCAACCCACATATAGACTTGATCATGGGTAGTGTGAGGGAAATTTACCTCACCATGTAGAAAACATATCAACAAATCCTCTCACAACATCCCCACAATGATGCATACCAATCACTAACACGACCCTGTCACTCATCCTCATCATCTGAAGAAATCTATCACTCTGATGAATGCTAGGATCCCACCACCAAATTGGAAGTCCATCAATCCCAATGCCTACTGAAATATCTATGAACCGATCCAACAAATTATGGATCTCCTCCTATGCACTCTATGCACTAATCACATGGTCCAAATGAAATACCTTTGTCATGGCCACAATCCCACATGTCTCATCCAACTGACTCAGGTGAACCTCCCATGTATTGTTGTATATAATGAGGGCATCAAATAACAGGAATAGATTCCTCTGTCACTGCCTTCAATGCTGGAAAGTGACTAGTGCATTGGTCAACCCCAAGGGCATGGCCACAAATTCATAATGAATTCTGGAAGAATACCTATGTGTATCCTACTCCCTATCCCTCATTTGATGATATCCCAGATGAAGATCGATCATTGAAGGATATTATACTCCTTGAGGCTCACCCATCCACTCACTAATCCTGGGTAACCTCAACTCAATGGTATGCTTGAGGACTATGTCTAGAGGTCTCCCTAGAAGAAACACTTCAAAACTCCCCTATACACTATTGTGTGCCAATGAATACCCATTCATACTACTTCCTATCACTGAATCACCATGTACCATCATGTACCATTTAGGCACTATTGCATCCATAATTCTACTGGTATCGCTTGAACCTATATCACAAAGCATGCCCATGTCTATAATATACCAGTCCACCCAATACATGGATGCATATACTTCCTTGCAGACTTCTCCACACAGAATGTGCTCAACTGTCTCCTCCATAGATAAGCCTTGAGCCTTTATTTGGCTCTCCAAATGAAACGTCTCATGATCCCCACAATGAAAAATAGGAGCATAGTCAAAACCCTTTGTGTCATACCTCTCTTCAATCACCTGCAACTTTGAATGCTCCTCGTGTGCGATCATTTCAATAGGCTCCTCCCTCAAATCATAGATGCAACTCACACCCTCATGTGTCATGGATTCCAAATATGATGGAGTCTCTACTGTGAATGATGAGGAACATGACAAACTCAA
>SNQJ01S0003245.1:198120-217484 GCA_010110895.2 Picea sitchensis
AGATAAAATAAGGTCCTCATCTAGCCATAAAGGATTATGGTTGGAGTCATCAATTGAAAGAGTAGCTTGTTTAGTTTCATTTCTACCATTAAAGTCTCCTAGCAAGAATATATTACCTTCATTTTTCAAATTATAAATATTTTGTTCTAAATTATTATAGGGACAATTTTTATCTAGATTATTTTTCTTAGAAAAAGTAGAATTAATAGGTGGAAAATAACAAATTGCTATATACATCTTCTTAGCATTCGTGTCTGAAATTTTTATCCAAATGTATTGATTAAGAGGGTCAATATTATGAAGTTGAATGTGAGGAGAAATTTTTTTTCTAATATAACAAGCTATGCCTCCTATCCCTCCACGGTGGGATTTTTTGTTTCATTCCGACCACAAGACAAATCCTTCCATGTTAGGGACCTTAGAGTCCTCATAGTCCCAAGTTTCATCTAGACAGATAATATCAACACCACTCGGGATCCAACTTATCATAGGACCTTTGTGCCATGGAAAGCCACAACAATTCCAAAAAGGGATCCCAAGTATCCCAAATTCTTATTTATTATTATTCTTTTGGTCTATATCCCTAATAATAGCTTTTCGATTTCTAATCATTGGCCATTTTCCTTCTTTTGTGGCTTCTTTTACCTTTTGAAATTCCTTCCTTAATTCAGCTTGGTCTTCAGGAATGAGGTCTTCATTTATAAATATTTTCGACCCTTTTAAGCTCGGAGATTTACTAAGTATGTTATATTTATGGTCATTACAACTTACTTTGACACAGACCAACATATCTTTGAGATCAATTATTTTTCCTACCCTCTTTGCTTCTATGAGGTAAGTTGTATCAATTTGTGATTTATCTTTTAATTCTTCTTTTACTATCGCTAGTGTATCCTCCTCTTGTTGTTCTTTTATACCAACAATTATGAGGTTCAAGGCTCTTTTGTTACGTTCATGGTCCAATTCGATTAGCTTATTCATTTCCTCTTTGATGGGTTTGATATCCAATTTGTTTTCCATATTACTAAGGGTCAAATTGTTGGTTAGTTTTTCTTCTATCTCTTTAATCCTATCTCTCAAGTTGTGATTTTCTTCAACCCCTCCTTGGGTTGATTGTTTATGTTTTTCAATTTCTTGAGTTATATCCTTCATTGTCTACAATTCACTCTTGAACCCTAAGAATCTACCCTCTATTTGAGTTTGAATGGTATCTTTAATTTTTTTATCAATCATTGCCTCTAGCTCTATTTTGAGTTTTACGTCTCTTTCTTCACTCCTTTTTTCTAATGTTTCTAACTCTATTTGGATTTTGGCATCTCTTCTCTTCTCTTTTTTTGTTAGGGTGAGTTTTTGGAATAGGTGGTGGAGTGCTCATATTGAAAAGAAGAGAAAACAGATGTAACAATTATTATTATGGATTGACTTTATCTCTCAAATCAACTTTTACATATGAAACTTAAAATAAATAAATAAATAAAATATATTAAAATTAAAATTGAATCAAAGTAAAAAGTGAATCACCTCATCTGAGATATCCAAATGCTCAACCCTTTGAAGAAGCCAAAAAATAATTTTTGAAGACTACAGAGAAGTCAAGAGAAACTATAGAGATTGTTCTGAGTAAAAAGGTAAAAACTATAAAGATTATTTTCGTTCAACGCCCTAGATATATAATATTAGAAATAACATATCTCCTAAAAAATAAATAAACAAATAATTATTATTCCTGTTCAAAACCCTAGATATATGATCTTAGAAATAAAATATCTCCTTAAAAAAAAAGTATTATTGGCGTTGAAAACTCTAGATATAATCTTAGAAAAAAAAGAAAAAAAAAGAGAAGTATTATTCCCATTCAAAACCAGAGAGATCTAGTATTCTCGTTCCAAACAACGGAGAAATATTAATTTCCAAACTGCAATGAAGTAGTATTCTCATTCAAAACTGCGGAGAAATATTATTTTCATTCAGTTAATGTATTAATTTAATTAATTAATTAATGTATATTGTAATGGATTAATTTAATAAATTAATGTATATTGTAATGTATTAATTTAATTATTTAATAAATTAATACATTTAATTTAATGAATTAATGTAATAGTTTAATATTATATTAATTTAATATATAATAAAAATGTATAAATTAAAGTATTAATTGATTTATAAATGTATTAATGTATTTAGTAACACATTACATTAATGTATAATGTATTACATTAATGTGTAATATATTAATACATTAACCCCCGAATGGGGTGCCACGTCAAGCGGGCAGGACAAGTGGATACAAGTCGGGCAAAGCCATAAATAATGGCCACCAGCTCCCATCTCCTCACCATTAAAGATGGGAAGGAGCCCGTGCAACCATAACGAGTGGATGAGGCCTCTCAAGCGAGTGAGGAGGATGACACACCAGTGCACTAAGAACTTAGCTTTAATGTCCAGAGTTGTCACACTCACCCTCACCCTTATCAGTTGTCTGGATGGTTATTCAATGCATTTGCAAATTGAACGGCCAAAAGCTGAGCCTCCAGAGTGTTGGAGAAGGGATAACCTTACAGCTGGTATTTCGGCCATAGCTTGGCTCATTCACATGCCAAGAGCATGAGGACGGCCTCGCAGAGGCGCAACATGGTATGCTTATGAATCCTATAGGAAGGGACAGAAAAAATTCGAAAAAGCATCGACTCTTGCGTCCAGTCGGAGAACCAGGAAGAACGAGAGACTTTGAACGCCTCCCATGGCATACGTGGAGGAGAATGTTCTGGATGAACCCATCCAGGATTATCCAGAACATCTCCTTTTCACTGTCTCGGACAATTGGAATCCCCCCACTAGTTTTGGGAGTGAGGCCAAGCTTCCAGCTCCAGGAATCTCACACAATCGCACAGAGGATTATCCGGTAGAGGATTCCACAATTTTCTACGTTAAGGAAGAGGTTTTGGATAGTACATACAATAAGGCTAAACAAACAAGCGGAGTACCTCCAGAGGAAGTAGCACAGTAGGACAGGCAGCCAACACACCAGGTTAGTCGAGCAAATGAAGGTATGGAGGAGACTCATGCACAGAGGCCACCTCTTGATGGCCACGCGGCCCCTTCAACACCCACAGGTCAGAAGGTCCACGCGCACTCACAGGATCTTCTTTCTTCTCAGCCCGAAGAACTCCAAGGTTCTTCTATTTCCCTATCGGGAAATCTGCACCCCACAGATTCTCTTCAGCGTGACCCCCCTTTGTCCACTTGTCGGGAAATTGGAACTCGCAACTTCGCAAGTTTATGGTCGATCACGAGGCTCTCCAATCCTCGAGACCCAATGGCTAGTCAATGCTGACTTCTTCCGGTACCTATCGAGACTTCTGCTCTATCGTGATTTCGCAACTCGCGATGTCATGTACCTTGAATCGCCGACTCCCGATACCTGTTGTGCCGAATCTTCAATGTGCACATGTGAATTGACCTTTCCACACCCCGTCACTTCGATCGAGATTTCAGAAATTGAGGGATCGCGAATCTTGATGCCAAAGGATTCAGGACTTACCTTTTCCCGATCCCCGACACTATGCCACTTGTCCTCCACTATCTCCTACTATGACCCACACGACTCTCCTGTAAGGATATCGCGGGTCACGATTCCAAGTTGCAAGAGTGTCTTACCTTCAAAATCCCCGATATGCCGAACTTCGACTCCTCGAAATCTCCTAACACGCGTCCTCACTGATGGACGGTTCTGGGCTTATCGAGATATCACGGATTGTGATATCACAATACTCGTTGCACAAAGTTCGAGCTTCGACTTGCGAATCGTCGATACGCAATGTCACGTGTAGATCTGACAGTCCCTATGACTCAGGATCTATAACTCTGGCCCTCCTGAGCTTCAAACCTTTTTTTCACACTTACACTGTAGCCTCCTCGCACCTCCATGAGATCCAACGACCCACGAAACTTTGTGAAATCTCCTCCAATGATTGCATTCGTCCATTCTCCCTTTGATGATTCTGTGAAATGAAGAAATGTGTCCTCCACGAGACTTGTTCATATGCTCGCCAACCTGCGACGCCCTTGCAACTTCAAGTCGCACTTATATAAGTTGTTCTTCAGCAACTCAGAGGCCTATCCTTTCTGAGCTTTCCACAGTTACTCGATCTCTTCGAAAGAGAGAACTCTTTGTACGCACTCCTTGCGGAAATCCTTCAACCTCGATGGAGAGTTGAAGTTTCTCAACTCTGCGCACTCCTTGCAGCAGTAGTCTTTCAGTGCTTTACTCAGAATCACAACTCTGAGACTTCGTCTAACCTACGCCTGCCTTGCATGGCTCTTGTGCCCAACTACACTTCTAGGATGGATGAGAACAAAAATTATCTCTAACTGAACCCTTCTGTCAACACACTCCTTGCGGACAAATTCGACTGCACTCCTTGCAAGAATTCACTGGCTCAAAATAGAGAAACAATTGAAACTAATTCCTTGTCCCCTTCAGACTTCAATTCAACCATGAAATCATATACACAACATATAAAAGAAAATGTATAACAGGAAGCAAAAATTCTTGAGCATAACATCAATACACAGAGAAACAACACAAACCATGAATTTGAATCAAAACTTTCTTCTATTAATTCAAATGTTTGTACATGGGTGTTATTCATACAATTCTCTGCATGCTCTCTTTTGCTTCTTCTCAATGCTCTGGGGTTATGTTACAATGTACAAAGGAGGGTGTCTATATCCGTTTTCCCTCTTGGACTCTAAAGCTATCAAATCTAGAATTAAATTCCTATCTAACTGCATTAAGTATATTAAATGTCGACTATCTACTAAGGATGAGAGCTATCCGCTCAAGGTCCATTACAATACACAAAGGAACCTCCTCTTAAATGATTCATTTAAGATCACACAACAATCCCAAAGCATTTTCAAAATTTTGTGCTGGCTTATCCATCTGTCTCCCGCTCCACGCTGGCTCGCTTGATGTGCTGGCGATGCTCCTGCATCATACTCGTCGGCTTGAAAATTTTCATGGGCTCCTGTCCATGAGCTCCTGCACAATATGTCCATGCTTTTTAATTTCCGCTTCAGTCTACCAGCTGGCATCCTCAACTGGATGATTATTCCACTTGACCAGATACTCATAGTATTCTTTTCTCCCGGTCTTCTTACCCACTCTCTTGTCCAGTATGCACTCCATCTGCGGCTTCTCTACAATTGGCAATTGTTTCATCCACTGGATCACTGGATCCTCAGTTCCATTCTCTACTTCTCCAGCCCTGTATGCGTATAAATCTATGACTTTAAATATCAGAGATATCCCGATGCCATCCGAAAACTCGATCTCATAAGCATTTTCTCCGAATTTTCTCAAGACCTTGCATGGACCGATTTTCTTCATTTTCAGCTTATTGTATGTTCCCCTTGGGAACCTTTCCTTTATCAAATGTTCCAAAACCAGATCACCAACTTCAAACTGAAGTTGTCTCCGATGTTGATCTTCTTTTCACTTATACTCCTGGTTTGATTTCAGTAGTCGCTCCTTCACCTTACTGTGAAGTTCTTTCATCGCCTCAGTGAATTCTTATGCACTAGCGTTGCTAGTAGCAGTCCGTTCTGAATCCCTTAGTTCAAATAATCCTATCGGTTGTATCCCATACACAACCTAAAATGGACTCTTACCTGTGCTCCTGTTCACTGAGTCATTGTATGCAAACTCTGCCTGTGGTAATACAATGTCCCAACTGCTATGGTGCTCCATCACCAAGCTCCTCAGCAAGTCTCCTAGACTCCTGTTGACCACTTCCGTTTGTCCATCCGTTTGAGGATGATAAGAAGAACTAAATGCTAAGTTAGTTCCCAGCTTCTTCCATAGGGTTCTCTAGAAATGCCCTATGAATTTAGTGTCCCTGTCCGAAACTATGCTTTTCGACAATCCATGAAGTCGAATGACCTCCTTGAAAAATAGATTTGCGATGTGGGTTGCATCGCTAGTCTTCTGGCATGGAATGAAATGTGCCATTTTTGAAAACCTGTCCACCACCACAAATATGGAAGCAACACCTCTTTGTGTCCTCGACAAACCCAATACAAAATCCATGCTTATGGCTTCCCATGGCCTCTCTGGTATGGGAAATGGTTGATAAAAACCTACATTCTTCTTTCTTCCCTTCGAATGCTGGAAAATTCTACATTTGTCAATGAATCTCTTGACATGTGCTCGCATTCCTGGCCAAAAGTATGATTCATTCAGCTTCACAAATGTTTTGTCATGGCCAAAATGTTCTGCTAATCCACCACTGTGCTTCTCTTTCAACAAGTTCTCCCTCATGGAGCATTTCAGAATACACAGTTGATTGCCTTTGAACAAAAATCCCTCCTAGATCATATAGTCTGTCCAAGGGCTTCTATCTCTGAGAACTGAATTCTCAGTTGCTTCATACGCTTCTGCAAAATCTGCATCTCCTGCGTACATGTCCCTAATATTTTCAAAACCCAATGCTTTTACTCGGAACTCCTGCAACAATAAACACTTTCTACTCAAAGCATAAACCACTTTGTTAGCAGTACCAGAAATATGCTTAATCACGAACGTGAAATTATGCATATACTCTACCCATTTTGCATGTTTCTGATTCAACTTCTCCTATTGAGTCACAAATTGTAAAGCATGATTGTCACTATACAAAACAAATTCTTTCGGGATCAAGTAATGCCTCCACTTCTTCAACGCCTGTATGATAGCATAAAGTTCTTTATCATACGTGGAGTATTTCAATTTCACCTCATCCAAATTCTCACTGAAATATGCAACTCGTCTGTCTTCCTAACTCAAAATCGCTCCTATGGCAAACCCGCTTGCATCACATTTCACCTGAAATGTTTTCTGAAAATCCGGCAACACCAAAAATGGTTGTTTCGTGATCTTCCGATTCAACAAATTGAATCTCTTTTCAGCCTCTGCTGTCCAGTGAAAAGATTTATGCTGCTTCTTCACTGTGTCCATCATTGCTACACTGATTCCACTGAAATTCCTGATGAACCTCCAGTAGAAACTAGCTAAACCATGAAAACTCCTCACCTCAAAAATATTTCTCGGTGATGGCCAATTCTTGATTACTTCCACCTTATCTGGATCCATCCTCAACTCATTCGTTTAGACAACAAAACCCAGGTAAATGAGTTCTGTCTTCATAAATGATGACTTCTTCATATTAATCAACAACTTCTCCTGCTGTAGCTTCCTCATCACAATGGACAAATGCTTCAGGTGTTCAGTCTCTGATTTACTGTAAATCAGTATGTCATCCAAATACACGATGACAAATTTTCCGATGAATTCCCTCAAGACTTCATTCACCAATATCATAAAAGTACTTGGTGCATTCGTCAAACCAAACGGCATGACCAGCCATTCATACAGTCCTTCATTAGTGTTGAATGTTGTTTTCCACTCATCGCCTTCCCTCATGCGAATATGGTGGTATCCGTTTTTCAAATCAATCTTTGAAAAATACTTTGNTTTTTCGGACCGAGTACTGTCGGAATAGCACACAGGCTCAAACTTTCCCTGACCAATCCTTTGTCCAATATCTCCTGGACCTGCCTTTTAAGCTCCTTGTTCTCTTGCGGCGTCAACCTATACGCAGCTTTATTCGACAAACTGGCTCCTGGTATGAGGTCAATATGATGAATCACACTCCTCATCGGTGGCAATGAACGAGGTAATTCGTCCACTATGATGTGAGCAAACTCTTCCAACGGTTCCTGAACTTCATCTGGTAAATCATCCACTCTTGTTCTAGTCAGAACGATCCTCGGCTTTCTGACCACATGTAATGACCCTCCACATTACGACAACAACGCTGATAACATGTGCAATTTTTTTTTTGTGTTTACGGTGTGTGCGCGTGTGTAGGAGGGGAAACAGACACACTGGACTCTAAATCGCCACCCGACGACTAACAAGATGCAACCACGACGATCACAACAAGAAGACGCAAGGCGCACAACCAGTAATTGCAATAAAATACTACCCAAGACAAAGGCGCCCCACAATATCTTCAACAATAAACGACATACTGGGTTAGGTACCGTACTAACACAGAAGGTAGAATCCATGGTAGTAGGTTTTACTATTTCTGCACAGGAAAGTAGGGCGTTTAATATTAGTCCTCTGCTCCAGAGAGAGAGGAGGTCAGATAGGCTCTTGGCCGACTGCTTAGGCAGAAACTAGTAATCCCCTCAGGTGTGTCACAAGAGTGGCAACCCTACCTTTAAAGGGCCCGAGACTCTTGATACGGCACAAGATTCCTTACACAAAAATCACACACACCGACTTATATACTTGGCTACAACAAGGTGGCTACATCCCACCCGACACAACAGTCCAACACACAGAGGGGTTATCAACCAAATACAACTGAGTACAATGAACAACAACCCTCGTTTACTAACTCAGAATACTCTATTTTGCTCAAATCAAGGTTATTACACCATATATGTTTATTAATGACAATAAGGATTACAATAACACTGCCATGGAATAGTACACACCTTACCTTTAATCACATATCCGGGCCATGATTTGCAATTACAAACCTCTTATATGCTACAACTGAAAAATTTCAATGACCTTACATGATAACAACATTGCAATAAACATGAGGAGCTCACAATTCGATGTCATCAATGATCATGAATTTCAATGATAATGCATTAATAACAACGACCTTCCCTTCTGTAAGTTATCTACAAAACACTACCCTCTATATTACGCTGCAAACAATCCTCTTACTTATTTCAGAACAATATAAAACCATGGCGTTACCTTTATATATCACCTTGACCTTATACATTTCAGTCATCATACATTACTGATTATCGTATCAAATTACATTGCTCATAACAGTAAAATGTTAGTAATATTTTTACCATACACCCTTACCCTACTGTCAATATATAAAAACAACATCATATTGATAAATAACATCATGTTTAAAATAAAAATTTGACATCATAATAAAAAATGACAATACATAACAATAACAATATTAAATGGACCCTATTAAAAATAACAATATTTAAAAAGGACATTATATAAAAGTAACAATATTTAAAACTGCCCAAATTTAAAAACAACAATATATAAAACCACCTCATAATTATATATCATCGTGACACTAACATTATTATTTTAAAAGCAATAATATTATCCTTACCTGMTTCATATGTAACATTAACAATATTAAATTGACMCTATTTAAAAATATCAATATTTARAAAGGGCATTTTATAAAGGTAACAATATATAAAAATGCCAACATTTTGAATGACAATATATAAAATCACATCATAATTATATATCATTGTGACACTAACGTTTATTCATTTAAAAGTAATAATGTTACCCTTACCTGATTCAGCGAAACTATCATTGAATTCACCTTTATTAAAAACTAAAACACAACACCGTTCTTTAAACCAATCACGTCGAGAGCGCAGCCAGAATCGTTGGTTTGTCAAAAGTGGAATTAAAAGTTCTGTATCTTTTATTTAAAATATTTTAAAAACAAAGTAATCACAACACCCTTATTAAACCCATCCCACCGAGGGTGCAGCTTCGGTACAACGGCATTAACCTATTAAGAATCGAAAGAAATCTACATAGAAGAATGCGAGGGCGAAGGACCAGGACTCGAGATTCACGTAGGACACTTGGTCAGTAAGACAAAGAATCAGTCCATCTGTCATTTGAGGCGCAAGTGGGAATGGATCTCTCACGCTCCCAGTTGAGGTCAAAAGCGACTGGTAAAAAGGAAGACCGTGAAGATTGCCAGAATAACTCGGAGATCAAAAAGGGAGTCGATGCTGAAATAGCCTTTACACTGAATCAGAATTTAGGGTTCCAACAGTCATGCATGCAAATGAAAAACAAATCTGAATGAAATACAGACTCAACGCCGGTGATAAAGATGAGGCAGGTTAGCGATTTAAGAGCTGGTGCTAGTTTTAAGGGATGTCCAGCTAGATCTTTTATTTTATCTATACAATAGATTTGCAATTAAATACAAGAAATTCACAGTTTATTAATATTAAAAACAATTGAGCAACAACTACCAGGTCAAAATTCACCAGGTCGACACCCCCTTTTTGTTCACAACGCAAGCTTTAAATAGCAGGGGACCAATTTTTAACGGCAAAGGGAGAGTTATACGCATAGACACCAGGGCACAGAATGGGGTTTACACCAAGTGAAACAAGCACAGCAAAATTACCAATTACGACTGTAACAAAAATGCCCATTAAAACAACACAGTCATAAATAAAGGCCGTCACCACCAACACCGTCATATTATGCCATTAAGGGTTACAGGAGCGTCGTCCATGCTCAGGAGTGGGCATGTAAGACACGGACCGAGGTTATCAACACCATCAACACCCAGTCTGGTTTGGGGCCACGCACACCAGTGTGAAGGGAAGGACGTGGGCCTTCTTCCCTAACGCCCAGAAGATTCTTCACGCAAATGAATAGACGGTGTAACCTCCATGGAGAGGTGATATTTGGTAAGGCGCTGGGGATAGATATCGTTCCAAACAACTTTAACACTGAAGGTGCAGGGACTCTATTGGTAAAAAAGTGGCTGAGGAAAGACAATGCCGAGCTTACAGCTAGCAACCCACGGCATGCAAAAAAAATGATATTTCCAGGAACCCGACTTCAGTAGCAAATTACCAGAAGAGTTTTCTTCAGCCACAATTTCACAAGGCAAAATGCCGAAACAATTTCCAGTAAGAAATTACTGTTCAAATTTGCCAGAAAGGAGTTTTGGTCTCTAGCCTGACCTTACACAGGGAAATTCGTCATTCAAGGGAGGTAGACGCAAGGCTAGAGTACTCAGAAAGTGCACAGTAAAAATTACAGCCTTGCTAATTACACAAAATTTTCTTTATCTAAATAAATAACAGAGGTAGGTAGGTAAAAGCAGTAAAAATATTTTCTTTTTGGGTTATCTCGCAATAAAGCCAATTTCCCTACGAACTTCATTACACCAGTGTACATATCAAATCATTACCAATTCCAAAAAAACTTCATTACAGAAATCCTTTAGCAAAACACAAACGCAGAGAAGGGTTCATATACAACCTTATGCATTTCACCTTATTCTTAAAACATCAAACTTACTTGCGTACCTGTGACCGACGGAGAATAACCTGAAGACACAATCCCTCACTTGAGCTCCATGTCGCTCCCACTCATCGACCATAGAGCTACACCGGTACCTCCTAGCCAAACGCTAGGGGTACTATGCTTCCCCCTTAGCCCCCCCAAGCCGCAAAGGGGCCACACAATATCCAGACAGTAACCTAGCTTACGAGCTCGCCTCCAAGGCTGAGCTACCACTCAATCAGCTAAGAAAATCCCCAACTCCTCACAAGCAATCAGTCCAGTTGCCATTTTGGTAGCATAACAATACCTCATAGCAGATCCCCCTTCCTTTCCCCCCTCTCCTTTCTTTTATCCTCTTTTTGACCTCATCCCCTTAGGTTTTTCATCAAAAACCCTAAATCCTATTTCTTTTAAGTTTTCCCCCCTTTTATTTTATTTATTTATTTATTTATTTATTTTCTTTTTTGAAAACTCAATAAGTTAAAGGCGCTAAGCATCTTTTCATTATATTTGTTTTTAAATTCATATATATATATATATATATCTTTTAAGCTCCCATTAGTTAACTAATTAATTTCTTCTTTTCAAATTTACAACCACCTATTTCAATTAATTTCTTAATCTCTTTATTTTACCCTACACACTTTATGAAGACTCACATTAGCTTAAGTGGGTTTTTTTTTGTTCAATTTTATTATTAGCACCTGTATGGTTAATGCTTAGCTAGTAGGAAATGAAATTCTAATGTTATTTGAATTGCAGAGCTATTGTGAGCTAGAATATAATGGCGTTGTTATTAGGAGATGGTTAAGTTTTTATTATTATGTTAGGGTGATGTAGTAGTACCTTCACTAAAAAGATAAATTATCAAACTTATTACTGGGAATGAGGAAAGGCCTTATGTATGGAATTAGGGAAGGAATTAATTTATGAATTCAATTAAGGGAGGAATTGTTTTATGTATTTAATTAAGGAAGGAAACTATTTGGATTAGGTGGAGGTTGCAAATCATAGGGGGGATGAATATTTAATGTATAGTCTTGAATTATGTTTTTTTTTTTTACAGAGGGATCAAATTCTGAACTGGCGACGTCGGGTTAGGGAAATTGTTTAAGGATTTATTCAGGTGTTGATGACTTAGGGATATTTAGGCTGACTCCTTCATCCACATTATTGCAATGTTCCCTTCAGGATGCACCACGTGCTCCAAGGGTGCCACTCACCTCTTGAGTTTCTTTTGTGCGACGTGCCCTTCAGGATGCACCATGTGCTCCAAGGGTGCCACTCGCCAACTGAATTTCTTTTGTGCGACGTGCCCTTCAGGATGCACCACGTGCTCCAAGGGTGCTACTCGCCAACTGAACTAATTGGTAGACATCTATAACCCCTGGAGTCAACACTCCGCCAGGTGAACTTGTGGGAGACTAGGAATTGTTTTACGCATTTAATTAAGGAAGGAAACTATTTGGATTAGGTGGAGGTTGCAAATCATAGGGGGATGAATATTTAATGTATAGTCTTGAATTATGTTTTTTTACAGAGGGATCAAATTCTGAACTGCATCAGCCAGGTTAGGGGAATTGGTTTAAGGATTTATTCAGTGTTGATGAATTAGGGATATTTAGGGTCGCACTCCTTCATCCACATTATTGCAATGTTCCCTTCAGGATGCACCACGCGGGCTCCAAGTGGGTGCCACTCACCCTTGAGTTTTCCTTTTAAGCACGTCTCTTCGTGATGCACCATGTGCTCCAAGGTGCTACTCGCCAACTGACTTTTTTTGTGTGGCGTGCCCTTCAGGGTGCACTACTTGCTCCAAGGGTGCTACTAACCGGAATTAATTGTAGACATCTATAACCCTCGAGTCAACACTCCGGGCCAGTGAACTTGTGGGAGACTATGGTTTTATGAACAGGCCCTCACTTTATTATATACTTTGTAACAACAACTATCGTGAGCGACCGGGTTACAGCTCGCCTCACTTGGTCAGGATCCTCTCAACTAGGTAATTGTTAACTCTACGCCTGAAAGCCACGGGAGTGTGATAGAGATGGTGGCAGGGTCATGGTTCACCCTCTCTCAACCTTCTCTCTCGAATCGTAAGGTTCTTATCTATATATATGTGAGCGTCTCATCGACAAGATATCGTCAGCTTACATCATCAAAAATCATGTCGTGGTAAATAAGTCAACATCAAATCATCAAATAAAATAAAACATCACAGGAAATATATCAACCCAAAAGCACACTCCCCGACTCACCCAGAGTCCAAGGGGGTTCTATCGATGCCTTCGCATCCTCAATGTCCAAAACCTCCGCATTAACCTGGCACAAACCGAAGTCAATAGCACCTTTCTACATCAAATAGTAACACATCATGTCAGTTGTCAGGAATCGGATCATAATCAAGTAATAATGGTCTAACATCATGTCCAAATCACTTGCGAGCAAGAGTCCTAAAAAATAAAAGTTTTCCATGTGCCGTATAGATGTTACACCACAAAGAAACGTGGATCTTCTTTCTTTTACCTCCTGTAGTAGTTCCTTCCCACGACTTCAGAAGTATATCATTTCTTGCTTCCGCTTTCACCTCCTTATCTTTTATCAAAAGCAACATATGGGTTCTCCCATTCTTCCTTGTGGTGTATGTGTTCATTCTCCCATCATGGATCATATTTCCGCCATATTTCCATGGTCTACCCAACAATAAATGACATACATCCATGGAATGACATCACATGTAAATATTATCATTATAATTCCTCCTATCTTGAATTCAACCAAGCATTGTTTAGTAACAGCATGGCGTCCTTTTGTAGCCACGAACTCAGATGGCTTGGATGATCGGGCCGTCACCCAAATTTTCTACCATCTTCGGTGGATACGTAGGATTATCCGTATACCACCGGCCGTAACAATGACTTTTCACACTCTGCCCTTGGTCTTGCAAGATGTTCTCAAGAGTCTGGTCCTCTGGACTAAATTTTCCACCTCCTTCTCGTGCTGTGCGACTTATGCATCAGTAGTGATATTTCCTCCTCCTCGGCTGCTCTTTCTCGCTTCAACATCCTTCCTCTCTCGCTGATGTGAGATCCTCCAATGTCCTTCTTTTTCTATAGACACTCATAAGACCTGTGCCTATTCTTTCCACATGTGAAGTATGTGATTACTCCACCTCTACTTCTCTTCTCCTCAGCTCGGTACAAGGAAAGTGTTTCCACAAGATAATATCCTCTCCTCGCTTCATTATGTTGTCCCTTCGCTCAATGTATGTTCTCCTCGCGGAGGTTCACCTTTCTACCTACCCTAAGGTTTTCCATTCCTCCTGGGCTTCCCGGTATTTGTCCTAGAAAACTGCTTTTGCCTTAAGTGGCTAACCGCCTCGCCTATCCTTTCTTCGGGCTTAGCCTTTCTCCTCACCTTCGTGAAAGCATCCGATAAGCATCCTCCACCATCCCCGATGGTGGTAACCATGCTTAGCCTCATCCCCAATGGCCGCATTCTCGCATCATTCGCATATACCCAGCAAACCTTCTCTCATCATCAGCCTCCCAAATGACCGCCTCATGTTCTAACATAGACCTCTCACAAGGTATTCTTTCTCACTCACAATGGCCGCCTTCAAGTTTTGCATCCCCAACAAAGTGATTTTGATACAGTTCTGGGGATGAACTTCGCTTCTCTCATCTCTAAATCATCTCGATCCCAACCTAATCTCATGCTTGCCCTGCAACGCCTATCATCTTGTACCGTCCCACCACAATGTTGCATGACCTTTCGCCGCAGGACAACATTCTGACCTTCTATCCTCTTCGAGTATACCCATAATCACAGGTATCCATAGCTCCAATCCAATCTGGTAGCTCTTCATCCAAACATTTCCCCTCATAGACCGGGAATATCCATTCCCTCGCCTTTGCACCCACCTCCCCGCAACAAACTGTAATTAGGCTCATTTGTTCGGTGAGATCCTAGTCGTAAGTTCCTCTACTGCTCACCACTCTCATCCCCGGAATCACTTCCGCATCCTCGACCACTGTTCATCGATCTCTTCTATAGAAATTAAAGAACAACCTTTCTCTGATACCACTTGAGCGCCACGCGCCTCAACACCTTACGTGTCGGAAGGTCCATGCACACTCATATGATCTTCTTGGCCCGGAAATCTGTTCTTCTATTTCCCATTCTGGGAAATATATACACTCTAATATCTTCTTTCAACAGCGACTCCCACAGCATTCTACCAAGAACTCGTAGCTTCAAGAAGTTTACGGCCGATCACGGCTCTCAACCACTCCAGACCATGGCTACCAACGCTGACTTCTTCCAGCATCTATCTGGGGACTTTCCTTATCGCGATTTCGCAACTCGTGATGTCATGTACTTTGAATCGCCGACTCCCAATACCCGATGCAACGAAACTCCGATGCACACATGTGAATTGACCTTTCCACACCCCGCCGCTTCGATATCGGATTTCAGAATTGATCACTTAACTCGATGCCAAAGGATTCTGGACTTACCTTTTCCCCGACCCCCACACTATGCCACCGGGCCCCTCCACTATATCCTACTATGACGCACACGACTAACCTGTCGGGATATCACGGGTCGCGATTCCAAGTTGCAAGAGTTTCTTCCTTCAAAATCCCCACATGTCAAATCTAGCTCCTAATTTCCCCGGACACGCATCCTCACCGATGGACGGCCCAGAACGCCCGTCGGGAAATCACGGATCGCGATATCGCAATACTCATTACACAAAGTTGGAGCTTCTCAATTTTGTGAATCCCTGATATGCGATGTCATGTGTAGATCTAACGGTCCCTATGAATCGAGATCGATGGCTCTGCCCTTCCTAAGCTTCAAACCCTTTTCACACTTAAACCTAGCCTCCTCACACCTCCTGAGATCCAATGGCTCACGGAACTTCGTGAAATCACCTCCAATGATTTAGTCCGTCCGTTCTCCCTTTGATGATTTCACGAAATGAAGAAATGTCTCCTCCATGAGACTCATTCACCTGCTCGCCAACCTGCGACGCCCTTGAAACTTCAAGTCTCACTTATCTAAGTTGTTTTTCAACAAATAAGAGTCCTATCCTTTCTAATATTTCCACAATTACTCTGGGCTCTCGAAGAGAGAACTCTTTGCACGCACTTTATGCAATCCTTCAACTTCAATGGAGAGTTGAAGTTTCTCGACTCTACTCACTCCTTGCAGCAGCAGTCCTCAATCCTTCCCCTTGTTTGGAAAAGTCTATGACTCCCACTTTCCCGCACACACCTTGCACAACTCCTATGCCCAACTGCACTCTGGGATGGATGAGAACAAAAATTATCTCTAACTTGAACCCTTCACAACGCATCTCCTTAAGGACAAATTGACCAGACTTTGCAGGAATTCTCTCGCTCAAAATAGAGAAACAATTGAAACTAATTCCTGTCCCCTTCGTGACTTCAATTCAACCATGAAATCATATACACAACATATAAAATAAATGTATAATAATAAGAAGCTGTAAAATCTTGAGCATAACATCAATACACCGAGAAACAACATGAAACTATGAATTTGAATCAAAACTCTCTCTATTAATTCAAAATGTTTGTGTATGGGTGTTATTCATACAATTCCTTGCATGCTCTTCTCGCTTCTTCCTCTATTCTCAATAATAATGTTACAAATGTACAAAGGAGGGTGTCTATATCCGGCTGCCTTTTTCGCTCTTGGACTCTAAAGCTATCAAATCTAAAATTAAATTCCTATCTAACTGCATTAAGTGAAATTAAATGCCGACTATCTACTAAGGACGAGAGCTATCCACTCAAGGTCCATTACAATACAAAAAGGCACCTCCTCTTAAATGATTCATTTAAGATCGCGCAACAATCCCAAAGCATTTTCAAAATTTTGTGTTGGCTTATCCAGCTGTCTCCCACTCCACGTTGGCTCACTTGATGTGTTGGCGATGCTCCTCCATCACCTCTCCTCTCTTTTGTTCATAAGGAATGGCAGAACCAACCTCCACTCATCAACCAGGGCTATCTAGAACTACTCCTCGAAATGAAAAGCATGGTGGACGACCAAATCTTCAGGGCCATTCAAATAAGCCATTGCCTTGACATGATGTACGCAGATCACTCCATAACATCCCCACACCGACAGTGCCCTATGTGCGAGAAAGACTACGCGATTCCAGCCGGATGGCGCAAGAAGGGTGAAGTTGACGAGACTACTGGTTAAAAGGTCCTGTGAATGTTCATAGTTAGCAATTTTCTTTTGTTTCAAAGAAGAACTTTAATTCACCTAGATTATAGCAATGCTATCTGTAGGAAGTTAAAGAATGGACTGAATCTAATATGGCCATGTGTCTTCGTTTCCTCCGAGTAGGACGACAACTTTGTAACCTTTTGTTTGTTTGAAAACAAGTGTCATCGTAAAGCCAACTGTCTCGGTTTCATTTTTGTAGGCGGGACAGCTCGCACTTCAGCAAAACTCTGTAAACATGCAACTCTAATATAATAGGATCCTCCTTTTTTACTTAAATATATATATATACATTAAAGTACTCATACATTGATGTGTAATATAACATTAATATAATGTATTATAAACATGTATAAATTAAAATATTAATTTACATTAGTGTCTAATGTAACATATTAAATGATTGATAGATTAATAATGTAATGCATTAATTAAGTAATTACTATATTGATAATGTAATAATACACTATCAAATTAACACAATTTTAATACATTAAATAAATCAATAAATACATTAAATGCATCAATAAATAGATTTCTAAAGTATTAATACATTAGTAAGGTATTAATACACAAATAAAGTAATACATTATTACATTGTTGTAATATATAAATTAAAATATTAGTGCATTATGTATAATGTAACATATTAATTAATTAATACATAAATACATTTTTACCTAATACATTATTAAATTAATGTAACAATGTAGCAACAAATAATTAATTAATACATAATTAAATATTAGTAATTAATTATTAATGCATTACATTATTAATATGTAATGTAATTGATTATTAATAAAGTAATACGCTTAATTTAATAAATTAATGTAACAATTTAATATTACATTAATTTAATATATAAATATTAAGTTAATATATAATAAAATTGTATAAATTAAAGTATTAATTGATTGATAAATGTATTAAAGTATTAATGTATTTAGTAATATATTATGTTAATGTATAATGTATTACATTAATATGAATATAGTACATTAAAGTATTAGTATAATGAATTAATATATGAAAGTATAAAACATTAATGTATTATACATTAATTTATAAAACATTAAGGTGTAATATATTAATACATTAACGTACTCATATATTGATGTGTAATGTAATGTTAATATAATATATAATAAATATGTATAAAGTAAAGTATTAATTTACATTAGTGTTTAATGTAACATATTAAATGAATGATAAATTAATAATGTAATGTTAATTAAGTAATTATTATATTTTTAAAGTAATAATACACTAACATATTAACACAGTATATACATTAAATAAATCAATAAATACATTAAATGCATTAATAAATAGATTACTAAAGTATTAATACATTAATAAGGTATTTATAGGCAAATAAAGAAATGCATTATTACATTGTTGTAATATATAAATTAAAGTATTAATGGATTATGCATATTTCTATTCTAAGACTTCTGCGACCATTGTTTTGTTTAGAGAGTTCTTCTGGATTCATCGCATAGGTTTTTTTATGTTCGACGTTTCTGACCAAACTAGTGTGTTCCATCATGAGGAAAGCATTTTTGAAAAATGAAGGAAAAAAGAATATAACACGTATATAAAACTTTTCAAGTATTTATATACGTGTTATATTCTTTTTTCCTTCATTTTTCAAAAACGCTTTCCTCATGATGGACCACACTAGTTNATTAATACATTAATAAGGTATTTATAGGCAAATAAAGAAATGCATTATTACATTGTTGTAATATATAAATTAAAGTATTAATGGATTATGCATATTTCTATTCTAAGACTTCTGCGACCATTGTTTTGTTTAGAGAGTTCTTCCGGATTCATCGCATAGGTTTTTTTATGTTCGACGTTTCTGACCAAACTAGTGTGGTCCATCATGAGGAAAGCATTTTTGAAAAATGAAGGAAAAAAT
>SNQJ01S0003245.1:217494-234552 GCA_010110895.2 Picea sitchensis
AAGAAGAAATGATAAAATAAGGTGACAAAATCAAGAAGGAATATTTATGGAAAGTGGTTAACCCTAAAAATAAGGAAAATAGGTTAAGTGACCAAGAAATGGGTTAATATTATTTATTCAAGGTGGATTATTTAAATAATCAACAGAAGTGACAAAATCAAGAAGGAATATTTATGGAAAGTGGTTAACAATAAAAATAAGGAAAATATGTTAAGTGACCTAGAAATGGGTTAATACTATTTAAATGATAAATTAAAGTGACAAATTCAAGGTGGATTATTTAAATAATCAAGAGAAGTGACAAAATCAAGAAATGATAAAGTAAGGCGAAAAAATCAAGAATGAATATTTAAATGTTAAAGTATTGTTGAACTTTCTATTTATGGAAAGTGGTTAACCATAAAATAAGGAAAATAGGTTAAGTGACCTAGAAATGGGTTAAGTGACCCAAAAATAGGTTAAGTGACCTAAAGGATGAAAGTATAAATAATATAGCAATGGTCTCTGGTAGATCATCCTTTTTGTGGATCAATGGAGAGCTTCTTGTGGGAATATATTTTAGAGTATTGATGGAGAGCTTCTTGTGAGAGATTTTTGAGCATTTTTGGTGTGGAACACTTGAGGATATTGAATATCTATAGGTGACTAAGTTAAAAAAGTATATATAAGCGTAAATGTTGAGGAAAGTTAAGAAAAGAAGGCCAAAATGCAAGGAAGGATAAATTCTTTTGATGGTGCTTTCTAAGGTATGTTATTTATAGGTCATCTCACCATTTTCACTATAACTTGTTTTCTATAATGATTCAGATCTTGAAATTTCTATGAAAGTGAGAAAACATAGCTAAGTATCCGTGGTTAAAAATTCAGCTTGTGGGTCGTTGTAGTTTGGGATTTACACACCGTGGAAAATAGGGTTTGTGGCTAGTCCTGAAACTAGTCAAAATCAGGTGTTTCGGGTAAAAACATGATAACTTATTCATAACAGATCCAAATTCAGTGAGACCAATTGTGTTGGTTAGAATATAGTTGGTAGTATTCATGTTAAAATTTTCAGATACATTCATCAAACATTTTGTGCGGGGCACACTCTACAAGGTCGCTCTCTAGAATAAGCCAGAATTCAACAAGGTATGCCATTTTAGCTATAACTCCTTTTCTGATAGTTTCCAAGTAGTTCCACTTGGATTAAATGCATAAAACACATTGAAGAACTTTGTGTATCAGTTTCATATCTTTATTCAGTACAGGTACACAGTTATGATTATTTCAAGTTAGGGTTGTTGACTAATCCAAAACTAGTCATGGTTGAGACAAGCAGTTGATGAGTTGGCACATACATGAGGTGTATAGTTGATGATGTTGGTACATATTGATGAGTAATTGTTGATAGTGGTTGGCACATTATTGGTATACACTTGGTACATGGTTGGATACACTTGTTATGGTTGAGGTTGATTAAAGGTTGTTTGTCCACGAGTTTGGTGCATGGTTGATGCTCTTGTTTATAGTCTGATTGATATCATTGAGATTGTTACTTCATCGATTGGTGCTGAGGTAAGATGGGCTGTGCATATAGTACTCTTCTAGAGTTGTACTCTATTAGGTTGTTGTTGAAGTGCTTTAAGGATTGTAATTACGTAATAAAAAGAAAATGTTACATACATCTTGTGTTCTTTGTGTTCATTGTGGTGATGACTTGTTGATGATATATTGTTGATATATGTTGTTTATATGTTCTCACATCTAAGCGTTATAAATGACAACAATGGGTAATGAATAAATGTTGAATCTTGGTGATGATTTTTTATTGCAAGAGGGAAGTTTTTGGAAAAGAGCCCCGTTCACCCCACTCTAAGTGTGTGCGTTGCGTCCAACAATTTCTATCGAGTGAATAAGTCATCCTGAATGCTGAATGTCAATAAAATCAGGTGAAATTCTTAGTGGACTCTCAAGCCCTATCAAAGAGAGCATGGGACAATGCACTTCCATAGGGCATCTATGGCTAAATCCTAGGAGACATATCAAAACAAGGAAGAGAAAGAAGAAATTGAGACTTGCTCCATAAAGATTGTCAAAGGTAAAGAATCATCAAAACTATTGAATGCATTGTTCTAAATGTGATCTTGAAAACATTTCAAGAATTATGAAGATAAAGAATCAGAGTGATAATAGCACAAAGGAAGATCCATGAGGATATTTCAAATGAAGGTAAAGAACACTCTAAAGTCCTTAGATACAATGATGATGATGATGAATTTTTCTCTACAAATTGAAGAAGATGTAGTATAGTTTATTATGGTTTGATGTATTTATCCCTTGAAAGATTGAGAGGAAATCCACAACAAAAAAGAGCTTCAAAAGTGAAGAGGGTTTAATACATGTATAGGAGTGATCATTTTTATACACACTATAACTATCTGGGATAACACTAAGAGTTTCTTAGGAGGAGTCAAATGCACATCTCTTGAAGTTAAAGGGGAATGCTCAAAGAACAAAAGGAAGAGAGTTCTAAATTAGAAGAAAGGAAGAAGAGATCACAAGACTAAAGAATGGAAAATAAGACATGAATATAGATGATGAGATTGGTAAAAGTTTTGGAAACTATTTTCCATCTCAAGACACAATTAGATAAGCCAAAGAATAGAGGAACTATTGAGATTCAAATAAACGAAAAGGGAAGAGTCATGTTGTAAGTTAGAAGTGAAATTGTTGACCTTAGAAAGAAGATTGAAAAAGTCTGAACAAATTCTTGAATAGCTCCACAGAATCCTCGATGAGATCTTGGAAAGTCAAAGATCATCATGTGATAAATTAGGTCTTGGATGCAAAGGAGAGATACACATCTTTGAAACAAGCACCTCAAAGGCATGGGAGGTAAATATATCAAAGAGGAAGACAATGTTTCAAAGAAAACATCTACAAGGGAAATAAAATTTCAAAAGAATAAGCAAGGAAGACATCAAGAACCCATACTTGGGACCTGATAGAAAAGGTATGAAAGTATTTTCATGGGCATTTGTTATTCATGTAATGGATGTGTCACAATTCTTTTGAATGTATAGATCTTATGAAAGAAAATATAATGGAAGATTCTATAACACCACAAGTGTTGGAGATGTGATCAAATAAAACATATTTACGTTCCAAATGGGACATATTTGGAGGAAGTTCAAATGTACCGTTACTAGCATACACAGTGCTTGATGGTGGCAGTCGCATGTCCACACGTTCTCACCTTGAATAGGTCATGCACACAACTGAGTGCATGTGTACACAGTTGTGCAGCAGGCCGCGTGTTTGTTGTAAAGCCTTGGGAAAAGGCAATGCACATGGCAGAGTTTGATGTGATGGTATAACTTCTACATTTACTTGAGAGTCACGACATTGTTTATTCTTGGGTTTAAGTGTTCATCTATTGGATTATATAAAAATAAAATCTCGATTGCATGACAATAATCCATGAGAGTATAGTTTGATGTTGATGTTGTTTGAGTACATGGTACTTTTGAGTTTCATTGATATCTTATGATGTATTATTGGGAAGCATATGGTATTGTTGGATATCATGGTGCATGCATTTTTCATACGGATGGGCTACACATTGAGACATGTAGATTGATAGTCATTTTGTATATTAGGAATCTTAGTTTATTGATACATGGTTGATATAATTGTTTGGTACGCAAGTAATGATGTATGATGGTATTTTACACTTATGGATGGTATTTATTTTATAGTGATAGATGAACATTGTTTGGCATGTTGGTAGATGCATGTTGGAATATGGTGGATACATTTCATGGATGATATATTTTAGCATTGTTGATGTACATAGATTGTTGTGCATGGTGGGCACATTTTGTTATATGATGTACTTGGTGGATATATTGTTCCTTGATTATCTATTTCATTGATGACATATCTTTTGTTTCATGATGTATGGTATGGAACATGTTTGATGCATGAAACGAGGTCGAGGATAGATCATAGAAGAGTAGCATATTGTTATTTTTGCAGAGAAGATAGGGGGAACATACCCTTAGAAGTCATTATTCTTCCATGATTCTGGGAGGAGATATTTGAAGAAAGAGCACAAAGCTTATAATTCCCGGGGAAAACTGATAGTCACATGGGGAGTATGTTGGATGTATCTTCAAAATTACATGAGAGTGATATCCCTTATTCAAAGGGAGAATTATTAGAGAGGAAGTCCAAAGGCATTGAGGGGGGGAAGCCCAAGGAGAGTTCAAGCAGAGGCAACCCCAAGATGATAATGGCCCTTTTTCGTGATGATGTCAAAGGGGAGAGTTAATCACATTTGATGTGATTGATGTTTATTGATGGGGAGAGATAGTCCACATTGACTATTGATGTAGGAAGCATCTTTGTATCTACATGTTGACATGATAATTGGTAACTTCGATGTTGACATCAATGTTGGTGACTCATCGGACAATGCCAAAGGGGGATATTGTTGGATCATGTTGTCATTGATGCCAATGGTTTGATTGACTAATGTCATTGATTGATGTCAAGTGATTGATTGATGTCAAAGGATTGATTAGTACGATGATTTAAGTAATACAATATGTAGTTTCCTTGGTGATGCATGAATGAAGATGGATCAATGAGTTGTCGATGATACGATGAATATGGATCGATGTGGTTCCGACGGTATATGATGCATTGTTGGAAAAATGTATAGATGACTCATTATTGTCTTATCGCGTTTGATAAGGTGCACAAATGGATGAACTCAAAGTGGTCCCCTTATGGTGAAAGCTCTCATGGGAAGACACTGCGATTGAGTTATCCACAGAAGAATGGTTGGAGGGATATCCTGCCATTGTGTCTTATCATGATTGATAAGGTGTACAAATGAATGAACTCAAGTGGTCCCCTTATGGTGAAATCCCTCATGGGGAATTATGCTTTATGGATTGAGTTATCCTGAAGAAAGGTTGGAGGACCCATGCTTGTATAGGGAATAACGAGATGAAGATCAAGGAAAATGTTAGTAAAACTATCCTAGATGGATGGTGCTTGTCATTCCATTTACGGTGAATTTATGTGGAATGTCACATAACTCCTCTGGTTTGAGAGTTATGGACTTACAAGATGAAGGACCCTCACATGAAGGCTTGGAAACTGAGAAGTCAAAAAGAAGTCAAAGTGACCTAAAAGAAGAAATGATAAAATAAGGTGACAAAATCAAGAAGGAATATTTATGGAAAGTGGTTAACCTAAAGAAAATAAGGAAAATAGGTTAAGTGACCTAGGAAATGGGTTAATATTATTTATTCAAGGTGGATTATTTAAATAATCAGAGAGAAGTGACAAAATCAAGAAATGATAAAGTAAAGGTGATGACAAAATCAAGAAGGAATGTTATGGAAAGTGGTTGAAAACCCCTAAAAATGGAAAATATGTTAAGTGACCTAGAAATGGGTTATTATTATTTAAATGATAAATTAAAGTGACAAAAATTCAGGAGGATTATTTAAATAATCAAGGAAAGTGACAAAATCAGAAATGATAAAAGTGGGTGACAAAATCAAGAAGGAATATTTAAATGTTAAAGTGTTGGAGAACTTTACATTTATGGAAAGTGGTTAACCCCTAAAATAAGGAAAATGGGTTAAGTGACCTATAGAAATGGGTTAAAGTGACCTAAAGGATGAAAGTATAAATAAGATGTAATGTGGTCTCATGTAGATCATCCTTTTGTGGATCAATGGAAACTTCTTGTGGGAATATATTTTTGGAGTATTGATGGAGAGCTTCTTGTGAAACTTCTTGAGCATTTTGGTGTGGAGACACTTGAGGATATTGAAGATCTATAGGTGAATGAGCTAACCAATTATATATAAGCGAAAATGATGAGGACAGTGAAGAAAAGAAGGCGAAATTCAAGGAAGGATAAATTCCTTTGATGGTGTTTTTAAGGTATGTTATTTATACGTCATCTCACCATTTTAGCTATAACATTGTTTCTATAATGATTCTGATCCTTAAATTTCTATGCAAGTGAGAAAACAAATGATATGCGTGGTTAAAAATTCAGCTTTTGGGTCATTTATTTTGGGAGTTACACTCAGTGGAAAATAGGACAGTGGCTAGTCCTCAAACTAGTCAAAATCAAGTGTTTGGGTAAAAATGTCATAACTTATTCACTTAACAAGATCCAAATTTAGTGAGACCAATTGTTTTTGTTATATTACACTCACGAGTATTCTCATTAATAGTTTCAGATCCTTCATCAAATATTTTTGTGGGGCACTCTCTACAAGGTCGCTCTCTAGAATAAGCCAAAATTCATCAAGGTATGTCATTTTTCTATAACTCTCCCTTTTGAGGTTCCAAGTAGTGCCACTTGGAGGAATTGCATAAAAAACATTGAATAACATTGTGTATCAGTTTCAAATCTTTAATTACGATTACAAGTACAAAGTTATGATTATTCAAGTTGGAGTTGACTAATCCAAAACTAGTCATGGTTAGGACAAGCCCGGTTGATGAGTTGGTACATACATAGGGTGTATAGTTGTTGATGATTTTGGTACATAATGATGATTCATTGTTGATGAGTGGATTTGACATGATTGGGTATATACTTGGTACATGGTTGGATACACTTGTTGTAAAATTACGAGGTTGATTATAGGTTGTTTGGCATGGGTTGGGGCCAGGCAAACTATCAACCTCTATAAAAGTCACATCCAATCATCTTCTCATCTCTACAAATAATATTTCAACTACTCGTAATAATATCAACCTATAGTTACATGAGATGATTCTCTTGTTTATGGTACAAATTAGTATGTGAGGATTGTTGCCTCATCTCGGTTAGTGTGACAATGCTAGATGAGTCTTTCATATAGAGATGGTGCTCTTGTGGGGTTGTAACTCTATTCAATTATTTCCTCATAAACCCCAAGAGTTGTAGTCCGTAATAAAATAAAATTGCACATACATCATGTGTTTTTGTATTTCATTGTGGTATTGACTTGTTGATGATATATTGATATATGTTGTTGATATGTGCGATGATATATTGTTGATATATGTTGTTGATATGTGCTCACATATAACTGGTTATAAATGACAACAATGGGTAATGAATAAATGTTGAATGCTAATTGATGAGTTTTTGTGCAAGAGGGAAGTTTTGGGAAAAAGAGCCCCACATTCATTCAGCCCCCCTCTAAGTGTGGTAGGTGCATCCAACAACACTTACATCGAATCTGTCTGTCACGAAAAGAATAGTCCTTTAATCTTTCAAACATGGAAAGGAAGAGTGTTAGCATGAGTTTATTTAATGAGTCGATATTTATCTTTCTCGATCTCTATTATCAAAATAAGAGTCAATCAAAATTTGTTGTCGTATTAATTGTTTTCCATTCATTTTACTTCTATAATAAGTTTTGGTCTCAGTCTATATATGTTTGAGTCTGTAGGTAGTTGATACACAAAAAGAGAGTTAGAGAGAAGTAGCAACAATTGTGTAAGGATTCAAAGAAATCTGAGAGAACAAGCTTTGTGTTTTGTAAGTTGCATAATTTTTTTTAGAAAAAGATCGATATAGTTATTGTATTCTATATTAGCGTGCAACACCCAAGTTCTTAATATATCAAGTATTTTGTACATGCGAATGGATATTTATGAGTTCTATTATGTTTGTGATTTTACATGTAAAAGTATAGCACAATGTTGATTTTGTGTCAATAAATTGTTTATTAAGTCTTATCATCACAATGTGCAGTATATTGTGTAGTCTTGAAACTGCAGGGTAAGTCCTGAAAGCTCATCGACAAAGTATTTCACTACAAAGTCTTTGCAACTTCACTGCGAAGTGTTTGTCTGCACATTATAGATCCAAGATATAGTATCAGAGAAGGTTGATCAGAGAATTTTTATTAGAGAAAGTTTGATCAAAGTAAGTGTCAAGCACAACAATTCTATTCTTAAGTGAAAATATGGCTTCTATTTGAAATCTGCAACCTCCCACTTTTACAGGAAAAATTTATGAGTTATGGTCTTTGACCAAGAAGGTTTTATCTTCGGGTTATGATGTATGGAAGATAGTTTAAAATGGCTATGTGGAACCAATAGATCAAGAAACCTACAATTCCCTCACACAAGTTGAAAATGATGCTTTAAAAGATCAAAAGAAAATGATGGAAAGGGAATAATTTCCATACATCGAGCCATGCAAGAAATCATACTCCCAAGAGTTGCATCAACAAAGAAAACCAAGGAATCATCGGACATATTACAAACCTCTTATCAAGGTATGGAAAAAGTGAAGACTTCAAGACTAAAAATTCATAGAAGATATTTTGAAACTCTGTCAATGAAAGACTTAGATTCAGTAGATTCATTTTACACCCATGTTATTGGCCTGACAAATCAGATTAAGTCTCATGGAGAAACCCTAAAATCCAAAAATTTGTTGAGAAGGTACTTAGGATTCTTCCTCTTAAATTTGATACTCTTGTTGTGACCTTCGAAGAGAACAAAGAACTGCTTCAATTTAGTCTATATGAACTACAATCCTCCCTCATTAATCATGAACAAAGATTATTAAATAGGTCAAATATTTCATTAGATTTTTTTTTGTTTTCTGCGCATTCATCTATAAGTCGTGGAACAGGAAAGGAGAGAGACAAATATAGAGGAAGAGGAAGGAGTTCTTCTAGACGTGGATGCAATAGAAGTCCTGCAAATACTGGTGGAAGAATTCAAAATACAAATAAGAGTTAGTCAAGTAATAATAAATTTGATAATCAAATATTTAGTGTCATTATTGTAAAAAGTATGGGCATTATGCATATGAGTGTAGGAAGAGATAATACAATCCAAACAAGCAAGGTCAAGATCAATCAAACAACACAAATAGTCCCCCCAATCCTATGTTTATGGCACACATTGAAGCAATGCCTATAATTTCCCTGGTTGAATGTAATGTTACTCAAGAAAGTCCATGTGACACATGGTATCTAGATTCAGGGTACAATAATCACATGACATAAAATTTAGAGTTGTTTTCTAGTTTGGATAAGTCATTTGATACTAATGTTACAATTGGAAGAGAAATCCAAGTCACTATCTTAGGAAAATGAAATATTAACATTTTAACTAAATAAGGAGAATAAAATGTTATGCCTCATGTATATTGTGTTTCTAGTCTAAAGCATAATTTGATGAGCACATGACTATTGTTACATAAATGATATAGAATCAGTATGGAATATAATCATTATGTGATTATGGATAGATATCCATGCAATCAACTTATTGCAAGAATTTATATGACAAGCAACATAATGTTTCAATTGACATTGAAGCGAGCCATGAAGAGAAAAACAACAAAAGTTGTCTATGAAGAAAAAGATGCACAGTCTTATACTGCATTCAAATAAGAAAGTGAAGAAGTAAGTATGTGTAGTTCCAAAGAAGGAAAAAGTAGTGCATGCAGTTTCAATAAATAAGAAGAGAGTGGAAAATAGATGCATACATCATTCCAATCTAAAGTAAAGGATGATTCCTTGTTGTGACATTTAAGATTTGGACATTTGAACTTTGGAGGTATGAAACTGCTACATACAAAGGATATGGTGAAAGGTTTTCCATTTATTGAAAAACTAATATGTGACGGTTGTATTTTTGGAGAACAACACAGAGAGTCATTTACAGTTGTCTAGTCATACAGATAAATATCTTGACTAGAATTTGTACATTCAGACATTTGTGGACCAATTAAAACACCATATATAGGAGGGAGTACATATTTTCTTACATTTATTCATCGTTTGTAAATAAAAACATGGATTTATTTCCTAAAACATAAATCTAATGCATTGGGTTTTTTTTAGTAGTTTAAATCACTTATGGAGAAGCATACTGGTCATGACATCAATCTTCTAAAAAGTGACAGAGGAGGAGAATATGTTTCAAGAGAACTTCAAAGCTTTTGTAAAGTTCAAGAAATTTACAAGAAATTCATTGCGCGGTATAAACCATACAAGAATCGTGTCATAGAGAGGAAGAATTAGACCATCATGGAAATGACGTGTAGTATGTTGGCAACCAAAAATTTGTCAAATGAGTATTGGGGTGAGGCGGTAGTAACTGCAGTATACATCATGAACAAATTTCCTACAAAGAATGTGAAGAACAAAGTTCCTCAAGAAGCCTGGACATGCATGAAGCATAATGTGCAAAGAACAAAGTTCCTTCCACTACTGGAACTGCAACAAAAATCCCATCGAAACATACTCGAGTGAGATCTACATCTATGCAGTCCACACCTAGAGTGTAACAAACTCGACCAAGTAGTGGAAGTCGCTATACATCTCCATATCCTACATTATCAAGTTTGTTATGAACGAAAACAAGAAGTTTGTGTGACATATATAATGATGACACAACAAACTCATTCTCCTTCTTTGCTCGATTTTCACAAATAAATGATCCATTAACTGCTTAAGAAGTTGTCAAAGATGATGTATGGGCACACGCCATGGATAAAGAAAGTAAATGCATTTAAAATAACCATACATGGAAGTTGGTAGATGTACCTGAAGACAAGGATTTGATAAGTGTCACGTGGATTTATAAAAAAAAAGAAAGATGTAGATGGAAATGTGCAAACGCATAAGGAAAGATTAGTTGCTATAGGTTTTACACATCGAGACCGAATTGATTTCAATGAAACATTTTTTTGCATGGACACAATCAGAATTGTGTTATCAATTGTTGTGCATAATAAATGGCTCGTTTTTTAAATGGATGTAAATTCAACATTCTTGAATGGAAATTTAGAAGAATAACTATATGTGGAACAACCATAAGGCTATGAGATGCTAGGACAAAAGAACAAAGTATACAGGTTGAAGAAAGCATTGTATGTGTTAAATAAAGCATTGTATGTGTTAAAGCAAGCTCCTAGAGCTTGGTACAGTCACATAGATCCCTATCTCACTCAAAATGGATTTCAAATAAGTGAATGTGAGCCAACATTTTATATCAAATCAAGTCATCAAGGTAATATGTTAATTGTTTTCTTATATGTGGATGATTTTAATTTTACAAGTGATTTTGGCATAGAATAATTTAAGCCAATCATGAATGATGAGTTTTAAATGAATGATTTGGGGCTTATGATATATTTTTGGGTATTGAAGTTCACGAGTCCAAAGTTGGTATACTTATTTCACAATCTAAGTATGCGTATGAAATTTTGAAAAGATTCAATATGATAAATTCCAAAGGAGCCCCAACACCTATCATAACAAGATTGAAATTAATCAAGGAAGATGAAGGGTCCAAAGTGGATCCCACACTATTTAAAATAATGGTAGCAGTCTTATGTATATGACAACAACAAGGATTCATATTATGTAAGGAGTGAGTCTGATTTCAAGGTTCATGTAAACTTCAAAATGATCCCATTGGAAGGTAGGAAAAAGAATTCTAAGATATGTGAATGGAACAAAATATTTTGACATTATGTATTTTAATTCAAAAGATTTAAGACTTATTGAATACACTGATAGTGATCGTGGAGGCATTATAGATAACAATAAAATTATCTATGGGTACACATTTGATTTTGGAATAGGCATAGTTTCATGAGAATCAAAGAAGCATCCCATTGTGATTGTTTCTTCCGTAGAATTTGAGTACGCCACAACCACAAGTGAAGCTTGTAAAGGTGTTTGGATGAGAAGAATGTTAAAAGTTTTTTTGCAGAAACAATAAGAACCAACGAAAGTATTTTGTGACAACAATTAATCCATAATGTTATCAAAAAATCGCGTGTTTCAAAAAAAAAAACAAGTACATTTATACAAAGTATCATTTTATCAGAGAATTAATAAATAACAAAGAATTTTGCATGTCAAAAGAACAAGTTGCAGATATATTCACAAAATCTTTTGCAAGAGATGCATTTCAAAAATTGGGCAGTTGTCTCAGAGTTGGCACAGTAAAAAATGTTTGACAGTTCATGTCAATTCAAATTTTTGATGTAATTTGTTTTTGTGTTTTGTATATTAACATACTTATAATTTAGGGGGTGTGTTGGAAATATTAATTACAATTCGTGAGCTTTAAGATTACGACTTTGTTTGTCATGAAGATAAGAGTTCTTTAGTCTATGAGACACAACAATGAAGAGTGTTAGCAACATTTTATTTAATGATCTGATCTTTATCTTTCTAGAGCTCTCTTATGAAAATGAGAGTGAATTGAAATTTATTGTCGTCTTATATTTTTTCCAGTCATTTTACTTTTACAGGAATTTTTGGTCTCAGTCTATATATGTCTGAGTTTGTAGGTAGTTGATATACAAACATAGAGGTAGAGAGAAGCAACATCAACTTCTATGTAACGATTCAAAGAAGTCTAAGAACACAAGCTATGTGATTTGAAAGTTCTAATAGTTGTTGGAGCTGAATAGAGTTATTTTGTGTGCTATTGAATATTTCTGATTTCTTTTTTGTTTGTGAGTTTATGTGTAAAAGTATAGCACAATGTTGATTTTGTGTCAAGAAATTATTTATTAACTTTTATCATCACATCATGCAATATATTGTGAAACTACCGGGTTAGTACTAAAAGTTCAACAACAAAGTATTTGACTCTTTAGTCTTTGCAACTACGCTGAGCAGAGTTTGTTATCGCGCTATAGATCCCAGAAATATGCATCTCTCTTAACTATGATAAATAAGCTATTGCATAAGATATATATATATATATATATATATATATATATATATATAGAGAGAGAGAGAGAGAGAGAGAGAAGGTTAAATTAATCCAATAACTGTGATGTGGCGATGAGAGAGAGAGAGAGAGAGAGAGAGAGACAGAAGGTTAAATTAATCCAATAACTGTGATGTTTTAGGCCCTTCTTTTTATATTAATTATATTAATTTATAAGTATTATATATTTTCATTTAAAAAATTTTAAAGGTATAATTTTAAAATGTTATTGCAAATACACTCAAATAATAATCACCTTTATTATTAAAGAAATAAAAAATATTTATCAATGTTTTAAAAGGATATGCTACTAATTTGTTTTTTTCAAACAACCATGATAACAATTTTGGTAGATGGACATTATTTTTTGTTAGCGTTCCCCCTATTGGAATTGGTGGATTAATCAACCTTTTAATTATAAATTTTGAAAGATGCTTCGTCCTAAATCAATAAATGAGATTTATTGTTCATAACTTTCTTACATTTATAAATATATCTTTTAACTTGTTTAATTTTTAACATTTACCTAATCATATTAATAAATTATTGTAATTGTCACCTTTAGACGATTTAAATTTTTTTATTTTATTTATATGAGATAGACTGCTGATTACATTGAATACAAATTTGGAATACAAGCCAATTTAAATTTATAGAAGACAGACCCTTCATATACCTAAGGCAAGCCACGTTTTGCAATTTTAATTTATTATTTACTTAACGCATGCCACATTTTCCAATTTGTAGTTTTAAATTTATAGGAGAAGGGTGCTTCACATAACTGAGGCAGGCGTTTTGCAATTCAAATTTATGGGAGAGGTACTTCATATACCTCAGGGAGGCCACGTTTATGGTCGACAAGCGCGTTTTCCAATTTAAAGTTAATTAAATTTATGGGAAGCAGGCACTTATTCCACTTATTCCATATTGGATGCACTCGCAAGTCGTTTCATATTATGGCCTTCGTTCATATATTTAAATTTATATACCTACAAGTACAGTATGCATGCACTCGCAAGTCGTTTCATATTATGGCCTTCGTTCATATACTTACATTTATATATCTACAAGTATAATATGCACATATGTAGACTAATTCTGGATGGATTATATGCATTTCTAGAAAAACTATTAATGTTTTGATTAGATGCGTTTGGAGTAAAAGAGATAGAATAACATATCAGATTCAGAAGAAGGTATCATAGAAAAGCATTAAGCAAGACAGGGTAATATTTTTCTCTATAAAAAATTATGTAGTTAGTTTCCTTTCATTATAATTTCTAGGTTATTTGAGATGTTATAGTAAATTTATGTTTTAGATTTCCAAACCTACCATGATATAATATGTTTTCAATGGTCGGCCCTCATCCATGCATTCACTCTCTCTTTCACATATCTGTAATTGATAACAACATAATATTTAGCAATGCTTCAGAATGACAATTGTACTGCAAGGTAGCAATTGTACTGCAAGGTAGAGTTGAAAAAAATGTTTTAACCTGGACCGCTGCAGAGGCTGTGCCAAATACAAATCCAGGAGGAAAATCGAATATGTTCAAATCTCCTGTCAAGTTTGGACCACAATTGGCTTTCTATTTTTGCAGTTTCGGTAAATTAACAACAATCATAGCAACTAATAACAGAGAAGTTTTCATCTTTGGCATCTGGAATTTGATATGTTGCAGTGAAGAAGCGTGGTGTCTATTATAAGAATGAAGAGATTCTGAAATCAAATCCTCAGATATTTTTCTCTCGCGTGTGGACGCTCTGTTTCAAGACTTTTCTACCAAATCACAAGCAGCTAAAAATTCCCCGGTCATGTTTTCAAATTGCATGCAGATCCATGATTAGATTGGATAATGTCGTTGAATTCCACCCATTTCAAGCATCCAACTATAATATGATACAAGTACAGTGTCAATAGTGTAATAAGAGAACTCAGAGTTGATGGTATTCATTCAATATACAAATAATATTGAAATAATTTTATTTATTTTCTTTCAATATTAACGTAATTTTTGATATATATGTAATATAATAAATATATAAAGAAATATTAATGTATTTTCTGATTTATATGTAATAGAATAAATATATAAAGAAATATTACTGTAATTTTTTTTATATATATATAATAAAAAATATATATACAGACATATTTTTGGAGTAAGAAAAATAGAACTCAACCTGTTTTAGATTATAGAATATCAAGAAGATTTTATTTGTCAAACTAGAAATTAATAGTAACAAAAATTTCTATACATTGAATTTATAATATATTAATTGGAGAAAGAACACTAAAAAAAATAATTCTTTACCAGTCGATGAGGTTACGAACTTAGCCTCATGGACGAATCAATAATAGGAACATAACCCATATTAGGTCGTAACTAATAATATACAATATCGTATAAAAACAAAATGAAAGAAATACTTGTTTGTCAAATCAATTGGTTCGGCCTTGAGGACTGCCGAGTTATAAAAGTAAAACGATAAGTATTGGTTACCTGTGTACTCAAGTCAATAACCAAATAACTTGGTGAGAGTCGACCTTGGGACTCTCGAAACCTAATGACTGGATAGACGTTATCGGGAAGCTGTGTGAGTTGAACGTTATACCTGAGTGTGTGGTAGGCACCAGTCGCATTTGAATGGAATCTCTCTAAAATAGAGCCACATAGTGTCTTTTGGTGTGAAGGGAAAAAAATATGAGAGTTAAAAGTCACCGGGAGATCAATAACGTGTTATCAATATATTATTATATTATAAAAATAAATAAATATGAATATTATTTATTAATATTTGATTAAATTTATTATATGAATAAAAAATAGGATATTTATTATTTGCTTAAATTAATATGCTAATAAAAATATATTAAAAAAAATAACATAAAACATTACATTGTATTATATTATATTATAATTATTAATAATTATTGTTTTTTATATTATTCCTTCCCCTTCGTGAATGCGTAAGATCTAAGTGAGCCTAGGAGCCCTAGATCTGTCTTCCCCCAATTTGTATGGCTTCCGTCCAGCAGTACACATCATGGTCTGAGCGCTTCTATTTAATACGATTGAATGTGCAAGAAGGAGATTAGAGGGCATCCTCCGGAGTCAAAATGGATCTGAGTCGTTGCCTAGTCTCTAGAGCTGTATCTCCTCCCCCTTGGGTAGGACCTCGATCTAGGGCTTAGGTACGACTTCGATATAGGGCTTATTTATTGAATTATCAATATTTCTTGTAGTGTAAAGAGGGTTAGGCCAGGGATGCTCTCCGTAGGGCTTTATTCTCTAGTCAAATAAGTTTTATTTATGTCTCTGAGTTCCCCGCCTAGTTTTTAGAGCAGTATTTCCTCGCTAACGGAAGGTTATTGCGTTCCTGTAGTTAGTAAGTCCGAAGTAGGTCCTTAAGGTAAGATAAAGATCCATAAATACCATACCTAATTGTCTTGGGAGGAAGAGATGGGCTTAATCTGAAGGAAAACTAGAGCAGACAAAAGCTAACCTTGATGGCGCCTTAGGGTGGGTGCAAGGCCTGTAACCTGTCCCTTCATAGTGTGATCCATTCTGGCATTAACCCTCTCGATTGTTTATGAGTCCACTAGACCATACGGAAGATAATCTTATGGAGGCCTTGGGCTTCATTAAGGTTTTGAAACTGTCCCTTAATAGTGGGTTGGACCAATCCGCTAACCCTCTGCTAACTCCTTGGAAGAGATCCCTCCTGGCCTAAACCTTAGTGATAACGGCTAAGTGAGACATAAGATAATATTATGGAGTCCTTTCAGGCTTTAACAAGGTTGTCTCTCTGGCCTTGACTTGACTAATGGTACTATCCAAATGAATGCCAGACCTTCCTTGAAGTAAGCAAGAGCTCCTATCCCCTGACCCTAACTACTAATATAGAGAAGAGTTAGTAATAGAGAGAAGAGTGTCTCCTGTGGATTCTAGAGATCTGCCGGGTGGAGGCTTGTAAGAAAGGGAAAGCAAAGGCTTGACCCAGCTCGACTCTTAGTTTCAGCCGCTTCAAAATGATGTCCTTAAAATAACCTCTATTTCATCGGCCTGATTGATGTGGTGTGAAAGGCCCTGAAGCAAGGCGAAAAAAACCAATTGATGTGGTGTGAAAGGCCCTGAAGCAAGGCGAAAAAACCAACAGGCAGTGGTTTGGTGCTAGCGGTGGGCAGCCTGTTAGAGAGGGTACAAGTGCGGGTTGGACATTGGGCAAGCCTCTGTTAAGGGGAATCACTCTTCTCAAATGGGATATCCACCGTCAACAGAAGTT
>SNQJ01S0003245.1:242017-264305 GCA_010110895.2 Picea sitchensis
ACAATGTAAAACAAGTGTATCAATATAATATATGCTGGTTTTCCCGGTTTGGGTTTCCAGGTGAAAAATCTCTGTGTAATGTTTGTATCTACCATTGTATCTTTTCTGTTCTTTTCTGAATATCAGTTTGTAGTAGATATTGTACAAGGTTAGAATTTACAATGACATGCCACCATCACTGGACCATACCAACAGAATACAACCTAAAGAACAAGTAAGTACTATCAAAGACTTTTTGCAAACATGCATCAAAATGTTAAGTGATCCTTCATCTATCAAAGTATTGAAAAACATATTAGAGAAATGTAGTAGCAAGACGAGACAGAAGACAGAACTGGAAACTATCAACCACCTACACACAAGAAGAAGAACAAGTAGAGAATTTAGAATCAATGTTAATATTGGGGATTTCAACATGGGAGATATTATACTAGATCTAGGATCCGAAGTGAACATACTACCAAAAACCACATGGAAATGCATGGGAGAACCTACACTGGGATACTCAATGGTTCAATTAAAGCTAGCAAATCAACATAGAGTCCTACCAATAGGTAGATCGAAAAGAGTAACCGTAGATCTAGATGGGGTGCACACTAAGGTAGAATTTGAATTCATCGAAATAGTAGATGGTACAACACCTTACCCAACACTACTTGGTCTAGATTGGGCGTTCGACAACCTGGCCATAATTAACTTGAAAACTAGAAAAATGACATTTGAGTCAGGAGACTACAGGGTTATAGCCCCAATCGACCCATCAGAAGGCAAGATGTTCGTAGAACCTACTTTCCTGGATCTAGATGAAATTGGCCAGTTGTATCGAACAACTGCGCACGATGCAGACTATATAAACCCAACTGCAGATGGGATACTCAGTTGGCAGAGCATTACTTCATGCACAACAGACTCAGACACTGGGTTAGAAAACTGACAACAAAGACTACACGAAGTATCCACAAGAAGGTGTACAAGAATAGACCGCACAATAAGATGGCTTGGCGCAGAAATTAGAGGACCACCTAGTTTTCATAGACTAAATGATTTGGAAAATTTCTTGACACAATACGAAGACGAAGTCTTAGAGAACCAAAGACTATTAGCACTAGATTTAGCACTAAAGGCTACACCCGCAAGATGGTGGGATGCACACAAAGAGACTATCATAGATTGGTACCAATATAAACGATTACTGCGCATAAGGTTCAGTGCAGAACAGATATGGAACAAATGACAAAAATATGATGGACTAGGAAGGCCAACAGAACACTCGGAGATGTGTAAAACACTATGGAAAATGGCACCACCAGAAGAATGGTCTCACCGCTTCAGTCATACTTTAGAAGGCATACCAGCGAATTGGTATATAGACTAGGAAATGAAAAAAGGAACCAGGACATGGACAACACTCCAACAGAACTTTACAATCACTTTCTCATTTGAGCATGAGAACCCCAACATAGACATAGCCCTGAAATGGATCAAATATGTCATATTCATTACAGAATCAGAGGTGGAAGTTGTCACAAAGGTACAACAGCGAAATAAGCAGACAGTCATGGAACTGTTGTCATGCTACCAGGTACAGGAAGAAGCAGAAGAAGTTGAAGGTGAGAGGGAGGTGGAAGGACCACCCTTAGAATCATAGGTCATCTCTGTGCTAATCAATATTAAGAAGGTTAACATAGGGACTACCAAGCAACCCAAAATGGCCAACATTGGAGATAATTGGGATGAACAGACACTAGAAAGCATCACAGAATTGTTGCATGAATACAACGACCTTTTTCCCACAACCTTTACATAGATGAAAGGAATAGACGAAGAATTAGGAGAAATGAAAATACCACTCAGACCTAATGTGAGACCCATTAAAAAATGACCATACAGACTGAACCCCATCTACAAACAGAAAGTCAAAGACAAGATCGACAGGATGCTCGAGGTCGACATCATCGAACCAGACGAAGAATCAGAATGTATAAGCCCGATGGTAGTATAGGACAAAAAACAAGGAAGAGGGATCACGATATGTGTCAACCTGAGGAAGTTGAATGATGCCTGCTTACATGACCCATTCCCCACACCATTCACAGATGAAGTACTTGAGAACGTAGGAGGACATGAAGCCTATTCATTCACCGATGGATTCTCAGGATATCATCAGATTAAGATAGCACAAGAGAATAGACACAAGACCGTGGTTGCGACAGAATGGGGATCTTATTAGTACACAGTCATGTCGTTCAGATTGAAGAATTCACCTGCGATATTATCCAGAGTGGTCATCGCAGCATTTAAGGAATTCATCCACCAATTTATCGAAGTCTACCTAGATGATTGGACAGTTTATAACCTGTTAAAAAACCACGTGGAAGTTTTACGCCTGATCTTAGAACGATGCAGACAATGCCAAATATCACTGAATATCAAGAAATGCATATTTGGAACACCATTTGGGATACTACTGGGACACATAGTATGAAAACAGGGTTTATTAATGGATCTAGCCAAAATCACAATCATTGTTAACCTACCAACACCAAAAACAGTCCACCAATTAAGAGCAACATTAGGACATATGAGATACTACCGGAAATTCATCAAAGGCTACGTACAGATTACAACGCCTATGGAAAAACTATTAAGGAAGGATACCAAGTATCAATGGAACGACGAGTGCCAACATGGTTTGGATACCCTGAAGGAAAAGATGGTCATCGCACCAATATTGGTATTTCCAGACTAGGAGAAGACATTCCATGTACATGTAGATGCATCAGCAATATCACTTGGAGCTATTTTAGCGCAACCAGGAGCAGGAGACTTGGATCACCCGATAGCGTTTGAAAGAAGGAAATTATCAGACTCAGAACAAAATTATATCACGATGGAAAGAGAAGGCTTAGTTATGGTTTACACACTACAGAAATACAGACATTACCTACTGGGAAAACACTTTAAGATGTTTACAGATCACTTAGCCCTGAAATACCTAGTTAACAAGCCAGTGTTGGGGGGGAGAATCTGTTGATGGCTACTTCTATTTCAAGAATTTAATGGAGTACCAGCATCCTATCATTGAATCATTGGCAATCATAAGGAAACGATCTGAAAGGGTATATTTAATTAAATAGAAAATCCATTTCATAGGTCATTGCTGGCCTTTTCCAAGAGAAGCAATTTATTTAATCAAAAGTAGGACTCAATTATTATTATAGCGCAAGCAGGCTCTCAAATTAGGGCAATTTGACCAACTGACACGTCTCTTGGCTCTTCTGTTGGATCTACCCATGGCCACCTTTTGTTTCTCAATTTTCTTTTCCCAAAGAAAGACTGGAGTGCTTTCTTCTGCCTTGGCAGGGAGATGGTCTTTATTGCTTCTACCCTCTCTGGATCAATCTTGACTCCTTAGGAATAGACAATGTGGCCCAGGAGTTTACCTTCTACCATTCCAAAAAAATGACGAGCTAAAACAGTCATATAGATCTAGACCTCTTTCTCCACCGATACGGACGGAACCTTCTTGTCTGTTTTGGAGATATCTTCTTGGAGGTTTTGGAACCGATGCACGATGATGCTTACTTACGATGCACCTGTTTAGGATACTCGCCATAACATGGTTTCACGCTAGTAAGGGAGTGACTGTAAGGGAGGTGGGTTGGGCTTGGATAGATCTTGATTGACTTCATTGAGCAATATTGACTTGATTGATAACATCGACAGATATGGGTGGTCCACCGGACGATATCATCTACAGATATGGGGGGNGAGCTAAAACAGTCATATAGATCTAGACCTCTTTCTCCACCGATACGGACGGAACCTTCTTGTCTGTTTTGGAGATATCTTCTTGGAGGTTTTGGAACCGATGCACGATGATGCTTACTTACGATGCACCTGTTTAGGATACTCGCCATAACATGGTTTCACGCTAGTAAGGGAGTGACTGTAAGGGAGGTGGGTTGGGCTTGGATAGATCTTGATTGACTTCATTGAGCAATATTGACTTGATTGATAACATCGACAGATATGGGTGGTCCACCGGACGATATCATCTACAGATATGGGGGGTCCAACTCAATGTCTACAGAGATGAGTGCACCAACTATGATTTGAGTTTCAACCAAATTGTCTTCTGATTAGGCTGGCCGGAAGGTGCTCACGGAGGCCACCTTCAACAAAGAAGTTGCATCATGGCCTGAGGTACAGACAGAGGTTTCCGAGGGAGGCACCAAGTTCATATTGCACGGCCTGACCGGTCTTTCTTTTGGCTCCAACCAACCATATTTGCTGCTATGCTCTTCTCTGCTCTTATTAGTGCTATGCTAATCTGTCATTGCTCAATGAATCTTTCAGAGCCAACATCGTGAAACCTATGAATCGATGCTTTACTAAAAGATGACTAAATCAATTTTTTATATATGTATTAACTTAATGATAGGGCTCTTAAGTTTCGTATAGGTCCTTTTTACATCGACCTTCGAGGTAATAGTCAAACTAGGGAAATTGAATGCAAGGCTTGACCACTTATCAAGGGTCACAGATGGAGAGGAACCAACGAATTTGGAAGAAAACTTTCTAGATGCACAACTCTTCTCAGTACAGATTGCTGATGATTACGTCGCAGAGATCATCCAGTACTTGAGCACAAGTACTTCACCATAGGGATATACCTCTGCACAAAACAAGAACTTGGTAGTCCACGAAATCAACTATTAACTAATCACATGGGATCTATACAAAATAGGCGTAGATAGCATCTTACGACAATACGTACTAGGGCACGAACGACCAAGAATTTTAGAAAAAGCCCATGAAGGAATAGTAGGAGGGAATTATGAAGGAAAAGATACTGCGTAGAAGATACTACGCACAGGATTATGGTGGCCAATTATCCATCGAGACTCGAAAGAATATTGTCAGCAATGTGATGTCTGTCAATGGGTTGGCAAACCCAACAGAAGGGACAAGATGCCACTACGACTGCAAGTGACACTTCAAGCATTTGAAAAATGGGCAATAGACTTTGTGGGACCCATTAACCCACCCACCAAGAGAACAGGGGTGAGATACATTATCACTGCGACAGAATACTTAACGAGATGGGAGGATTCCACACCAATAAAATATTGCAGCGCAGATACAATGACCCACTTTCTTTTTGAACACGTAATTACTAGATTTGGGTGGCCAAGATTTTTGATGAGTGACTAAGGAACACAATTCATCAACAACACCATCCAAGTGATGCTTGAAGAGTTCGAAGTTCATCACCAAAAAATCACACCGTATCACCCACAGGATAATGGCATGGTAGAATCCTTCAACAAAATTCTAGAGAACGCCCTGACGAAGAAATGTAACGTCAACAGGGATGATTGGGATCTCAAGGTACCAGCAATACTATGGGCGTATAGAACCACATGCAAAAAGTTGATAGGTCACACACCATTCAAATTGGTCTATGGTCAAGAAGCAGTAGTACCGCTAGAATTTCTAATACCTAGTCTACATGTAGCAACTATCACACAAATGATAGAATGAGGTGCAGTCCAGGAACGACTGGATCAGTTACTGTCAATGGAGGAAGACCAAATCTTGGCAGGGTTCCATCAACAGGTATAGAAAGTGAGAGACAAAGCGTGGCACGACTGCCACATCAAGAGAAAGATGTTCAAGGAAGGAGATCTAGTATTGCTCTACGACAGTAAAGCGCTGCAACACCCAGGGAAGATGAGGATGCATTGGCTAGGACCATACGAGGTAAATGCCATCACGGATGGAGGAGATATACAGTTGAAAGATCTAGCAGGATAAGACCTCAGAGGAATGATCAATGGGAGCCAGCTGAAGCTATATAAAGATAGTCGACTACCCACCGTGCAGTAGTAAAAAAAAAANGCCTAAAAATAGCACGCGGTGTGACGGACAAGCCGCATACGAAACATGAAAGTAGTGAGGGAAAATACAATGGCCATCTCGGAAAGGGAAACAAGTGGGAAAAGGAAAGTCAACAAAATCACACTGACAAGACAACATGAGTTAGAATTAAATCAAGGAAAGGATAGATGGGATGTCACACTAAACGCACCAACTGGCAACGGAAAAGTAGCCATGAGGGCAAGTACAAAACCACTACCGATGCATTAAAACCACACTTATGGTGCATTAATCACACAAGGAAGGAGGCACCCTCAACAAGCTTCATGGCACACCCATACAACACACGAGCACATAAACAGTTAGTTTATTCACAAAAGAAGAACAGAGAAAGAGAAATAGCAGCCCGAACGCATAGAGCGAGATCACAGAGCTTATCCAAGTTATTTGAACCAAACAAACATCCGACAGACACCAGTATGGCACCACCAAAGCTCATAGAACCAGGCCAGACATTCAGATCAACTAGGATTCAAACTAGGTCGTAAGAAACACAGGAAGAAAACGAGCAGCAACCACCAGAGATCGTTGATATTGATGAAAACCCATCGCCGGAGGATATTCCAGTTGAATCAACACCGATCCAAGAAGAGATCCTGCAACCCCAAGAGAAAACTATGAAAGAGGATACACCGATAACAACACAGGAGCTTCAGAAGCAAGCAGTAGGAACTCATCAAGAAGGAAAGCCAAAAAACGCCGAAGCAACCATGGAAATAAATGGAAGCACACAGAACCCATAAGTAGATCTCCAACCAGATGTTCCACAAATACCCATCCCAGACGTTTCTTTTTCGGACGAGCCGATTGGTGAAATGGGCAAAGCTTGGGAAGAATGGATGGCGAAGGAGAAGACAGAAGCTATTGGAACTTCAAACCAACCAACACAACCAGAAGCTACTAGAACTTCGAACCAGCCAACACAACCGAAAGCTGCTGGAACTTCGAACTAGCCAACACGACTGAAAGACGGGATTCATATACCAAGATCGCCTCGAAATAAACCAATTGCAGAGATTGTGCTACCTCGCACACCAAAAGGCATACAAGTGGACTAACAGCTATTGGGTCACATAAGGAAGCTCAAGTTTTCTGACCATGACATAGTGGATGAAAGAAAATATCCAAATCTTGCACCACAAGTCTTTTCAGAGACAATAGCCATGAGCCCTCTCGAAGGAACTATCACTAGGCCATGCAAATGGGCAGCCGAACTGGATAGAACTGGAATCCTAGGATTGATGAAGATACCACACTTTGGCAGAGGCCAATATGCGGCAACATGCGTCAAACAACTATTAGTAGTTATGCATGGAGGGGATGTATGGATGGAAAAAACCATCCCCATAACTATTGAACTTATTGCACAAATTATAGGACTAGCCATCTGGGGTATGGATCCCGCACTGATACTGGATGACAAGTCCAAGGAAAAAGAATTGGTAGAAGAAATGAAGAAGAAATATGGCACCGACAGGGGAACGAGAGGCATTATAATCAAGCGAATTGATGATTCCACGACACAACTGGGAGCAAATATCTTAGCATGCAAACTGCTAAGAAAATTCCACAAAGATGAAGCACCGACATGAGTGATCGCAGTTGCATCTCAGTGCACAGAAGTCACCTTCATGAGCTAGGAACCATATCTGTCAAACTTGTTCCAAATCGACTGTAAAGACACACAAGAAGCAGGTATGGAATTTCACTACTCATGGATACTTACTCTCATCACTTTTATGGGATGGAAAGAACCAAACTACATCATCTTCTGTACCACACCATAGCCAGGAGGAGCGACATATCATGTCCTGAAATCCATGCGACTGGCCAAGAATAAGAAGGGAAATGGAATTATATTTGAATCTTACCTATGGGAAATATAGGAAGCAATCAATCGAGCATGGATGATAACACTAGAGGCTGTTGTGCAATTCAGGGGCATCGCCAATTTTTGGTCTAGACAAAAATCCACGTGGATACAACCAAGACAGGACCCACATAAACAGTGGCTATAGATGCGTTGTTGCATTACTGAGGGAGACATCAAGATGATCATCCACAATTGATCGGATGAATGGAAGATCCCAACCATACCTAGAGCAGTACCGGGACAAACAACAAAAGGAGGGGATCTGTAGTTGGAATTATAGCCTCCACAAGTCCCAGTACCCAAGAAAAAAAGAACGGGCCAAATCAAGTCGAATCAGACAGAGGGAGGCTCAGATAATCCAGGGACCCAGAAGGGGAGAACATAAACCACTCAGCAGACCAGTGAACAACATAACCCAGCTAAGGGAGCATAGGAAACCACGATGAACCCCATGACACAGAAACTAGGGGAACTAAGAGACCAACGACATAGGAAATAGGTGTGTGCAAGAAATCAAAGGCACAACGATCACTACTAGAATACACAATCACAGAGGATGATGGCGAGATGATTGCCAGAATGGTCTAGAATTGTCTCGCAAAAGACTTTGATCATGCAGCACACCACAGGGATAAACTACAGAAGGAGCTGGCAGAAATGGGGCAACTCCTAAAGAAATTCGGAGAAGCCCAACTTACAAGTAGCAACAGAGGCATAGATCCATTGAGCACATGGACCACACAAAGAATGGAGGTGGGAGAACACGATTTAGTTCTTCCAAAACCACATTCCACGGTTTAAATAAAGCCAAGCATGCTACGAATGGATGAGATTGTGGTACAGACACCACTAAAGGATTTGGATCAGATCCGATTAGTCATAACATGGATGCCAGCAAAGACCTTATACCAATTGCAGGTTAGCGTCGACCATGAGATACAGTCTCGAGCACATCAAAACGTGGTCAAGCTATAACAAGAAACAAAGAAGCAAGAAAAATTGGAAACAGTTTGTGCGTAGGAAAAATCTGAAATGCAGGAGGCAAAGGAACGCAGGAATGAGTTGGAATGAAGAGTGGAAGAAATGTTTTGGAAACTTCCAACTACCGCGCAAGGAAGTGAACTCCCAGTGGTAGAAAATATCGATCATATTGCACAGGCAATTGATCAGTATTAGAAGGAGATCAAGACTCTCTATGGACATATTAGACCAACCACTCCACCAACAGTAAAGGAGCAGAGGAATCAGGAAGCAACAGTGCAATTACAAGAGCTAGAAAAATAGGTCAGCACAACAGCCGACTTGCTGGATAAAGAAACACAACTCTGGACAAAGCTAGAAGAGGACCCACAGGTCCAACAATGGGACAAGGAGGAGGAAAGGATCAATGCAACGATCCAAGAATTCAAGCAGCAACAAAAAACCATCCCAATCCCAGAACGGGTCAAGGGGACACAAAAGTTAAAGAAGTTACAGGCAGAACTTCTCATTGCGCAAACACGGAAACAGGAGGGTCAGGCTCAAATAGAACCGTTCCAGGAACGGATAGAAGCAATACTAGAGTAGGTAGAAGAAGCCAAAACAAGGTCAAAACGGACCCAGCAGGAATGTCCAGGACTGATAAGCGAAGAAATAGCAGCGTAAGCAGTTGATATTATCAAGGAGAAAACCATGCAAGCACTGACAAAAGTAGTAGAATTGCAGGAGAAGTTCCAGACGATTACTAGGGAGATTGAGGAAGCACAACAAAATTAGGTGACTCGGGACAAGTCCTGTGTCAGTGTTGGGGGCCTATTGGCACCAAGCCAAAGTGTAAATAAGGATGATCATGGGAAAGAAAGCATGCAAGAAACTGAAGAGACAACTGGCAAAAGATCAACACGCGCAAATGCAAGAAAGCGTGCACAGAGGGAAGTGACAGCTGGAGGAAGAACAACATGTGCATGGGAGAAAAACCTATCGTAAGAAGGGTTATGGTTTTGGTAATATTATGTAAGTGGCTGAAGAGCCCGAAATGTATAAATATAGATACAAAAGTATCATATAAGAGAGAGAGAGTGAGAGAGAGTTGTTGTTTTTATGTTAGTTTTTATGAATATTGCAATTGTTACCGAGAGATTTTCTTGAGTATTGTTGTTGGTGATACGTGAGGGGTTGAATTGTATGAACCGATTTTTGTAAGCTGTTGAGAAAGAAATATACGAGGGAAGGTAGATCTGAGGATGCTACAGATCCTAGTGTGATCTAGTTCACCTCACCTAGATCTTACCCACATTTACGGAGAACTGTAAGTGCACGGCGCAGGAAGATCAAGAACTACTATAATAAAAGAGCCAAAAGCCAAATCTTTGTGGACATAGCCCAGGAGGGGTGAACCACGGTAACATCTGTGTATTGTGTTGAATATTTTCATATCTTTAACTTCTTTCAAGAAATAGATGACTACGATTGATGAATAACCAAACACATTATTAGAATCTGTTTATGTTTTGAGTTATATGCATACGATTCCTGGGAACAAGTAGATTACAGTAACAGTTTGCATATCAGGGCCCTAATCAAGAAACCCTTCATCTCCTACTCTGTCCTAGGCTATAAACACCTGAGTCTTATGGTCAACCATCTTTAGCTATCTTGGGTGAGACTACGCAGTACCTTCTAAGCGCTGCACTGCCTTCTGGTTTACCAGGAGGGCCGATAGTTAGAGGCTTTGTTGGAACCCCAAATGACATGAACCCTGGGTCAATAACTCATATAACCTAAGAAGGGAGTCAATTAAAAACCAATAGTGACCAAAAAATAGATAATCATGAGTTCAAGTCATGACGACTCGACTGATCTGGGGGTCTTTGGACTTGCAAGTTCCTCTACATAATCTACACACTCTTTGAAGAGTTGAGTGAAACTCTCAACAAACGAGAACTTGTGTTTATCCATTGGCATAGCCAAGTCATGCTTCATGTCACGGTATTGAAGGGTGTGCTTCTCTATTTTGTCCACTATTTGTTCCATTCGGTCCACAATATTTTAATTTTTGATAACATGATTTTTCACGTGTCCCTTATCCATTTTGGTAATATGTTGGACCCATTCTCTATACAAGTCGGTTTCCATCTCATTAATCGGTCGGAACTTCGTTGGGGACCCTAAAGTAGGAAATTGAAGTTATGTCATTGATTGGTTAATCTTATCCCAACTTTGATTACAGTGGTCTCACTCCTCATCTACTTTGTCCACATGTTCATCAATGATTTTTTCCCAATGCTTGGTCACTGAGTGTATTTGAGACATCTACTCGTTTGAAAATATCTCTATATGATGTTCCTTTGACCCCTTTTCCTTTTGTATTGCCTAGACAAACTCCATTTTTTCCAGTGTACCAACTCCTTTCTCAGCCCACCTATGCACTTATTTGTAGGTAATTCCTAATAGAAAATATTCTTCCTGTATATTTTTCACCTTCTCTATCAAATTTTCTTGAGTCCTCTGACGGATTTCATATAGCTCCAGTAAGTCCTACTTAAACTTGACCACTCCTCCAACCTCCTGATGGTATTGTACTTGGTGCTTGAGAGAAGAAATTTTGGATCTGGCCTATTCTAACTCCCTCTCTTCCAAAACTTTCTTATCGTAAGAAGCATGAGATATGGCTAAACCTTTGGAGTACATTTGGATTGATTTTTCCTTCTTTTTGTTTATGATTCCTTCACCGATATTGATTTCTTCATTGTCTAGTGTTAAATTTATTTTCTTATGAGTTCTCCTTATTATATATTTCTATTTCCAATCATAGGAAAATAGATCTAAATTCACCACCTCGTCCACTGGTTGGGGAATAGGTTGGATGTCCCAAGACAATATATTTCCCAAACCCCCTAGTGCATAGAAATGATCTGATACCGGGTCCTAGATAACTTCTTTGTCTAGTGATTCCTCCCATGTTTTCGTCTCTATCTGGATGGGTTCTTTCTAAATGGTGACATCCTTTTGGGTATTTAACTTTAAGTTATTCTCAACCTTTTCCTACAACATCGATGAGTCATCTGGAGGGATCTCATCAAGCTTCTTGGTTTTCCCTTCATTTCCAATTACTTTCTCTAAGAAAACATCAACATATCATTTGCTCTCTTCCTCATGCCTTGTGTATTTTTCTTCTTCATAATTTCCACCATCTTGGTCACTGTATTGTTCTCCATTTGTGAATCCATCATTAGCTTGATTTTCATAGTCCTTTTCATCACCTTAGCCATCTGTATTCTCCCCTTTATTTCTGGGTGATGACTTGTCTTGATCTTGTCTACCGAGTGATTCCTTGTTTGAATCATCACTATTTGACGAAATGTCACTATTTCTTTGATGAGAGGGGTCATTCCCTTTTTTGGAAACACCACCTTTCCTTTCACCCTTCTAGTCTTATGATTCTATATCTTTCCCCTTTGGTGACCTTGTAGGGATTATCTTTGTTTCAAGATTTTCATTGATTATGGGGACCACAAAGTCCTCCCTTTTTTCTTCCTTGTATATCAATTCAATGACTTCACCTATTATTTTCACAGTAATTGGTGTCACCTATCCTTCACCATCCTTCAATCCTTCTTTAGTTGCCTCTCTTTTCAACCGATCAAATTCATCCTTTTTATGTTGCTTTCTGGCCTCATCCTGGATTTTCCTCAATTCATCGGCCCAACTATGCTATTGCTTATTTTTCTCCTCAAAATATTTCTCTCAGGCCTATTCTTCCTTATCTCTTTTTCTTTTCTCAATAAATTCTCACTCTCTTTGTTTCTTCTCATCTTTCTTCCTTCTTTTAGTGAGTATTTATTGATATTCTTCCTCTTATGCTTCTTCTTTCATTCTTCGATCTTCCTGAATCCTCCTCTCTTTAGATTTCTCTTTTATAATCCTCTTTTTCTCTAATAGTATGGCCTTACTTTAATTTTCTATCATAGGATATTCTTCTCCTCCTAAATTTTCCGCATCAGGCCCTATACTAGAGGATACCCTAGCCTTTATTATCTTTATTTTTTCTTCCATGGGAAAAGAGGAAAAAATGGTTGCTCCATGCTCAATGTAGCAAGATGTTCTCTTTATTCTAGGGATGAAATCTTAGGATCAAATATCATTAAAAGAGACCTTAGCACCTTTTGATAAATCATCGAACCTTTAATTTATTCTCCTAATCCTTTAATAGCATTCACTATTTCATCATCTCACATAAAATAAGCTACAATATCTTCATCTTCCTTCATTTTTGGTTGCTCAAATTTACCTCTATAATTTTGAAGCTTATCCCCTTTGACTTTGGCATCTCCTTCATAAACATTTTTATGTTTGTCCCAAATATCCTTTGCAAAGTCACAATGCATAGCCTTGACGTATACTAAACTAGCCAAGCTACTCATAATAACATCCATAGCCTTCAATTTGTTTTCATAAAGTTTTTTTCTATATTTATTTGTTGGGGAGTGGAAAATGCCTTGTGTCTGTATACTACTGCTTTCTAGACATCAAATCCCTTTGCTTGAAAAAACATTTTCATCCTTTTGCTCCATTCTGACCATCAAAAACTAGCATTCCATTCTTAGTGCACTCCATGATCTACCTTCCAGTGGTTAGGTTATTTCTGAAGGACCTGCTCTGATACCAATTGTTGGAATATTCAATAATATTGAGAGGGTGGGGTGGTGAATCAATATTATGCACTTTTTACAAATTTTTAACCATAATATGTAAACATTAAGTTATCAACAATTTATCACTTATGATTGCATTCAATATATCATAAACATATAACCACATATACACATTACACGAGAATTTTACATGGAAACCCAAGTGGGAGAAAACCACATAACGTTTTTTAATTTATTAGAAGATTACATCCACTAGAATCACAAACTTCCAAAATTCTCTAGAACCAACAAGAAGGAGGCACCAACCCCTTGTTTACAGTCTCCAACCTGAAGAAAGTTGCAACTCTCTAAATTTTCCAAGTTCAACTGGAAGTAGGCTCCAACCTGAAGGAAGCTACAACTCTCTAAATTTTCCATCTTCAAATGGAGGGAGGCTCCAACCCCCTTTCCTTCACCCTTCATTCCTCCCTAAAATATAAATGAAAGAATGAACCTATCACTGTTAATTTCACTGATACTGATACATCATCATCATAAAAAATGGTTCAACCCAAAAAAAGCCACATAAATCTTATGCCAAGATCTCCAAGAATTTCCCCAAATCATATACCAAAAATCACCAAGATATGCATAAAACCATGTTCCAAAAACCTCCAAGATATACCTCAAAGAATATACCAAAACCTCCAAGATATTCCTCAAAGAATATGATAAAACCTCCAAGATATGCCTCAAAGAACATGCCAAAAACTCCAAGGTATGCCTCAAATAATATACCAAAACCTACAATATATGCCTCAAACAATATTCCAAAACCTCTAAGGTATGTCTCAAAGCATATGTGAAAACCTCTAAGATAAAATCCTCAAGACATATAGAAAAACATACATGTCATCATGTGGAGACCCTAATGCATGCAATATCGGACCATCAAACCTTCTTCAACTTTAGCATCAAGACAAGAGCATCTTCCTTAAACCCTTCCTTACCTCATGGGACTAGACTGAGTAATGGGTGGGGCCTTGCGTGATGATTATTGGAAAACCAGAAGGGGCATTGTGGGACACCCTATACTTAACTTGCCAGGGTCACCTTGGATAAGGTTTCTAGAAAACCCTTCTCACATCTGTAACTCTGAGAACTCCCTCCTTCCCATGCCTCTTCTACTTCACTTGCTCTAAGAGATCACAAGTTTGTTTGATGAAAAATGAGAGGCTCTTGATGCGTATTTATATCCTGCCAAGTACCTTCTTTACTTGTCTTTAGGGCCGACCTATAACTTCTTGTTTGTAATAGTTTTTCTCCTTNACTTGATTTTGGAGCCAACTTATAACTTCTTAACCATTTAGGGGAAAATTTTACATGATCATATTTAAGAGGGAATATCTCCTCAACCATGAGGAACCACGTGGCATGCCACCTAATTTTTGAAAAGGCTTGACGAGGACTATCAATCCATGGAGGATTTGCATGCATTTTTTATGTCCTTCATACTCTTTTTCTTCAATCAACTTTGGGCTTCATGACCACCCCTTTCGGACTTCTTTCCATATGTTTAGGGATTCTTGGTCATACATTGTAACTTATTTTGTTAACAACTAGGGCTTCTTGTAGGCTTCTTCAAAGTGTCTTCCTGTGAGGGCTCTACTTAGAGCTATGCCATAAGGGGACCACTTTGGAGACTCCTTCAATTAAACCCATCACTTCTAGGGGCTTTTGGACCTGCTTCAGGGCTTGTTCTAGGGTTGACATCAATGACAACCAAGTTTCCAACACTTGTTTCATTCTCATTAATTATTCTATATTTTAGGGACACATTTTCAAAGTATATTTCAAAATAAATTAACGCACACAAATGGCTCAAAAGGAACCAATCTCGTAATCCATTAAATGAATAAAAGAGAGATAACATAGTTCCTTTTAAAAATAACTTCTCAAAGTGTTGAGATAACAAGTAACCAATCGCTTGCTATATGTATAGATCCATCAAAAATAATTCCTAGAAATAGATATACAACAATATGTGTGCATGCATATATCATAGTTAGAACCTGTCAACGACACAAAAATCATTCTAGATTCAAATATCACGAGCACTATGATGAAATAACGTAACATGCATATTAAACACAAGGTAAAAATTCAATGTAATATAGAATTCATCACAAGATATATTTATTAATGAAAAATCTTATTGGACATTGATACACAATGATCCAAAGAAGAAAAGTCCACAATGTAACACAGATCACTATTTGGACTCCAAAATCACATCAGGATCTAATGGAGCTTCCAATTAATTATAAAAATAGTTTCACAATAAAATAACAACAAAATTATTTTAAATTCCAAAAGGTCCTCACTATCTCTATAATTCCTTTATTTATACAAAATTAAACTTAGATAAAACTGCCACATAGGTGGCCAAAAAATAGATAATCATGAGTTCGAGTCATGACGACTCGACTGATCTGGGGGTATTTGGACTTGCATGTTCCTCTACATAATCGACACACTCTTTAAAGAGTTGAGTGCAATTCTCAGCAAATGAGAACTTGTGTTGATCCATTGGCATAGCCAAGTAATGCTTCCTGTCGCGGTATTGAAGGGTGTGCTTCTCCATTTTTTCCGCTATTTGTTCCATTCGACCCACAATATTGTATTTATTGATAACATGGTTTTTCACGTGTCCCTTATCCATTGTGGTAACATGTTGGACCCATTCTCTATACAAGTCATTTTCCATCACATCAATCGGTCAAAACTTCGGTGGGGACCCGAAAGTAGGAAATTGAAGTTCTGTCATTGATTGGTTAATCTTATCCCAACTTTGATTACAGTGGTATCACTCCTCATCTACTTTGTATACATGTTCATCAATGATTTTTTCCCAATGCTTGGTCACTGAGTGTATTTGAGCCATCTACTCGTATGAAAGTATCTCTATATGATGGTCCTTTAACCCCTTTTCCTTTTGTATTTCCTAAACAAAATCCTTTTTTTCTAGTGTACCAACTCCTTTCTCAACCCACCTATGCACTTATTTGCAAGTAATTCCTAATAGAAAAGATTATTCCTGTAGATTTGTCACCTTCTCTATCAAATTTTCTTGAGTCCTCTAATGGATGTCATATAGCTCCAGTAAGTCCTCCTTAAACTTGACCACTCCTCGAACCTCCTGATGGTATTGTACTTGGTGATTGAGAGAATAAATTTTCGATCTGGCCTATTCTAACTCCCTCTCTTCCAAAACTGCCTTATCGTAAGAAGCATGACATATGGCTAAACCTTTGGAGTACAGTTGCTTGATTTTTCCTTCTTTGTGTTTATGATTTCTTCACCGATACTGATTGCTTCATTGTCTAGTGTTAAATTTATTTTTTTATGAGTTCTCCTTATTATATATTTCTATTTCCAATCATAGGAAAATAGATCTAAATTGGCCACCTCATTCACTGGTTGAGGAATAGGTTGCATGTCCTAGGACAATATGTTTCTCAAACCCCCTAGTGCATAGAAATGCTCTGATATCGGTTCCTAGATAACTTCTTTGTATGGTGATTACTCCCATGTTTTTGTCTCTATCTGGATGGGTTATTTATAAATGATGGCATCCTTTTGGGTCTTTACATTTAACTTATTCTCAACCTTTTCCTCCAACATCAATGAGTCATCTAGAGGGATCTCACCGGGCTTCTTGGTTTCCCCTTGATTTCCAGTTTCTTTCTCTAGGCAAACATCAACATCTCATTTGCTCTCTTCCTCATGCCTTGTGTCTTTTTCTTATTCATAGTGGCATCACCATCTTGGCCATTGTATTGTTCTCCATTTGTGACTCCATCATTAGCTTTATTTTCAAATTCCTTTTCATCATCTTGTCCATTTGTATTCTCCTCTTTATTTCTGGGTGATGACTTGTCTTGATATTTTCTACCAAGTGATTTCTTGTTTGAATAATCACTATTTGATGAAATGTCACTATTTCTTTGATGAGAGGGGTCATTCCATTTTTGGGAAACACGACCTTTCCTTTCACCCTCCTAGTCTTATGCTTCTATATCTTGCCCCTTTGTTGACCTTATAGGGATTATCTTTGTTTAAATATTTTCATTGATTATGGGGACGACAAAGTCCTCCCTTTTATCTTCCTTATCTATCAATTCAATGACTTCACCCAGGATTTTCACAGTAATCAGTTGTTGGTAGTAGGCCGAAGTGGGAAAGAAAGCGTGCACAAAGAAGAATGACAATTGGAAGAGAAATCGTGGGAAAGAAATCGTGCAAGAGGAAAGTGACAACTGGTAAGAAGAACAACACGTGCGCATGAAAGAAGGAGGCGACAATTGGAAGGAAGAAAAGAACGCATGTAGAGAAGGAAGACCTAATGACAGTAGGGTTAGGGTTTTTGTAAGGTTTTGTGTAAATGGATGAAGAGCCCGATAGATATAAATATAGATACGCAGGTATCATAGAAAAGGTTCGGTTCACTACTTTTGTAGGGGGTGATATGGTATGTAGTGGTTTTGATTAGATGAACTACTTTTGTAAAGAAGTTGAAATAGAGTGGAGGAGGGAAGGTAGATATTGAGGATTAGATCCTAGGCCAAGGAGCCTGGTGCGATCTAGTTCACCTCATATAGATCTTACCCATCTGAGGATATTTGTAAGTGCGCAGTGCGAGAATTGCAGAACTACCATAATAAGAGAGCCAAGAGCCAAATCTTTGTGGACGTAGCCCAGGAGGGGGTGAACCATGGTAATACCTGTGTAATGTAATGAATGCATGCATATATTTGTCATACTTTTAGTAGTTAAACGTTGTGTGTAATGAATGAACGAGTTATTATATTGCTTAGTTAATTATTGTTGGGATATCAAGAAAAGATGCCATGAAGGTTAAAATATAAAAGAGAATAATAGTATTTTGTAACACAAGTTATAATAAATGGTTGAAAATATAGATTCCATATCTCTCTCTCAATCCTAGGCTGTAAACACCTGAGTCTTACAACCACCCATTTAAATCTATCTCGGGTGAGAATACACAGTGCATTCTGTGTATTGTGTTTCCTTCTGGTTTACCAAAAGGGCCGATAGTTTTAGGCTTTGTTGGTACCTTGAAATATATGAACCCTGGGTCAACAACGTAGGTAGTAGGGAAGAGCCATTCATTAAACCAAAAAATGGTTCTGTTGTTGTGTTAAGAGGAATAAGAGAGGACTGAGTAGATGAGATAGAATGCATGAGAAAAGAATGAGTGAAAACAAAAGACCATTGAGCCATTAGAAGGGAATGTTGAGACCATGGAACCCCACAAAAGCCAAAATCGAAGGCTGGTTGAGAACTAAAGAGATAGAGTTTTCCCAGAAAGACAATAGAAACCCTAACATCACACCTCACAAGTATATGGATAAATACATGTTTACAGATTTACACGAAGTATTTTTCTGTGATTTTCCCCACCTACTGCAAGTGTGGATACTAAGGTTGAAAGATAACCATGCGATGAACCAGATCCGACAACTAGATTGGACCCCAGTACAAGTTGAGCAGTTACAACAGGTGAACAACAAATTCACCTGCGCAGTCAACTTTTGGCTTGACAATATTGTGGCAGGCTTCATTACAGAGTTTGCAGTTGACACAACGAAGTCATACAACGCAATAGAGCATGAATTTATATGTGGACCCGATGGAAGGTACATTCAATCTCTGTATACTTCTATTAAAATACTGTTATATAAAAAAGGGGTAATGACAATGGAATCAGACAACTATACTTCCTTGCGTGCATGGGGGAAGGGGGGAAGCACTGAAAGAGAGAGGAGAAATGGAAGAAGGTGAGGATAAAGGCAAGAAGGAGGAAGAACTCTTGGACCTGATCTTGATGGATGATGACCAGCTTAAGTGGATCTTGGCATCATCAGGAACGATGTGTAGCGGAGTACCCCACCAATATAAGGTGAATAAGGTGAATACCAAGAAGAGAGCCGTAGCCGCGAGGGAGGGCTTGGAAAGTGATGAGCAAGAGGTAGAGAATATCTGGGCTATGGATAAGATTGAGGAAATCTTGCATGCAACCTATGAGAGGAAAACAAGAGGCCCAAGAACGAGAGGGGAAGGCAATGATCCTTTCCATATTAATGTCAGTGTGGAACCCATAAACCCATGTGCGACCAATACACCAAAGAGAACACCATCGTTTCGACAACCAAAGTTTGGAGGAAGTCCGACAGCAAGAAGTACATCTACCATAGGAGCAACAACTAGAGGAGCCAGTTCAGGTAATACTAGTCAAGTATCTACACTGCGTGACATAGGTAGCAGTTCAATATTTAGAATGGTAGGACACGATCCCCCTATTATATTACCATAATTTCGAGGAGAAGCAACAGAAGACCCTGAGAAGCATTTATTCATTTGTTCAAAGATCTAGGAGGAAAAACAGGTCACTGATGAAGATACCAAACTTGCGCAGCTATCGATCACACTAAGAGACCACACACTAGACTGACACATGAGTCTAGACATGAACAGTTCCCTTGGGACGACAAGGACACTGGAAGACATTAAGAAGATACTGATTAATGAGTTCCAGAAGCGGAGCTCAGAGGATCAGTACATGAAAGAGATGATCGAGATAAGACAAAAACTAGGAGAGTCTGTATGGGAGATTGACCAAATATTCAAGTGACTGAAGGGGAAGTTTAAATACCTTATGACCGAGATGCATCATCGGGTCCTGTTTGTCAACTCACTACTTCCACACCTAAAATATCCCTTACGACAACATAAGTTTCAGATGTAGGCCAAGGCTCTATAAGCAGCCTTGTAGTTGGAAGAGAACCAATACCAACAGATGGACCTAGCTATTGAAGAATTGAAGGAGGATTTGAAGAACCTAACATTTCAGTTGAACTAGAATAAGAATAAGGAAAAACGAGAAGTTGTTTGGTGCACCACATGCAGGATGGAAGGACACCATAAGAATGAATGTCCAACATTCACGTAGTATATGGAAATAGGCATGCCAAACCCTCTACCATATGGAGGATTATGGTGTGAAATATGTAAGAAACCGGGTCACGACCCTTATCACTGCATGATGATGCAAAAGTACCAGACAGTTCCAAAGAATTCTTATTGCACCTTTTGTAAGTCAGAGGGCCACGATGACAAAGATTACAGAACTATGGATTTGATGCGAGAAAGAACATCAGACACATATAGGGTACATGACGAAATGATGAATGGGAAAGAAACGCCACAGTTCGATCAATCCCCAACTCCATACAACACTGCACAACAGTAGTACAATAATGTGCAACAACCATACAATAACACACAACTGTAGTACAACCTAACGCAACCCCAATATAATACCACACAGTATAATCATGCACCATAGTACAACGCGCTGAGAGGAGACCGAGCAGACTATCGAGGAGGATGACAAGCCAGAGGAGGTTTCAGACATGGAAGAGGACCAGTTACATGTCACAACTATCAACAACCAGGACATTATGCATGGGAATGTCCACTGCCCCCAGTGACTTGTACGTATTATTGTGCATTGGATCACGAAACAGAGGAATGTCCGACACTATTAGTCAAGATCTAGGAAAAGAGGAACTAGAACAACCATAATGTTCAATGGATATCAATCGAAGCAAGGGAGGATGGATGGAACATCAATATAGTCACTCGTGGGGGAACAAAGATAGGAAACGACGCTGTCCGACAGGAACTTGCACCGAACCAATGGGTAAATAAGAACACCGAAGCAAGAAATAAGTTCGATGCGCCCAAATAAAAGGAGTCTTTTAAGGAAGCTAGACACGAATTTTAGAAGGTGGACACAAGGTCTACTTCCACTACGCAACCAGTCCATGAAGCCCCAGAATATGAAATGTCGTCATCATTGGATCATACCAATGGAACGCCACCCAAGGGACAAGTAAGTACTATCAAATACTTTTTGCAATCATGCATAAAAATGTTAAGTGATCCTTCATCTATGAAAATATTGCAAAACATCCTAGAGAAATGTAGCAACAAGATGGAACAAAATCTAGAACCGAAAATTGTCAATCATCTACACACAAGAAGAAGAAAAAGTAGGGAATTTAGACTGAATGCTATCATTGGGGATTTAAACATGGGAGACATCATATTGGACCTAGGATCTGAAGTGAATGTGCTACCCAAGAAAACCTGGCAATGCATGGGAGAGCCAATATTGGGATACTCAAATGTCCAATTAAAACTAGCAAACCAACATAGGGTCCTGCCAATAGGGAGACTGAAAGGAGTAACAATAGATCTTGATGGAGTGCGCACTAAAGTAGACTTTGAAGTCATATAAATAGTAGATGGCAAAACAATGTACCTGACACTACTCAATCTGGATTGGGAATTTGACAACTAGACCATAATTAACTTGAAAACAAAGAAAATGACATTTGAATCTAGATATTATAGGGTCATAGCACCACTAGATCCATCAGAATGGGAAAGGTTCGTAGAACCCACTTGCCTGGACTTAGAGGAGATTGGCCAGTTGTATAGAAAAACTGCGCATGATGAGGATTATGTAAACCCAACTGCATATGGGGTACTTAGTTGGAGAAGCATTACTTCATGCACAATAGATTCAGACACTAGGTTAGAAAATTGGAAGTAGAGACTACACGAAGTGTTGGAAGATTGGTTGTTGTCATTGATGTCAACCCTAGTCATGGGTTTTGGACCGCAAGATTGATGAAGGTATTTGGACATGAAGGAAAATGCACATGTAGATATAACACCCATGGATGGATAGTATACATCATGTTGTTTC
>SNQJ01S0003246.1:0-14387 GCA_010110895.2 Picea sitchensis
ATTGAAAATAGATGAAAAATGAACATTTAAAAAAATAATGTGGAAACATTGGGGATCGAAAAATTGAAAACATCAAAAATCATCTAAAAATAGAGAGGGGGTGCTACCGGTAGCACCATTTTTAAAAACAAGGTAAAAAATTGGACCCCCAAAAAAACGAGAACTCTGGAGAGTTCTCATTAAGTTGGTAACTATGTTCTTTGCCAGATTGAGTTGAAATGACAACTTCCAGGCAAGGAAAAATGGTACTTCAGGGAGAAGGTAGAAGAAAAATTTCCTCACCTCATTCAGTGAAAGTGTTTGGGGACCAAAATCCTCCCAAAATGGGGAGGTATGATCGAAATTAGATCATTATATAATTTGTCATCTATTTAGGTACTTTTTGGGTGGAAAAATTGGAGGAATTGTTGATGTTTTGTAGCATCAGGGATATATTCTCACATTGGCCTTGGTATCAGGCATGTCAAAATATTTGTTGGCACTCACATTGTATTTTTATTTTGTGAAAACCCCTTTTTTGTAGAGTCGGGGCTTGGAATTGTTATTGTTGGGGTTGGCACCCACTTGGAGGAATACACAATTCTAATTTAATGTTGAGTTTAGAATGGGCTCCTAAAGTCACTCTTAGACTCCTATAAAAGGAGAGGAAATGTGAGGAGACACCACATATCTTATCTTGTCATTATGGTGTTGGCATGAGTGAGTGAGCACTCTTTCCAAAAGGATTGTAGTTGCAAATTCCAACAAAGGAGATCTTCACTTTGGAAAATTTGGCCTAGGGTTTTCTATCTTTCTTTTCTGATTTTTTTGTCGAGAGAGGTTGCACATGTGGTTCACACGTGTGAGAGAGAAAGAGGAGAACATGCCACAATTATGAGTCGTACAACCACACATGCAAATTGTACCATGCAATTATTGTAGGTCGTACTGCATGTGCAAGTCCATACAATAGCCGCAGATCATCCATACAGTCGCATGTGTGAGGCGGGTGATGCAGGGGGGCGTACAGGTGATGTCGGCTAGGGTTTCTGTAGTTTTGTAAGTTGAAAGATTTTCTAGAATTTTGTTGAAGTTGTAATTTTGGTGAAGATCACTGATTTTGTCCTCGGGATTCTTCATATGAAAATTTTGTTGAACACAAATTTGTGTCTCTTGTACATGGATGATTTATCTTTGGTCTTTGTGCTTCCGCTATAATTTTCTGTCATGATTTCAGTGTAAAATTATTCAGTGATAACAACCCTTGTTTACAATTTGAGGTAACTTGGAAGTAATTTTCATATTTGAAATTGAATGCATTAAATGCTTAAAAATTGACATGGTATCAGAGTATAGGCTCTAGAGAGAGAAGGTCATCTTCTTGAGACACAAGTTGTTGCAGATTTGTGCTCTTGTTTGGACACAATGGTGAACACTCTTAAAGTTGAGGGCAGGTTGGATGGGGCCACAAATTTTCGTGCCTGGAAGGCTAGGATTCTTTTACTCTTGGAAGAGAATGATCACAAAGATTACGTTGAGATGGAGGTTCCAAATCCAAATGATGCACAAGAATTGTTAGACCATAAGAAGAAGGAAGTGAAGGCCAAGCGAGTGTTGTTGGATTTTGTGAATGATCACTTGATTCCTCATATTTCCAAGAAGAAGATAACAAAGGATATGTAGGATGCTTTGGTGGGCTTGTACCAAAGCAGGAATACAAACTGAAAGTTGATTTTGAGGCATAAGCTCTGATCTGTTGAGATGTCCAAATTAGATACAATTGCTAGCTACCTCATGAGGATCACTGAGATCCGTGATTTGCTTGTAGCCATTGGTGAGGCAGTTGATGACACAGAGTTGGTGAATGTGGCATTGAATGGTTTTCCTAGGTCTTGGGAACCATTTGTGCATGAAATAAGATGTTACCTTTTCACAGATTGTGGATCGGTTGCATCCAGGAGGAGGCTCGAATAGAGTTTAGGAATGGAAAGCAAAGAGATAGTTATGATGAGAACCGAGCCCTCGCTGGTAATGCTAGGAAGGGTAAAGGAAAAGGTTGCACAGGGGGAGAAGCATCCCCAGAGCAGTGGTAGAAGAAGGGCATTAGCAAGGTCAAGTGATTTTCTTGCCACAAGAAAGGACACTGTCCTTCACAGTGTCCGCAACGGAAGAAAGGGAAAGGGAAGCAACAAGAATCATCAACATAGGTGGATGAGATTGCATAGAAGCTTCAAAAGGAGTTCTTATTGGTCTTCGCCCTTTCTGGTACATTTTTCAGTAGTGGGAATTTGTTGGTGGATAGTGGAGCTTCTCATCATATGACAAGGTCACAAGAGTCACTCACCAATTTGTCAGAGGAGGACTCAGGATTGCAAGTGGAGCTTGGTGATAATTCCAAGTATGCAGTCAAGGGAGTTGGGACAACTTCGTTTTAGTCAGAGTTCAAGAAGCCTCTCAGGATGAGTGATGTGTTGTATGTATTGGGATTGAAGAAGAACCTACTTTCTATCTTTTCTACAGAGGACAAAGGGTATGCAATATCATTCTCAGGTGGACAGGTTCTTGCTTGGCCAAGAGGATCAAGCATTGACTCAACATGGGTCATTGGTGTTCGTGATGGTGGTCCTTACAGGTTGACTGGACAACCAACCCAAGCCTTGGTACATGAAATTGATAGTCTATGCAAGCTTTGGCACAGGAGATTGGGACACTTGCATTACAAGACTTTGCCAATGTTGAGGAATATGGTTATAAGTCTTCCAGAGTTTGGAGCAGAGCATCGGGGTGTATGCATGGGTTGTGCACTTGGCAAGAATGCCAAGGCTGCTCTTCCGAGCAGTGATAGTAGGTCCACTGGGATCTCAGATCTAGTACATTCATATGTGTGTGGATCAATGCCAGTTTCATCTTTTAGTGATTACTTGTATTATGTGACATTCATTGATGATCATTCCAGGAGGACATGAATCTTCTTCATGAAGACCAAGGATGATGTCTTTAGTCGATTCAGAGAGTTCATAGCTCAAGTGGAGAATCAAACAAGAGAGAAGATTGAGGTCTTGAGGTCAGATAACGGGGATGAGTATACCTCCAACGACTTCAGATATTTCTACAAGGAGGTGGGGGTCAAGAGGGAGATGACAGTGCCTTTCAACCCATAGTAGAATGGGATTGCGAAGAGGAAGAATCAAACCATAACAGAGGTTGCTAGGGTGATGTTGCATGGCCAGGATCTACCTATGTTGCTTTGGGCAGAGGTGTGTAACATGACAGTCTTTGTTTAGAACATGAGTCCTCATGGGATCTTGGAGGACAAGACTCCTGAGGAGGCATTCACATGAGTGACACTAGAGATAGGGAATTTGAGGATCTTTGGTTGTCTAGTTTACATCCATGTTCCTAAGGAGAAGAGGGTGAAGTTAGAACCTTCTGGGAGGAAGGGTGTGTTTGTGGGATACAACAAGACTTCAAAGGTCTACCGAATCTACATTCCAGGACAACAACATATTGAAGTTAGTTAGGATGTCAAGTTTGAGGAGGAGTTGGATTCCAGGAGGTCTCGAGAGACCAAAATAGAGACAAATGGTGAGGAACATGAGGCTCTGAAGGTTTGAGGAGATTATAGGTCCATCCAATACAGTGATTCAACCTTCAGATCATGAGGAGTTATAGGAGTTAGTGGATCCAATTCCCTCTTAGTGACGAGGACACAAGGCCTAGATGGCTTCAGGATACTTTGAGAGATGTAGAGAGGCATGCAACCCCCAGGTGCACTTTCAGGGAGAGCAGGCCTCCACAGAGGTTTTCGAGCTGTGAGGCACTTATGAGTAGCAACATTGATTCTAAGTCTTCTAGTTTTGAGGAGGCAATAGACCAACGTTTGGAAGGATGCCATGATGGAGGAGTATCAATCCATCATGAAGAATGATGTGTTCGACATAGTTCTGAGACCAGAGGGGAAGTTTGTGGTGACTTCCAAGTGGATCTATAAGATCAATCATGCTACAAATGGTAGCATCAAGAAGTACAAGGTGAGCTTTGTGGCAAGAGGGTTCTCCCAGAAAGGGGGAGTGGACTATGAGGAGACTTTTGCTGAAGTAGCTAGGTATACTTCTATCAGGGATGTCGTTTCTCTTGCTTCGTTTATGGGGTGGAGGATACATTAGATGGATGTGAAGAAAACATTCCTCAATGGTGTGATTGAGGAAGAGGTGTACATAGAGTAACCTCGAGGATTTGAGGTACATGGGAGGGAGTTCCATGTTTGTAGGTTGAAGAAATATTTGTACGGGCTCAAACAGGCACCCAGGGCATGGTACTCGAGGATCGACAATATGGGCTTCACCAAGAGTGAAGTGGATCCCAACCTATATCTCATACAGGTTGGTGAGGATCCTCTTATATTGGTGTTGTATGCTGATGATCTGTTCCTCACAGGAGCAAAGAAGTTCATTGCTAGTTGCAAGAGGGATTTTTCTTCAGAGTTCGAGATGAAGGATATTGGATTGATGCATTACTTCTTAGGATTGGAGGTGTGTTGATGGGTCTTAAATCCCTTGATTCAACAACAGGAACCAAACCCGCCACTGAGGCCCAATTAGACTCTGTAGCGTTTGAGATGGAATGGTTCTCCAAATCTTGCGATCTGGCCAATTTATCGATGGGTTTTGTGTTTTCTTGTGAAGGTTCTCCCTTCAGGTAGGACCATTCTTTTCTGTATTTTTCTCTTGAGTGGGACTAGTTTGAGAGATGCAAGCCGACATAAGCCAACTTGACAATAACATGATTGAGTTTCAACTACTGGGAAGGCGTTGAGCTCAAACATGCAGACAGTAATTCTATACCAAAGGGCCTAGTAATAATACATTAACCAAATGAACATCCAATTACTGCCTGAGAATCTAACTAACAGAAAGAAAAATACATATGTAACCAAGATCATGGAAAGCAAAATAATTCATCTACCATAACATTCATCACATAACAACACAACGATTTATCTTCATCATTAAAACAAAGAACATCAAAACATTGCACCAGATAACTTGACAACATAATCGATTGGTCTTACTCATTTACTGCATCATTCTTGGAACAGGATAGGAAGTAATTCTTCTCCAACTCCAATCACATACATATGATGAAAATAGCTTGTCTTTGGTCTAGAAGGACTTCTCAATTCATAGCAGTCTCAAAATAATTATCAACAAACCAAAAAAGAAATAGTTCTTACAACAACCATCGACCCTTGACTAATCGGTCGATGCCTTTATTTATATCATAAAATTCAACCGAAATTAACGGCTAAATACAGTTCAGACCAAACAAAAATCGCCACATGGCGTGGTCATCCAACAGTTTCTTTAATAGTTGATCCAAGATATTTCTTGAAAAGGATGACTTCTTTCATACTCGGGCCAACTGATAAACAGATCTTCACAGGTTTGAGCCCATGGGACTATGTGTTGTTCCATTAGGGCTACGTATACTCCTTTCATATCTACTGCATGCGTTCGAAACTTTACCAAACTGACGTTTAGTAGTTACAATATAGTTCGAGCTTTGATCGGGTATTTCGCGAACAATTGTACTCGTCCTAGCTTTGCATCGGCTATCTTCACACATTCTTCAGCCCACAACAAGTCTCGTTCAGTGGGTGTCTTGAACACGTTACTTGGGTTGATAACTGATCGGGGACGCTGCACTCAAAGAGCCCAGAAACCTTCATTGCGCCGATGATTTAGCTTCGGTGTTCTTTTCGAATCCTTCGATGAAGCCATAGGATGAACTTTGTTTGGTAATCGGGGAGGTTTCTTTCCTGCAATTAAGATGAGGGAAGTTTAGCGATTTCAAAGCAATTTGTGATAAGACGTAAATAATTTGAAAAGACTAATACGTACCTGTGTAGCCTTCTAGTTTTAGTCATTTAATACTTACTTGATCTCAGTCGCTCCTTCAAATGACTTGTGATGACCTAGCCGAAGTTGTCGCTCCTTTGGTTAAAAGGAATTATGTCAGCGTATCATGGGGTGGCAAATCAAGTACAACATCATAAACGTTTTAAATCGTCATATTAATTATTCGACCTTTGGTGCCCAAAAGAGACGTCGAAGGCGAGCGTGCACGTGTATACTCCCAAAGGGTCAGAAACCATAAAAGGAAATTCGTTAAATGCTTCTAGAATCCGTATTATCAAGCGTGTAAAACATCATTAGTCTAATAACGAAGGTTTGGGGCAAGGTCGGGAGGATCGTACCGGACGTTACCTGTAACTCCATTTGGCAAAGTTTACATGCTCTAGATTGCATCCGCCGAACAACTATGGTGTGTCGAGTCTTTAATCACCATGTCGCGAGGCGTGAGTGTCTTATTGGCACGCTCTGTTTCACTCCTCTGTTTTTCTATAAATTCAGGGAGTTATGGGGGAAAACTTATGCTCATGCCGAGCTTATATTCTCTGGAGTTATGGTATAGCGAATTTGTCTTGGTGAAGTCATGTGTAGATGTTCCTCGTCCTCTGCGGACGCCCGAGTCGTCACGCTGTTGCATATTGGGATCCGCGTCCAATAGGGGGTGGGGTCTGCGGAGTAGTCGGAGTGCCAAGTCTGAGCCCCAACATGCATGGAATTATTTTTTGTTATCCTCCAATGTTCTTAAAAGTCCAACAAGGGGTGCAGGTCTTGGCATGGAGACGATGTCATCATCTCTTGCGAAGCTCTGGGTGAAAAAGGATATGTCTAACAGAGGTATGATGAGAACCGTGTTTCCTCAGGAGTTGAAATCGCGGGGAAGAGGGAGGCCCAAAAAGGGTTCGAAAAAAGGGGAGGAGAACTGCCTCCCGACTGAGCTAGGCGTACGTTCAGTCGTTGAGGAGCCCATGAGGTTTACCCACTGGTCGGTGCCATTTGGGACTACCAATAGGGAAGGTGGGAGGGGAAAATGAGGTGAAAGAGCACCGGGTTCTCCCGACGAGAGTTCTGCTTAGCGGTTAGAACGGGTTAAACTGACGATAGCCAAACTCTACCAAGAGAACAGAGAGTTGCGATGTCAGTTAGTGACGAAAGATCAGGAGATACCGTCATTGTCGGGTCGCATAGGAAGCACGGTTTGGCTGCAGAGGCGGCTTCGGGAAGCACAAGATACAATTGTGCAATTGCGCTAGGTGCAGCGAATGGCGGGAAAGAAGAACACAGTGCAAGACGTAAGTAGTAACCTAGGGAAAGGCATAGTGGGCGATCTTGTGCCTTGCACTTCTCCTGAGTGATGCTTGGACAAAATCCCCTTTTGCTCCTCTCTTGTAAATAAATTCGTCTTTTTACTGCCACTAGGCCGGTTGGTCGTGGTGTTGACGTGGCTTAGCTGTATGTGATGCAGACTTAGCAGGACCCCTTTAATACTAAGTATCAAGAGTTGTATGTGATGCGAACTTGGCGGGACCCCTTTAATACTAAGTATCAGGAGTATTTTGAATGTATTATGCTTTCTTATGTATGCAAAGGGGAAAATTAACTGTGTTTTCTCATCATAAATCATTAGATTGCACAAATTATTAGATCTTGTAATCGTTATTGTGGCACTATGGGTTTGTTGATATGTTTCCTTTTTGTAAAATTTGTGGTATCAATTGATGCTTACGTGGCATTATTGACCCCAGATCATTAGAAACATTTAGCTATAAAAGACATTCATTGATAAATAATAATCTTACTTGGGACCTCGCTCGCATCGAAAATACTAAAACTAGATACTGCGAGTGCAGACATCGGGTGGTATTGGGAAAAGGTAAAGTTTTTCTTCACGGGTTAACACATTATAATGTCTTCGACGCCTAAAATATATCGGGGTTCGGAGGTCGGCGATGTTGCTCCTTACTTTGGCGCGGGGCTTACTATTACATCTTTCTGCCGAAACCGAATGGATCGACCTTCGACAACATCCTTCTCGAGACTTATTTGTGGGAAAGAAACGTTTTCATCGGTCGATGGTCAATGAAGGTCAACGCTCGACTATTTTGACTTCCTGAACGATTTTCGCCACCTTTCGCTATCGTCAATGCCGAATTTCTCAAGTGAGTCGGGGAAAACTCTAGGTCGTTGATTCGTGCAGACAGTCGATGAAGAAGATTGAGTGGTACCCAAAAAAGAAAATGTTCATATATTTTTTTAGGGTGTGTTGAGTGCTCAACAAGGTGTGGAAAAAACCAGGCGAGATCTTCCTCAGACAGGGGAAGTATGCAGTTGAGATACTGAGGAGGTTCAAAATGATGGACTGTAAGTCCATGACTACACTTATGATCACCAATCTGAAGAAGTTGGGGGCTTTGGATTCATATTTGGTGGATCCCATGATGTATAGGAAGTTGATTGGTTCGTTGATGTATCTGGTCAACACCAGACCAACCATTTACTTTGCTGTCAACACCTTGAGACAGTTCATGGTTGAGCCAAGGCATGTGCATTGGGTAGCAGCGAAGCATGTGCTCAGGTACCTTTGGGGTACAGTTGGAATCTTTGTGAGATATGTTGAGGGTGATGGAGTGAGGTTGCATGGATATTCAAACTCAGATTGGGCAGGTAGTGCAGTTGGCATGAAGAACATTTTTGGTGGTTGCTTCATCCTGTGATCAACAATGGTTTCTTGGTTCAGCAGGAAACAAACTTTTGTGGCACTCAGTTCAACAAAGGCAGAGTATATGGTAGCTAGTTTGGTGAGTTGTGAGGCTATTTGGCTTCACAAGCTTCTTGCAGGGTTATTTGGTCAGGTGTTGGAGCTTATAGTGATTTACTGCGACAATCAGAGTTGTATCAAACTCTGGGAGAATCCAGTGTTTCATGATAGGTCAAAACACATTGAGATCATATACCACTTCATTAGAGATAGGGTGTAGAAGGGAGTTGTGAAGCTCCACCACATTTCCAAAAATGAGCAAATAACAAATATTCTCACTAAGCCCCTAGTGAAGGGGAAGTTTGTCTACTTCATAGACAAGCTAGGAGTGGTGGAGAATACCTTGCTAAGAGGGAGTGTTGATGTTCTTGTAAAATCATGGAGGTATTCCCACATTGGCCTTGGTGTCGGGCATGTGGGAATCTTTGTTAGCACTCATTGCATTTTTATTTTGTGAAAACTCCTTTTATGTAGAGTTGGTGCTTGGAATTGTTATTGTTGGGGCTTGGCACCCACTTGGAGGAATAAACAATTCTAATTTAATGTTGAGTTTAGAAGGGGCTCCTAAAATCACTCTTAGACTCCTATAGAATGAGAGGCAATGTGAGAAGACACCACATATCTTATCTTGTCATTATGGTGTTGGAATGAGTGAGTGAGCACACTTGCCAAGAGGATTGCAGTTGTAAATTTCAACAAAGGAGATCTTCACTTTGACAAATTTGGCCTATGATTTTCTGATTCTTCTTCCAAGAGAGAGAGGTCGCACGTGTGGTTTTCATGTGTGAGAGAGAAAGAGGAGAACATGCCACATGTGTGAGCCATATAGTCCGTACAACATGTGTGAATCGTACAACCATAGGAACAACTGCACATGCGAACAATACAACACAATTATTGCAGGTCATACTGCACGTGCGAGTTCATACAACATCCACAGATCGTTTGTATAGTCACACATGTGAGGAGGGTGGCGCATGTGGTCGTACATGTGACGTCAACTAGGATTTCTGTTAGCTAGGGTTTTTGCAGATTTGTAAGTTGAAAGATTTTCTAGAATTTTGCTGAAGTTGTAATTTTGTTGAAGAGGATTGGTTTTGTCCTCGGGATTCTTACTCTGAAAATTTTACTGAACATAGATTTATGTCTCTTGTGCAAGGATGATTTCTCTGATATTTGTGCTTCCACTATAATTTTCTGTCATAATTTCAATTTAAAATTATTCAGTGATAATAACCTTAGTTTACTGTTTGAGGTTACTTGGAAGTAATTTTCAGATATGAAGTTGAATGCATTAAATGCTTAAAAATTGACAGGAATTGACTTGCAGGGCCCATTTTAGTGGGAGGTCCTAGTTTGGAGATTTGGGGTCTGGAACCTTGCAGAGTCATTTTGAAACAATATTTTTGGGGTGAAAACTTTGTGAGCATAGTTCACAATTCCTCAATGCTACTCTACACATCGAGACCTTTCCAATGGTGCAAAATTCACTTGGAAGTTATGCCTCCCACAAGTTGACCTGCTTTGTTGAAAACCATGGTATCGAGTGGATGTCGTGTCAGCCTCATTACTCACACATGTGGGGTTAGGCACATGTGGAATTTGATTAAGTTTCCAGAAGGTTCCAAAACCTAACATTAATTGAGGGTTGAGACATGCAAAAACCCTATCCCTAGACAACTATCAGACTATGTTAAATACTGGGCGGCTAGGAGGAGAAAGAGTTCCTTTCTTTAGCATTGTACTTGGTCCATAGTTGAGTAGATCATCTAAGAGTGGTATTTTGAGAGCATACCAGAGGATGTAGGAGACTCTATAGTAGTTGTTTAGGCCACAATGTTAAAGGAAACTCCATAGTGAGTGCCATTTTCTTTGTACTTGCTTTTCATAACTGAAGAAAAGAGGGCAGAGCATAGGCCTCACCTTCTAGTTGGGTTTCTCCTATATCGAGTTTCCTAGGATACATCTTGTGTTCATTTGTGTGGATGGTGTTCATTTCCTTATTCCTTCTTTTTTGTATTTCAATTATTTTCATAAATTTGAACAATAATCTAGTGCTAACAAATCCGAGATCTAAGGAAATAAACTTAATAATAAAATATTTTTAGAATAATATAACTTATGTTGTGACGAGCCATTCTAGTGGAATATTCACGATAGTTTACAAATCATGCATAGTTTGAACTTATGCCAAATTATGAATAATCTTAGCCATTGGGTTGCACCTGTGGGGAATATCGTTGTATATGTTTCAATGATGTATATGTTTCAAAGTGGGTTAAAAGTTACATTAAATATGAATGTTTAACCTTTCATCCATATGTGTTGATCTTACCTAGGTGCCTTTAATTTAGTTGTTGCTTTCATTCATGAGAATAATCAAAGTTACCCCACTTTGAAAATTGGTTTGTTGTAAGTGAATATATATCATGTAAATTAAATGTGCCAAAATTATTTTGCAAATGAACTTAATGTTAAAACATCCATTGTCATAACTTAATGTCACCCTATCATAACTAGAAAATCTAATACTTGGAATAATTTTATCTTATGCATCTTTTATCTAATTAACTTATTGTTCTTTATGTTGTAGGTTGATTGTGACAAAACAATCGATGCAGGAGAAGTAGTGTAACACCACTTTTAGAAGTTTTTTTTATCAATGTTTTTCATTGTTCTAATCAATCTTAACTTTTGTTTGTTTCTAGGATTCCACCTCACTTGAGCATGGTCACAAGAATTATTTTTTTGATCATCCTGACCCTTTCATCACTATCGACAAACATGATAAAAAATGGACTATACTAAATAATAATAATAATAATAATAATAATAATAATAAGGTCATAACCAATCCAGACACCAAATTGGTGTATGAGACCCTCTTGTTTGTGGGACAAGGGACCCCCTTTGCCCAACAATTTGACTGGTAAAGTCTACAGAGGTATACATACCCTACCCCCCTTTGGATTTGAACTTGTGGCCTCTTAGGGGGAAACACATGTTCTTAACCATTAGGCCCACTAAATTGGACATTTCATCATTAATAAATTGTATTTTTATGTTCATAAAATATGAACAAGGTTCTTATAAATTGTTTTATTCTCTTCTAGATTAAATATAGATAATTTGTTTCTTTAGTCAAGGTATTAGTGATTCTTACCAAAATATTTCAATTTTGTTAGTTGTCAAGTATTTTTTCAGCTGCCATCTACTAAGACATTTGCTTTGTGTAATGTTGAGACTTCAACACACCCTAAATTTATTTTGCAAAATTATGGGTACCACTATCCTTTTTTGAAATTTTGTTCTCTTCTTATTCTAAAACTCATTTTTTCTTCTAAGTTTTGATGTAATTTAATGTTCTAAGTTTTGATGTAATTTAATGGATAACAAGTTTTGTTTTTGCCTAACTTTTTAGCCAAGAAACCCCCCCAAAATTTTCTAAGTCAAAAGTCCCTTTGCTAAGTATTTGAAGTTTTAGAGAATAAATTACTCTTCTGGGACAACCTGCAGAAGAGAGGCTGGGTGGGACCAAGCCGCTGCATGCTTTGTTCCCAGGACTCGGACACCGCTCTACACGTGTTTGTTCACTGCCCCTTTACTCAAGAGATTTGGACAGCTACTTCGACATCTTTAAAAACTCCAAATCTGTGGCTTGGTAACTCAATATGGTCATGCTTCCAAAACTGGTTCAAATCTTCGTCCACGCTTTCAATGCTTCCAGTACACATTTGCTGGTTCGTTTGGAAGGCCAGAAATGAGGCACTCTTCAATGCCAAGAAGCCTTCCATCCTCCACACCAGTTCTCTTATATTGCAGACTGCACACCTATCGGTCAAGACTATTCAATCAATTCCAACTATTAGGAGACCTCTTCATATCCCAGTGAACAGGGTGGTGGCCTGGTTTGACGGGGCTTCACAGTCGGGAGGTTCGCTATGTGGAGCAGGGGGACACATAAAGATAAACTCTCACTCGAGTATTCATTGGACTTTGAATTGCTGTCAGGGATCCAACACCAAGGCGGAGCTCATTGGGGCTTGGATCTCTCTTTATTTGGCTAGTCGTCACACAGATGTCCTGCTCCTTCTTGGCGATTCCAAGATCATCATTGATTGGCTAAATGGAAAAGCTGATCTACAAGTGGCAGCGCTAAATAGCTGGAAAAATAGGACAAAGGCAGCCTCTCTTCTTTTCAGGAATCTTAGCTCACAACATGTTTACCGCGAAGAAAACAAAGTGGCTGATTCTCTCTCGAAAAAAGCCTTGCATCTCCCCCCAAATCAAATTTTTTTCTCATATTGGGAGGATGGCCACGAAGGCATTACGCACCAGTTAAATCTTTGAACTGTTTTGCAGCGGCAACGCAAAGTGTGGATTTTTTTGAGACTTAGATGATTTGAAATCATGTAGAGGTATTTTGGGCATGATCAGCCGATGAAGTTGTTATGTAAATTTTTATATCATTTTGAATATAAAGAGCATTTTTTTCTCGTGAAAAAAAAACTATCATTGACTACTATTCATGAATGCACACTGACTCATCACTATTATTCAAGGAAAACCATGCCACATAACATGTTAATGGTCCAAAAGGAGGCATGCATATTTTCACCCCTGTTAGATGCCTTTGCATCTTGAGTGGTTAACATGTTTCCTTATGTCCAAGGAAGACAATCTTTTAGTCAATCAAAAGTAGTTTTAGGTCTTACTCAAAGACAAGAAGGAAATTATTCCAAAATAGTGTCCACAAAAAATTCAATATCCCTTGTGGTCATAGCTGAGGTTACCTCCAATATATTCATGTTCTTTATAGTAGCATTTAACCATAGTCTCATCCATGAAACCATATACTACCACCACTTATAAGAAATAACGTTCAATTATTCTTTATAACTTATAAAAAGTATATAATAAAATAGAGAAAAAGAGCTACATTAAAATATTAATTCACATGGGACAAGTTTACATGGAAAAAGAGCTCTCGCAGTAGTAATACGCAGTAATGACGAGGTTTTTCCCTAGCTACGCGCACAGACCATACCCCAACTGCGATACGACCTCACATGGATGGTCTAACCACTTTAGGAAACGATTCCATGCATTCCTTGGTGTAAACTAATCTTAACAACTCTTCTTTCCTTGTATATTTTGATATTTTCATGGCGGCAACTCCTTCTGCTTTAGTTGTGTCTCTCTTGTCTTGTGCACCTGGTACTCACATGGAAGCTAGTCTTGGGTAGTCTGTGAGAGCCAATATGGATAGTGGATGCAGATCTAGTCCTCTTCCTTCTAATGGTAATTTGAAAAAGGCTTCTTTCAACGATATTTTGAAGAATGTCTCGCTTTCTCCTCGTCTTTTGGTTCATGAGGCTCTAGTCATAACTATTCCCATAGCAAAAGATGTTGTAATCTGTGCGGCCTTTTACAGTGCTAATGGTCAAGTATGTGTTGCTTCAATGGTCTTTTACCTTGTTTAGTTGACCTGAACAAATAGATTTTTGACTCCTAGAAATCTGAGCTAAAAGAGGCAACTTTTATTTATCACTATGTAAAGGGATTATTCATTGTTGAGTTTGATCTTGTTGAGGACAATGATTTGATTTTAAAAGTTATGGACACTAGTTTTGGGAAAATTCGGGATTATGTATGAAACCATGGGCTGCATCCTTTGAACTAATGACACAAACCCTTTCCTCAGCTCTTATGTGGGTTAGACTGGTCCAGATTGGATCATT
>SNQJ01S0003246.1:26664-50599 GCA_010110895.2 Picea sitchensis
TGGTAGCATTGTACAGATGAGTAATCTCTTTCCTTACGTTGTCCTTTCTTCTGGAATCTCCTTGGATGAGATTCTTTATGACTGAATTTGTTTGGGGGTTGAGACTCTTTATAAGCCTCTTTCTGGAAGTAAGACTTCTTCCTTCCTCCTTTGGTGTGAGTAGCTAGGGCTTGATCATCATCTCTTGCTAGTAACGCTTCTCGGTTAGCTACTCTTGTTTCTTCTTGGATGCATGCTTCCCATAGACTGTCAAACTTTAGTTTCTCAATTCTGGCACAAATCATTTGGATGAATGCATCCCAAGGTCTTGTGAGACCATTTAGGGCCATCATTATAAGTTCGTCTTCATCTATAGTATCTCCAATTTCATCCAGTTGTTCTTTTAATTGGGATATTCTGGAGAAGTATTCTTGGATTGATTCTCCTTTTTGCATTCTTGTATTCTTGATCTGAGTTCTAAGATTCATCTTCCATTTTATGTTCTTTCCTTCATGTAGTCTGTTTAGGGAATCAAAAATTTCTTTCAGAGTCTTCTTTGATGACACATAGGGAATCAAGTGATCTTTGATTGAATTTGCAATGAATCTTTTGGCCCTGATTGTGTCCTTTTGGTGCTTTCCTTTCCCTGCATCATCGTCAGGCTCCGACACTTCTTCTTTGATGAATCTTGCTAGGTCATTCTCTTCAAGAATGAGACCAATCCTATACTTCCAGGCATAGAAGTTTTACACACCTTCTAGTTTGTCAACAAGCTTAGTGCTTGTAGACATCTTTTACCTGGAGCTAGGAAAATGTCCAAAAATGAAAGTGTTCAAAATCAAATTCTGAACTTACCAGGAGGTGCGCTTGACTGAGGCAAGTAGCTTGGTGTGCTTGGATATGAGAAAATCCAACTTTTACCCCTCCAAACTTGATATGTAGATTTCTGGATTAGTGCTTCTGGTTTTCTGGTATCTCTGGTACTCTGGTACTTCTGGTACCTCTGGTACTCGGGTACTTCTGGTTCTCTAGTTTTCTGGTACTTCTGGTACTTTGTGAAACTAGGGTTTCACTTTCCGAGAGATCTAGCCACTGAAAATGTGTGTTGAAGGTTCCAAAATGATCCTTGGGGGAGGGCACACTTTTCTAGATGGTTTTAGGGATGAAATACCTCACCAACAAAAAAAAACCCTAATTTTCATGTATGACAACAATGACGTTTTTCACTTTCTCTTGTGAAAGATGCTCTCTTCAGCTTAGCTTTGATACCATGTTAATGTTTAAGCTATTATTCGAGTTCTTTGCATTTCAATAGATAAAAATAACATAAGATAGGATCACTGAGAAATACACAATCACAAGAGACACATCATTTATCCTGGGAAACCTTCATGGGGGAGAAAACCCAACAAAACTTCCTTATTATAGATAGCCAATACAATGCCAAGAGATAACTCAAACAAATACAAAATTTCCTCTCCCAAGGATGCGCCTCTCTCTCTCTCTTCTTTAACTGCAGCTCCAAAACTTGTCTCTCAATGAACAAGTGAGTGTGTGTCTAAGTGAGGTGCTAGCCTCCTTATTTATACAAGTCTGGCACGTGTGGAAGTGTCTCTTCATTGGCAGGCCGACTTCTCAATCTGGGTGGTTATAACCACCTTTAATATATTCTGGAGCCTCTTTAATATTCTGCCTATTACAATTACATTTTGACCAATCCGCAAAAGGGGATTTGGTCCTTTACAATAGCTGACATGATCAATCTGCAATGTGGATTGATCCAATGAATAATATATCAAATAATAATCAGAATACACTGTGCAGTTACATTATTTCAACAAAGAATACATCATCTACATATAGTAGCAACAATATAACTGGCTCATCATTCATAACCTCGAAGTAAATGTTAGAATCAGTTTTACTCTTGGTAAATCCCAAGATCGTTAGGAATTTGTCAGTTCTTCCATACCAAGCTCTAGGAGATTTCTTCATCTTGCAGACATGAGTCTTTCTATCTTCATCTTCAAATCACATTTTCACATCACTTTGTACCAACCTGGTACACTTGCTCAGCTGCAACTCAATCTGCACAATCATGTGCTAGTTCTACGTGCTTTCTGCAAATCACTATCTATCTTATTGTTTGAGACTATGTTATCTCCTCTTTCTGCAACTGTTCCTTCTGGAACTAGGACTTTTCACCTGCAACTGCTCTGAAGCTGAGAATGGTTGCTCCATTCTAATTCTGTCTGTTGAAGTCTGTGAGTAACTCCTCTATTCTATCATGACAACAACTTCATCTGAAACTGAGAGTGGATCAATAACTGATAATGAAGATAACTCTTTTTCTTTCATGGAGGTAACTAATGTCTCCATGACCCAACTAATGTACTGCACCAAATTCCACTCAATTTTAAATATGGGGATTGCTCCTCCTGCATCTCATACTATATATGTATCATGGTTGTTCTGGTTGTCTTCATGAATACTAGAACTATTTCTTCAATTACTGGAGTAAGTGTCTTTTCATAGTCTTCTCCCTCTTGTTGGGAGAATCCTATGGACACACATAAAGATTTGTACATCTGCAACATGCTTGATCTGTTAGATCAATATTGGAAGTCAATACTGACTTCTCTTCTAGTCTCACGGAAAATCCCATATCCTAGTCTTTCTGACTGGCTTCCTTGTTTGTCATTGAAGCAAGGGAATCTTCCTAGGAGATTTCATATCTCCTAGAAGTTTCCGAAGCTACGATCTAATCTTCTCATGGCATATGTCTCCCAATCCTGGAATTTTTCTCTTCATTTGATCCTTTCTGAGATCAAGCTTACTCTTGATTTCTTCTGAGTCTACAAGGACTAAATAATCTCTTACATGGTATACTTGGTTTTGAATACCAAGTCTAAATATGAAAATCTGAGTCAGACTTCAAGTGAATTCTTGTTCCTGTCAAGGTGGCTTCATTATCCTTTGACCAAGTTTTTTGTTTTGTTTTGTTATAGTTCTGTTCTAATGTTTAGTCATCTTTGGAGCCTTCTGCTCCTTACAATCAATCTCCATATGAGATACTTTGGATCTCAAAAATAACTTCTTCTTCATCTTCTTTGGTACATGAATGTATATGGTCATTTACATAGTCAACTTCATGTCTCATCTAATTTGTTTCCTTCTGCAACCTTCACTATAGCTTCCTCAGGGTTATTACCTATGACCTGAAACAAGGTCAGAAAGCAAGAATAATACTCTTTTGATAATAGTAAATAAAACAATGGAACGAACAATCGTCACAATATCTCCTTCAGAGCTTTCACTTGTGACTTGTATGAAACAAGGATCAAAATTAAGAAATACAATACGAAATGAGGTAAAAAATCTTCTAGTATTGTGAGCAAACATTCCTCCATGGTAACCTGCAACCAATACAAGGAGTTTCGCATGGAACCTGGAGTCTTGTCCTTAAGAATGAGTGTGTTGCTTTTCTTCCAAGTCTCCTTTACTCAAGATGACAAGTGCTTTCTTAAACCTGTCTTCTGTACTAAGACAATATCCTATCTCGACAGAAAGCTGGGTTAGAGAATAAAATCTATGATCTCAAATTTAATCCATCTAATACCTTGACTTTGATTTTTGACCAAAGGTTAGTATGATGGTCATAGCTTCAACATGCAACCTAGATAAAAATAATGTCATGACAAATATATGCATATCAGAATAATCAAACCTGGGTTCCATTATTCCTCTGAATGTATTGGATCTTGAGATCCTTCTGGATCTATGATAAGAGATCCCTTCTCCTGCAAATACCCTTTAAAGATTAACAATTTAAACATATGTGAATACATACCTCTGATAACATTTGCAGGTAGTGGCACCATCTGGTAGCAACATTAATAATTACCAACTCTTAAAAAATTCAAGGGAGATTGCAATTGGTACTGCAACTGATACTTCAACTGATATTGAAATTGCGATTGATTCTGAAATTGCAATTGAAACTGCAACTTAGGGTTTTATGAGGAAACCCTAAATTTTCAAACTTCAAATTTGGAATTTCTGATCCAGGGGCTAGATGCTTTGAGCTGAGGCGAGTAAGCTGGTGCAGTCAAATTTCTGAAAATCCAAATTTTACCCCTTCAAACTTGACCAACAGAATTCTGGACTGGTACTTCTGGTACTGGTTCTGGTTTCCTGGTTTTCTGTTACCAGTGAAAACTAGAGTTTCACTTTTCAAGAGTTCTATCCACTGAAAAAGTGCACTCAAGGTTCCAAAGAGTTCCCTAGGCTAGGACACACTTTTCTAGATGGTTTTTAGGTTGATATTCCTCTTCAACAAAAGACCTAATTTTCTTGTACGACAACACTTTTGTTTTTCTTTATCAAGTGAAAGATGCTCTCTTCAACCTCGCTCCGATACCACATTAAGTTTTGAGCTATTATTAGGTTTCTTTTCAATTTAATAGATAACCATAGCAGAGGTAGGATCACTGAGAGACACACAATCACAAGATACACAACATTTATCTTGGGAAACCCTCATGGGGAATAAAACCCAACAAAAACTTCCTTAATATAGATAGCCAATACAATGCTAAGACAATAAACCAAAACACTAAAGAATATCCAACACTCAGCAATGCGCCTCTCTCTTTCTTCTTCTCCAAAATACAACTCTCCAAACTTGCATACTTGATGAGTGGATGAGTGAGTATGATAATGAGGCATTGTCATCCTTTATTTATACAAACTGGCAGGTGCTAAAAAGGTGTCTCTTCATTGGGCAGGGCCGACTTGTCTTCTTAGTGGTTAAAACCACTTTAATTAGCATGGGGGCCAACTTCTCAATTTGCATATTATATTTAGGGTGTGACCAATCCACAAAAGGGGATTTGGCCAATTACAATGCCCAACATGATCAATCCACAAAAGGGGATTTATATAATGAATAATAACTCAATAATAAATAGAATACTCTTTGCAGTTACAATATTTCAACAAACACCACCCTCCTATGCCAACACGTCTCTCTTGGGGAGCTTGACGTCACACATTTCAAAGGACACTTGACAATTTAGGTGCACTTGGTGGTGTTGTGGGATTGAATCCCCACTTATTTGCTTGATATGGGGATGATATGGCACCTTCCTAGCATGACGTCTTGGCCTTGGGAGGCTTACCTTCACACGTTCCACCTTGGAGAGGAGTTTCATGGGATATGTCCCATCATTTTGTTATTTTTTGTCATTTGGTATCTTATATGGAAAAAGAGAGAAAATCAATTTGTTAATTAAGCATTGTAACTTAGGTTTTAGCCTAAAATTATGGTTTTAATTGTAAAGTGGACAAATGTGGACAAACATGACTTGGGGTTTCCTCATATAAATATGAGGCAAGTCATTTTCATTTTATCATAACTCATCACTTGAGATTATCACTCTTGGAGTGAAATTTCGAGCCCCATTGGAATTTCACCATCTTTCTCTTTCTTGTGAAATGGATGAAATACTTGTTATTTGGAGAAAAAAAGGCTAGCGATATCTCTTGATGGCGTTTCTTTGGAAATTTGTGGATGAATTCTTAGTAGTAAGGGTTTCTTGCATGCTATCTCTTGGATACATGGAACATGGAGACATTGAAAAGAAATCAACTCTAGAGCAATTTTTTCCTGTCATTCAAATATCAAAACCAAATATTGATCCTATGAAGCTAGTTTATAAAGACGCAGAATAAAAAATTAGTCCCCAAATTCATTTTTCACGCCGTGGAGAGATTTACAGAAGAATCATGGTGGAGGATTACCTTGATATGTTATCTCTTCATGAATCTAAGATGAGAAATGATGATGATCTTGTATTCATCAATATGTAATCTTGTTGCAAGGAATCAAATAATGCCATGCCCAGAAGTATTGGAGTGGATCATTTCACATATTGATGTTAAGGATATAACAATTTTGAATGAGAAAGGAAGATTGCATTGGTTCTTATAAGGATTTTGAATTAGAGAAGTTTTATATATTGAAACAACTTGAAAAGCACATGATTATAGGATTTGTAGAACATTTTAATCAAGAACATGACACCAAAAATATACTCACCAACTAGTGGGTGGAAGACAAAATATTTCTTGGAAAGAAATATGGATTCTATGATATGGCCAATTTGAGAGATCCTTACATACACACAATGGATTTGATATCTAGATTATATGGTGAACAAAATTGCATCCATTTCAAAGATGCCAATGTGCCACGAACATACACAATAGTCACCAGTGGAGGTATATTCAATTGGGTTGCTATCATGTCCCATTCTTTAAATAGAATGATAGAGAAAACATAGAAAGGCATAGACAACGTTGGAGTTGTTCCCACATTCTACATGGTTTCATACTTGATGGATGTAATTTGTTCTATTAGTATTTTTCCCGGGCTTAGTTAGAATTGGCACATGCCAGAACCCCCTAGACATGTGTATTGTTAGATGATATGGGGGAACACATATAAGAAAAATCATGCTAGAACATTTGATTTCTTCCTTTCACCTTTATATAGACTCGTCTTTTATAAAGAGTGTCCTAGATGAGTAAAGAAGCTATGAGATCGATCAAAACTATTGGAAATTGTTATATTCAAGAGCATTGTACACATTCGATAATTTATGGGGTAACTACATCTCCCCATATTCTACCTAAATATGTCTTGAATAGGTTAATCTTGGGTGAGATGGCCTATTAGGCCATTTTGCAAGGGTTTAATGCATCATTGTCCAATGATGCAAGGAAAAGGACTTTCATTCTATATAACATATACTTGGGGCATTATGAATTAATGAACTATAAACAAGCAATACAAGAAGCTAATGCTATGCTGGAGTATAAATTTCCACAATGTTAGTTTAGGAGGCATGATCCCTTATGTGTGGTTACAAAACACAATGAAATGGTCTCTATGACCTATCCATATACACATAAGCAGTGGGACGGTGAAATTCCTTATGAAAGTTCTATAGATTGGGATGAAGTTCATTTGAGAGTAAAATCCAAGGATTTTGTTTCTTTCTATACTTTGTCATTTTAAGATCAAATGGAAAAAATAAAGAAACAACTGGATGAAGTTGAAAGGATGATCAAACAAGATGAGGAAGAGAAAAGGAAAGATGATGAAGAGAGGTTGAGGAGAGAAGAAGAGCTAAGTAGAAAGTTGAGAAAGAAGAAGTCAAGAGAAGAAAAGAAGAGGAAGAAAATAGAAAGAAATCTAAAGAAGAGGAAACCAAGAGAAAATAAGAGGAACAAAGAGTGATAGCTGAAGAAATAGAATAATCTAATAGAGAATTATAACATAAACAACAAGCTGAAGAAAAAAATATGAAAAGAGAGTAAGACAAACTCCAACAAGAAGAAATAGATCAAAACAAGGATCAAGAAAGTCCTACTAATGATGGAGAGGATATCTTACCCCCTAGCCTAGCGGTAACTAAGGATATGATGTCTTGAGTCCCATAGGTAGAAGACATGGAGTGCCGAGAGCCAGATGACCAACTAAGCCCACATTGAGTAGAAAAAAATCCTCCTCTCCACCACACATCATCCTTCATCATCAACAACATAACAATGTCCGCCACACCAACCTGGCCTAGAAATGACAACAGGTCCTGCTTCATGAGGTAACAAGTCCAGTCTCATTGTAAGTGTCACTTTAATAATTGAAACATTTGAGCATGTTGCAAAGGTTCCTTTATTTATTATAGAATTTTTTCTTGGAAATTATACCTTTTGTCTTATTTCACCTTGGTGGTTGACATGGTTTCCTAGTAAGTTGGTAACCCTCAGGAAAATGGTTTCTACTGGGGGGTCTCCTTGAAGGGTCATCGTACCATTCCTGCACATACTTACCACTTTTCACACCTCTTCCCCTCTGTTTCCTCATCTTTTGGGTTTTTGGGTTCATTGACCCCAAGAAGGGCTTGTATCTCATTTCATGGAAAGAAGGGTCTAAAGGCCCAAAGGTGTTGTAGGTAGTACTATAAAATTCAAAATCCATAATCTATTCTTGTAGATTCTTTCCCTAAGGTCCTGAGAGAAATGAAATGCTTCTCCATAAAAATGAAGGACCTTTACAAGAAAATAAATAGAAATGTCCTGCTTGATGGGGGAATGCATTGCAGTGTATTTTAATTTCCAGTGCATCTGGCACTCAATGTGTTCTAACTTCAAGTGGCATTGCGGTGCGATTTTACTTTCCATTGCACATAACACTTAATGTTTGGACCAAAAAAATGAAAGGAAAATAAATGGATTGGAAAAATGTTGCATTGCAAACAAAGGGATGAAACACACCCTCCACAAAGGCACCCATGAATGAGACAATATGAGCCCTTGATATGTCAAGAACCCCTTTCCTAAAAGTATTTCCCCAATCTGCCTCATATTCACTACATGGACTAGAGAGGGCCTTCTCGGGAAACATTCCTTGACTTGGGGATTGTCCTCCCCAATTGGGCACCATGACAATCCTCCCATACCTAAATTTGGAAAATTTTATAAGGTATTTGAGCACATGTTTAAGTTGAAAAGGGGGGACTTGATGCACTTGTGTGGGTGGTTCTTTTATTAAATGTGGCTTACTTGGCCTGATACATGTGACTTGTGGACCCTTGGAGGGAGTATTTGCTTGTCTTTTTAGAACCTTTCCCGGTGGAAGACATTCATGGAGGGACTAAGCCACTTGGACCTTCATAGGGACTTGAGAGCCCACTGGATGGATGTTGTGCCCCACTCATTGGAGGACTAGAATGATGAATGTTTCTCCTTGTAGGACTTCCCTAGCATATGAATGAGTCTCATAATGATGAAGAAGGGATGATGTTATAGTCCTATGCCAAAAAGTCTCTCTTGGGGAGCTTGACTTCACACATTTGGGTGGACACTTGGATATTTAGGTGCACTCGGTGGTGTTGTGGGATTGAAGCCCCACTTATTTGCTGGATATGGGGATGATATGACACCTTCCTAGCATGATGTCTTGGCCTTGGGAGGATTACCTTCACACATTCCACCTTGGAGAGGAGTTTCATGGGTTTATGTCCCATCATTTTGTTATTTTTGGTCATTTGGTAGCTTACGTGGACAAAAAAGAAAATTGATTTGCTAATTAAGCATTGTAACTTAGGTTTTAGCCTAAAATTATGGTTTTAATTGTAAAGTGGACAAATGTGGACAAATATGGCTTGGGGTTTCCTCATATAAATATGAGGTAAGGCATTTTCATTTTATCATAACTCATCACTTGAGAGTATCACTCTTTGATTGAAATTTCAGCCCCCTTGGACAATTCACCATCTTTCTCTTTCTTGTGCAACAGATGAAATACTTGTTATTTGGAGCGAAAAAAGGCTAGTGATTTCTCTTGATGGTGTTTCTTTGGCAATTTGTGGATGAATTCTTATTCTTAATGGTTTCTTGCATGCTATCTCTTGGATTTTGGTGAGTAATTTCTGCAATTTGTTGTCAATTGCTTGTTAAATTCAAGAAATATATTTCAAACCCTAGGAAGCGTAAACGAGATTACACCCTCCACCAAGGTTTAATTTATATTTTCTATTGAAGTACTATAAGTCTTGCAACAATAAGTAAGATGGTTTATACCCTTGTTGTAAGGCTTAGATATGGTTTTATTTCTCTAGTAAGTAAGAGGGTTTATGCCCCTAGAAAAACTTCAAACCCTAGTTCATTTTGGTTTCGAAGCTAGACGATTTGGAAGAATTATTGTTGGGTTTTATAAGAGTTTAACTTTCAACAAAGACCTCTTCTTCCTCTTTGTTTAAATTTTCTTCCAAGGAAGATACTCCATTTACCCAATAACAAGGCACTAGTCTTTTGCATTGGAGATTGTTAATTATTGCATTGGTAAACATGAAAGTTGATGGTTTGGAATTTTTCAAGTTGGATTTGAATTTTACATGCTTTGGAATCTCTTATTCTACAAGGGAATCTTGATTGGTCAAGTGGTTAGTCTTCTGTAATAAACATTAAGTTATAGTCATCAAGGCTGCAACAAAATCTCTGTCTCAACAAGTTTTCTTCACTTTTGACCACTGAAATTTGCTTGTAAACAGTGGAATTTGATATACTTTCAAAGAGCTATTGATTGGGTGGATTACTTGCTGATTTTATTGGTTAAAAGTTGCTGCTGTAGCAATAGTAATCTACAACCATAATGCTGTCATAATATTTTTCTGATAACTCTTTCTTACATCCTTCTTTTGTCATCTAATTCATTGTTTTAAGCATTGGAATATTATCTCTAAGTTGCATGCTAATTTGTCCAACATTATATGTTGATTAGATGATGTAATTTGCAATTTTTATAAATTTGTTATTTCTGATATATAATTGTTTACTGCTGCAATATTGGGACAAAAAGCATAACTTGTTGTTTCCCTCTTGTTCTAGGGCTCATTTCATCATATATTGTTTTAGTTTTGGTTGTCTAACATTTGTTTTGCAGGAGTCCCCAAGGTGTAGGACAATCAGTGATGGAGTGTGCTGTTAAGTCACTCTGTAATGTTAAAGTCACTGGCTCGAAACCTGCGGGGACAAAAAATCCAACCATGTTAAGGGTTGGTGTGGCTCAGGCCGGGTGCGATCCCCAGGTGATTTTGATGGCTTAGATGCCCCTGAGTCGCGGTTTCTCAACCACAAGTTAGTCCCACAAGTCACGGACAAACTAACAAACAAAAAAAATACATTTGTTTTGCAGGTATTATTCATTGTCAAATTTTTCTAGAACCTTTCATTGTAACCTATAGGGGTGCTCCATTATTATTCTTGGCTTCTCCATTGTAATCCCCCTAGGGTCACCCGGGAAGCCTCCCTTGTGTGGGACTTGTCCTTCACTAAAACGAGGGGGATATCTATTGAGGTGATAGTGATAGGTGTCCCTGGTTGTCACACACACTTGTTGCTTGGGTTGGGCTTTGCCCAAACTATAAATTGTGCGATAACATGATACATAGGAACAACAACCATCTAGTCAATCTAAGCAACAATCACCCCAACCAAATCTTTAGCAGGTTGCTCCTATTTCAAGTAGCTTCATTAATTTGACAATGGAAGATGTAGTTATTCCAAAGTTAAATATAGATAAAGGAAAAGAGGTAGTTATGGAGCAAGTTATTACCCCAAGCAGTATGGAGAAAACCTTATCATGGTGTGATCAACATATTCCTAATCTACTTGAAGAGGTAGTTGATATTGAATTTATTTCATATAACAGAAGAAAACAAACTATTATGAAATTGACTTAGAAGAGGAAAAATATCGACCTGGATACTACAATTTTGTGTGCCACATAAGAGTAGGTAATTTATACTAAAATATGTTGCAAAGCGATCTTTTACTTGTTAGATTAGCCATTTCACATGTAATATTAGATAAGGCTAGGTTAGAGGGAGTAGAGATTTATAATTTGGAAAAGAAAATATCCGTGTTATAAAATGATATGAAGTAATATAAGGTATTACATGGATTGATATCAAATTTTGTGGAGGAAGTGCTTGAATAATATCAAATCGATACCCATATCAAGAGATATTTCCTTTCTAAAGTATTTAAAGATGAGCATGCAACTATCGATTCTTTATAAGGATAATATGATATAAAGATGAGCATGCAACTATCGATTCTTTATAAGGATAATATGATTCTTTATAAGGATAATATGATGTGGAAAAAACAACAAGGGGAAGTCCAAGATCAATTGAAATTTATCAAGCATATTCAGAAAAATAGAGAAAATGAAGAACATAACATAAAAATGCTAAACAAATTTGAAATATATGAAACAGAGCATGATACAAACTACTGGGGCATGGGTCCTAGGAGAAAATCGATGACAAATGGTTAGCCTACATAAAAATATGAGATTTCATTGAAGACCCCACTTCACAATGTAAACTTTCAACTTGTTTTAAATAAGTTTGAGGAAGAAATACAAAAGCATAAAAAATAAATCAACTTTAGAAAGAGGACATCTTTAGAAGTATCTAATAAGTGAAGTTTGGAAATAAACTCAATTAAAATTTATTTTTCCAAAAATAGAAAAGCATGTCAAAAGATTCACTAGAGAATTTCCTATTTTAAGAGTGCCCAAAATACATGTTTTTCCTCTTATTAATTTATGTAATGAACTTTTGGTTAAGTGGGAGAAATATGATCGTGCGGTAGTTAAAGACTTACCCCTATTTTACTTGAGGGTTAAGTAACAATAATAGTTTGTATAATTGATTTGGTAATGTATAAATAATAAGAGAATGAAATGATATGTATGAGATTTTAGGATCGAGGAGTATGGTGGAGTAATATTTTCTTATTATTTTTCAAGTTATCTTGATTTAATAATGGAATTCTTTTCACCGATTTTCTTTACAAAAACACAAAAATATTTTCTTGTTAACTTATGTTATGTAAAACATGCTCTTTAGTTTCTGAATTGCCTATAGAATTATTTATGTAAAATTTAAGAAATTTACGTGTCATTTTCCATCATTTCTTTTAGTAGTTTTTTCTTGATGCGTTAGTTGTATTTCTTTTCTTGAAAAGTTTAACTCTCAAAGAGACCTATAGAATCAATTCTTGGATAGAATGAGTTACTACCAAATTTTCATTTTTTGTTGTGAGAGCTAACTTTCAGTTTCCTTTTTTTAATTATTCAATAATTAGTTTTATTTTTTCCTATTTACCTTTTCACAAAATAAAAAATATAAAGAAAATAAATCTTCACATTAAAGTTTATTGAAAGGCTTATGTGTCATCAATCCCTATTATTGAGTTTTCGGAATCCAACCCCCTCAACAGAATTGGTGCTAGAAGCAGGGAAATCTTGTATGGGAAGTCATATAAACAACCCATATTTAGAAAGTGATTTTATGAATATCGAGAATTCTTTTGAAAATCCCACTCCTTAAGATTTGGAAAACCTTGGACTAGATATTGAAACAAACATACCTTACACTATCTAATGAAGAAGTAAACTCTTTTAGAAATATCACTTGAGCATAGGCCAAAAAAATTGGTGCCTTGTTTGTGGCCCCTTTACTTCCTTGATGAAGAAATACCGCATGTATAGTGACTCAAACTATGGAATAGACCTTAGTTCACATCGTAGAAGGCTTGGTTGAATTAGCACTTCAAGAAATTTCACAACCTCTTAATCTAATTCCATCAACGCCTATTCTTGCAACATCACCACAATAATCTAAACAATCTGAAAGTCAATCAGAATATGAATATGACTTAGATAACTTAGATACTAATTCAAACTTCTCAGATATGGTGAATAACCAAGAAAATAACTAGAATCCCAATCAATCTTGGTTGGCTCGAGATGATTTGACATTACTCGAGCAAATGCACAACCTTCCAAAACATCTTGAGTGATTGTTGTTGAAGTATGATCTTGATCTTTCTAGTCCACTAGAAGGTCATATTAAAACAATTGTATTGGCCATCTGACTGTTGAATTTGCAACATGGGGATGTGGTATGCTACACTTTTTCCATACACTTTTGAGAATAAGGCCTCCACCTGGTACCAGTTGGGTCGACCACCAATTTGGTCGATTTTTAGAAGGATTTTTTAGATAAGTTTGGGGAAGATACCACCATGGGAGATTTAATGACGTACCTTTTTTCATTGGTAATGGGTCCTAAATAAAGAGTTAAGGACTTGTTACTGTCTAAACTAGCAACATTGTGAAAATTTCCAACATAGGTGCTAACTTGGGGCAACAAGATGGAACGTGTACCACTGTCACCTCAATGCACCTCACCCTTCACTTTAGGCCAACTCTTAGAAGCCAAGGGGGTTATCCCTATTTATAAAAGTAAACCTCTTTAAGTGAATTATAAGCTTGCAAGATTACAATTTACTTTAATGAATCCAAAATATATGTAATAATACCATGAACAAGGATTCCAATACGTGATTGATTGCTTTAAAGATAAGCACTTACAATTAATAACATAAAACACGAGTATATCCACTTGAAAGAGAGGGTTAGGAGTGAGAGGGTGTGTGTGAAAAATCTGACATGATAGATGGACAATGAAAACAATTTCAGATTTGCATTTATATTTATCATTCAACAAATAAAACTTCAAGAGAGGAAAGAGCTACCTTCAAGATTCTTCAGGGAATAAACAATGATACCAATTAACATAAATCAATGGTGCAATGTGTGATATGATTATAGATCGATTAAATGATAAAAAATACAAGTTTAGGGCTATCCTTCAACTTCTAAATCCGTTGCATGATAAAATAATGCAGAAATTCCACATTTAGAGTATGGAAAAGACCATCCAAGAGAGAGATTACACACTAGAAAGAAAGATGTATTGGATGTTTCCACTTGGGAGAGAAATATTCTATGCAAAAACAACCTAACAAGTGTTAGAGATAAATTCTAAGAATATATAACCATTGACTAAGAAAAAACTTGATAAAAAGGTGGTGAATCCCCCCTAGGGTTTTTGATATTAGCACTAGAATTCACCAATAAGATCTCTCAATAAAAGACAAGTAATTAAAAGCACTTTAGAGATCAATTTCACCACTAAACTGTTGAAATATTCTAACTGCAAAGAGTATTCTATTTATTATTGAGTTATTATTCATCTGATCAATCCCCTTTTGTGTATTGATCATGTCGGGCATTATAATTGACCAAATCCCCTTTTGTGGATTGGTCAAACCCTAAATATATTATGCAAATTTAGAAGTCGCCCCCCAGGCTAATTAAAGTGGTTTTAACCACCAAGAAGACAAGTCGGCCCTTCCCAGTGAAGAGACACCTTTCCAATGCCTACCAGTTTGTATAAATAAAGGAAGCCAACGCCTCATTATCTCACTCACTCATTTCACTCATCAAGTGTGCAAGTTCAGAGAGCTGTAGTTGGGAGAAGAAGGAAGAGAGAGTCACATTGCTCAGTGTTGGATATTCTCTAGTGTTTTGGTTTATTGTCTTGGGATTGTATTGGCTATCTATATTAAGGAAGTTTTGCTGGGTTTTGTCCCCCATGAAGGTTTCCTAGGATAAATGTTGTGTATCTTGTGATTTTGTTTCTCTCAGTGATCCTACATGCTATTTTTATCTAGTAAATTTGAAAAGAACTACATAACAACCTCTAAATTTAACATGGTATCAGAGCTAAACAAAAGAGAGCATCTTTCACCGGATAAAGAAAAACGTCACTGTTGTCATACAAGAAAATTAGGGATTTTTATTGGAGAGGAATTTATGACTAAAAACCACCCAGGGAAGTGCACCCTACCCTAGTGAATCTTTTGGCACCTTGAGTGCACCTTTTCAGTGGACATAACTCTCGGAAAGTGAAACCCTAGTTTTCACTGGTACCAGAAAACTAGAAAACCAGAAAACCAAGAAACTAGAACCCGTACCAGAAGTACCCGTCCAGATTTCCGCAAGCTCGGTTTCAAGGGGTAAAATTTGAATTTTCAGAAATATGAATGCACCAGCTTACTCGCCTCAACTTAGTGCATCTAGCCTCTAGATTAGAATTTCAAAATTTGAAGTTTGAAAAATTAGGGTTTTCTCATAAAACCCTAAGTTACATCTAAAGTACCAATTGCAGTTACAGCTGCAGTTCCAGTTGCAGTAAATTATTTTGTAAAGTGTTGGCTAACCTTAAAGTTGAAACACCTTTGAAGTTTTGAAGGTTTTTTACCTATCACCGCTACTGCCGGATGGTACCACCACCCGTCGATACTATCAGTGGTATGTACTTATATATGTTTCAACTATATTATTCTAAGGTGTACTTGCATGAGAAAGGATCTCCTATCATAGATCCAGAAGGATCTTAGATCCAACATATTCAGAAGACTAATGCACCCCAGGTTTGATTATCTTGATATGCATCTATTTGTTATGACATTATTTTGACCTTATGAACATCTAGGTGGTATGTTGAAATCATACTAACCATTGGTCAAAATTATCAAGGTTGATTAAAGTTGAGTTTATAGAGTTTATTCTCTAACTTAGATTTCTGTCAAGATAACATATTGTCTTAGTAAAAAAGACAGGTTGAAGAAATCACTTGTCATCCCGAGTGAAGAAGACTTGGAAGAAAAGAAACACACTCATTCTTGAGGACAAACTCTAGGTTTCAGGTTTGGTTGATTAAGTTGATAAGATTCAAAATGTGCAAGTGTCAAGAAAACACTATAGTTGAGATAACAATCTTTGAAAAGTTTTATACTTGGTAGCATGTGAACATATTAAGATAAATGCTTAGTGTAATAATTTACTAGATACAACTAACATCTCCTCTAGGAGAAACTTCTTGTGTTGGTTCCAGGCTACCATGGAGGAATGCTTGATCACAACACTAGAAGACTGTTGATCTCATTTCGTATTGTATTTCTTACTATTGATCTTTGTCACATGTAATAGCTCTAAAGGAGCTACTGTGGTGATTTTTCTCGCCTTTGCTTTATTATTATTATAAATAGTATTATTATTGGCTATTGTTGTTCTTGTTCCGGGCAGGTCACACGTGCCCTAAGGAAACTATAGTGAAGGTTGCAGGAGGAAACACAATGATACATGAAGCAAACTATCCAAGTTGTGTACATGACGATATACATCCATGTACCAAAAAAGATGAATAAGAAGCTATTTTTGAGGTCCAGAGTATCTCATATGGAGATTGACTGTAGGGAGCAGAAGGCTCCAAAGATGACCAAACATTAGAACATAACTCACATAAGACTTGGTCATTGAACCCACCTTGACAAGAAGCATAATTCGTTTGAAGTCTGACTAAGCTTCTCATATTTAAACTTGGTATTCAACACCAAGTATACCTTGTAAGAGATGATGAAGTCCTTGTAGACTTAGAAGAAATCAAGAGTAAGCCTGATATCAGAAAGGATAAGATGAAGAGACATCTTCCAAGACTGGGAGACAGATGCCATGAGAAGACTAGATCGTAGCTTCAGAGACTTCTAGGAGATATAAAATCTCCTGGGAAGATTCCCTTGTTTCAGTGACAGAGAAGGAAGTCGGTCAGAAAGACTGGGATATGGATTTTTCCATGAGACTAGAAGAGAATAAAGTGTTGACTTCCAAGATTGATCTAATAGATCAAGCATGTTGCAGATGTAAAAATCCTGATGTGTGTCTAGAGAATTCTCCCAGAAAGAGGGAGAAGACTATGACGAGACACTTAATCCAGTAATTGAAGAAATAGTTCCAGTATTCACGAAGACAACCAGAACTACCATGATAGTATGAGATTCATGGGGAGCAATCACTATATTTGATATTGAGTTATCTCTAGTGCCAGTTGATGTAGTACATGACTACACTAACAAATAGAGTTACCTCCATGAAATAAGAAGAGATACTTTCAGTGCCAATTATTGAGCCACTCTCAGTTTCAGATAAAGCTATTGTTGTAATAGAGTAGAGGAGTTACTCTCAGATTTCAATAGCCACATCAATAATGAAGCAGTCATTCTCAACTTCAGAGAAGCTATAGGTGCAGAGTCCCAGTTCCAGAAGGAACAATTGTAGAAAGAGGAGAGGACATACTCTTAGGAAGTGAGACAGATAGTGCCTTGCAGAAAGCACATAGAGGTAGCATATGATTGTGCAGATTGAGTTGCAATTGAGCAAGTGTACCATATTGGTACAAAGCGATGTGAAAATTTTATTTGAAGTTAAAGACGAAAAGACTAAGGTTTGCAGGTTGAAGAAGGCTCGATACAGGTTCAAGCAACCTCCTAGATCTTGATATGGCAGAATTGACAATTTCCTAACGAGATTGGGCTTTACCAAGAGTAAAGTTGATTTTAACCTTTACCTCAAGGTTATGAATGATGAGCCAGTGATGTTGCTACTATGTGTAGATGAAGTATTCTTCACAAGATGAAGAAAATCTCATCACAGATTGCAGTAGAAGCTCGCTGCATAGTTTGATGAAATACCTAATGCCCATTTCCTAGGTCTTGAAGTTTGGCAGAACCCAGAGAAGATATTCCTTAACCAAGGGAAGTATGCAATAGAAATAATGAAGAGGTTTGATATGCTGGAGTGTAAATCCATGTACACACCCATGAAAATGAAGTTGAAGCTCCTAGTAGATACCTCGTCAGAATTGGTTGCTGCTACTCTATACAGACAAATTATTGGTTAGGTGATGTATCTGATGAATACCGGGCCAGATATATGTTTTTCCTTGAGTCAGTATTTGGTAGAACCCATATGTGTTCACCTTGATGATGCAAAACATGTGATGAGATACCTTAAGGGTACGTTGGATTTTGGTCTCTATTATACTAGAGATCATGACTTCAGATTGTATGGATATACTAATTCAGATTGAGCTGGAAGTGTTTATGATAGAAAGAGCACTCCAGGATGTTGTTTCCATCTGGGGTCAACCATGACTTCATGGCAGAGTAGGAAGCAATCCAGTATTTCTCTCAGCATGACAAAAGAAGAATATATTTCAACATGTTCCGCCAGTTGTGAAGCCATATGGCTTCGGATGTTGTTGACAAATCTATTTGATTTGGAGATGAAGCCACTGTGATCTTATGTGATAACCAAATTTGTATAAAGATGATGTGTTCCATGATGAGTCGAAGCATATAGAGATCCAATATCACTTCATTCGTGATATGGTGCAGAGAGGAGCTATAAAAATCCATTATGTTGGCACTGATGAGCAAGTTGTAGATGTGTCGACAAAGCCTTTGTCTTGTGTAAAGTTTGATCACTTTAGAGACAAGCTTGGTATAGTCCGAAAGGACCTCCCTTGAAAGGGGGAGTAGTATTGATGCCAACCTTGTTTTGAATATTTCCAGCTTAGTGCTGATGTTGTTGAGATGCCAGATTTGTGCCGAAGATTTCCAGCTTCGTGCTGATGTTGTTGAGATGCCAGCTTCGTGATGATGTTGTTGAGATGCCAACTTCGTGATGAATATTTCCAACTTCGTGCTGATGTTGTTGAGATGCCATCTTCGTGCTGATGTTGTTGAGATTCTAGCCTTGTGATGAATATTTCCAGCTTTGTGTTGATGTTGATGTGGTTCCATCCTCGTGCAGAATATTTCCAGTTTAGTGTTGATGTTGATGTGGTTCCAGCCTAGTGCTATGATGATATTGATACTCCAGCCTTCATGCTGTAATGATGTTGATACTCCAGACTTTGTGCTGTGATGATGTTTTTTCTCCAGCCTTCATATTGTGATGCTGATGATGCTATTGTTGTTGATGTTGCATCAACCTCGTGCTGCTATTGATGATGATGATCTATTAGTGTTATACTAATTGATGTTGATGCAGATGATGATGATGCCACTTCAACTTCTTGCTGAAAATGTTGATGATATTACTTTAGCCTTATGCTAAAGAATAAGATGATGTTACTTTAGCCTCACGCTAAAGATGATGATGATGTCACTCTAGCCTCATACTGATGAGGATGATGATGCTACTCCAGATCCATGCTGAGAATGATGATGATGAAAAAAACTTCCGATGATTTATAGATGTGCCAATCAATCTTCCAGATGTTGTTGATGTTGTTTCCCTCTCTCTCCCCTGATGATGTTGTAGAATATCCTTCTTGTTAAGAAGGAGTGTTGAAATATTGTAAATGAAAAGAGTATTCTATTTATTATTGAGTTATTATTCATCTTATCAATCCCCTATTGTGGATTGGTCAAACCCTAAATATATTATGCAAATTGAGAAGTCGGCCCCCAGGCTAATTAAAGTGGTTTTAGCCACTAAGAAGACAATTCAGCCATGCCCAGTGAAGAGACACCTTTCTAGCACTTGCCAGTTTGTATAAATAAAGGAGTCCAATGCCTCATTATCTCACTACTCATTTCACTCATCAAGTGCACAAGTTTGGAGAGATGCAGATGGGAGAAGAAGGAAGAGGGAGGCACATTTCTCAGTGTTGGATATTCTCTAGTGTTTTGGTTTATTGTCTTGTCATTTTATTGACTATCTATATTAAGGAAGTTTTGTTGGGTTTTCTCCCCCATGAGGGTTTCCCAAGACAAATTTTGTGTATTGTAATGCCCCCTTCGTTACTGCTATTGGCGAAGCAATATTTTTTTTTTTTGAAAGGAAACAAGGTGACGACATTAACAAGAAAACGCAAACTACTACATGAATTCGCCAAAATCCCATCCCATTCATCGAGTCTAACTATCAAATATGATATAACCTTCAATTAACAATATATAGCCACATTATCCATATCATTATAGAATGATACCATTAAAACACTTGTAAACAATTAAATTACACACGTTGTCTATCTAGTAACCATATCAATTATCTAGTGGTCTATTAACAATAAGAAGGAATTGTTTGACTAAGAACATTGTTGTAACAGTAATGATTGAAATCTGTGTAACAGTAAAATCGATGTAACAAGGAAATACGTGTAACCATGTAATAATAATCCGTGTCTTAATTATTCCTTGAAATAAAATAGTCTGTGCAACAACAATGAACAAAATCGCACTTGCCAGTAATAATCTGTGTAACAACAACAAAGTGATATTCTGTGCAACAACAATATTCCGTGTAACAACAAATGAAGTAATAATATGTGTAACAGTAATAAACTGTGCAACAACAACGAAGTAACAATTCAGACTTGCCAGTAATTAAAATTACATTGCCAGAAATACATTTGTGTTGCCATCAAGCAAGTGGTTGTACATTTAAAAATAAAGGCCATCAATACAATTTGTGGTTGCTAGTAAATTAAAATTTGAATTTGCCAGAATTAAATTCGTGGTGCATTTTTCACCATAGAACGGGCTGTAATTTCGCTAGTCTACAAGAAAGATAGCACAGGTAGGATAAAAAGTCTGGGACCAAGTTCATGGGCAAAGGACACGGAGACAGGTGTCACAACAGTTACAGGTCACAAATGCAGCTGGTAAGGAGTCACAACAATCCCTGAGTTTAAGATTGAGATAAATCACTGTCAAGGAAAGAGTAAATTCGCTGGCAATAAATGGCTAAAAACATGGGCGATTCCAATCAGCATCACAGTCAATGGTTTGAAAAAAACTCTTGGGTGTTTAGTAGCCACTCAGGAAAACGGTTGGGAGCAAAATCGAGTGCAGTCAAGTTGTGGAACAACAAGGAACGCAGACAGGGAAAAAATTGTGGTAAAATAAAATCTGGGCAACAAAATCATGATAACAGTGAAGAATAAATCCGTGTAACAGTAAAATAAATTCAATTTTAATGACAAAGCGTATCCATGCAACAACAAGGCTTAATCCACCTTCAAAGGAAAAACGTACCCATTCAATCAGCAATGCAGTCAACTAATATACTACACAAATGAGGGGACATAACGTTGTTACACCAGTTGCTTTCCCAAAAGTTAGTATGAGCTCCTCCAAACACATTGCCCAATCGCCCGCTCTGAGTGGATCTCCTGCGTGCTCCGTGCAACTCCCGCTTGCCGATCGACGAGACTTCACCGGTACCTCCCAGCCAATGCTAAGGGTACTCTTCTTCCCCTTTAGCCCCCCGAGCCACAAAGGGGCTACACACACACTATCCAGAGATTTCAGCTAGCTCCCAGCTCGCCTCGCAAGGCTCAGCTACCAATCCTCACCGAGCTGGGTATCCCAACTCCCACAAGCTAAGTCAGTCAAGTAGATATTTCTGCAACGTAACGTTACACAACCATAAAAAGATCCTTAATCCTTCTCCTTCCTCCATTATATAGAGTTTCAAACTCCCTTTCTTTCCTAAAATCTCATTTAATTAAAGTTTTAAAAATAAATTCCTAAAAATTGCTCTCCGTACAAGTGTCACCCATCCCCTACATTCCTCCAATAATTAATTTCTTTAATTAATTAAATTCTTTTATTTCCTTCACCCCCTAGAGTCACTCCTAGAATCACTCTTAGGTGTCCCCAAATTCTCTTACAGGTTTTAATGACTTTCCCCACTATTAAATTGCTAGTTCAGTTTAAATTAGAAAGCTCTTAAATGGTAGATACTTTACTAAGTTTGACTTTCCGCTTTCTCCCTTATGTTCCCCCCTTTTTTTTTATGTTTACCTCTTTTCCTAGTTTCCTAATATTTTAGATTTTCTCTCTTTCCCCTTTTTAATTATAACTCAAAAAGGTAGGTCTTTCCCCTTTTTAATTAGAACTCAAAAAGGCAGGTGTGGAAATTAACCCTTTTTCTCTTTTCTCTTTTAATTAATATAATTTAAATTATCGAAAATAATAAAACAATTAATTCCCTTTTTAAATTTTATTCCAATAGTTTTTTTTTATGAATAAATTAAATTTCTTACTCCCTTCGTGTTACAAGATTTAACAAAGATCATACTCTTTATTTATTTTGTTTTTAATTTAATTATATATATATCAATTTTTTTTTTTTAATAAAAATAGATAAAATTTTACCACTAGCATAATTTAGACCTAGACCTTAATTTTCGTGATGGGCGACATTTTATTAGGGAAATTGTTTTAAAAATTCTTATCACATTGTTCATCCTAAGGCCATCTAGTTTCATTCATTTATCAATAACAACGCGACGTGCCTTTCAGGAGGCACTAGGTGCTCCAAGGGTGCCACTCGCCTCATTTGTTCTCTTGCGCGACGTGCCCTTCAGGACGCACTACGTGCTCCAAGGGTTCCACTCGCCTCTTTCCATTTTTCTTGCGTGGCATGCCCTTCAGGATGCACCACATGCTTCAAGGGTGCCACTCGCCTTTTGACTGACTTGGTAGACATCAATAACCCCTGGAGTCAATACTCCGCTATGTGAACTTGTGGGAGACTAAGGGCCTCTAAGGAATAAGGCCCTCGCCTTATTGTGTGCCCCTTAGAATCATATTGAGCGACTGTCATAGTCTACCCTCACGACATCGTGGGTCCTCTCGAGCTAGGTAAACATTAACCTACAGATCGAGCCACGACGAGAGTGCTAGTAGGGTGTGGCAGGGATGCTATCCACACCTCTCCCTCAACTTCTCTGGTAGTCATGCGTGACCTCTTTACTCCACATGTGAGTCTGGTCGGCAAGATATCGTGAGCCTACATCATCAAAGAATTATGTCAGAATATATCCATATAATTTCATCTAATCAGATGCACTAATATCACATATAAAACAATCAAACCCCAATGGTTCACTCCTCGACTCGATCCAGAGTCCAAGGGTTTCCATCGATGCCTCTATATCCTCGAGGTCCAAGATCCTACACACTCAGTAAAACTGATTCAATAGAACTTGTCTATGTCCATGCAGTAAAACAACAAGTCTTCAACCCATGACACCTCATAATCAAAATCAATGTTTTAACAACATAAAATCCGAATCACTTGCGAGCAAGTGTCATCAAATAATAGGTTCACTCAGTGTGCAAGACCGGGATGTTACATACACCCCCTCTTGGTCTAAACTTCATCCCGAAGTTTTACAGTAAAAAGACGAAATAAGTGTATCATAGTATCATAAGTCTATCTATCAAACAAAAATGGAAACCGCTGGCGCATATCATATGCGTCCTCCCAGGTCGCTGAGTGTGGACTATAGCTGTCCCATTGGACCTTGACCTTCTCTACCATTCGACGTCATAGCTGTCGAATGTGATGATCCAAGATGCGGATTGGCTCAGCCGTGAGCATCCCCTCGTTCGATACCTGCAAGGAACTCATGTGAATAACATGTGTAGGATCACTAATATAATGTCTCAAAACAAATACATGAAAAACATCGTGCATATGCCTCAAAGAATCAGGCAAGGCTAGTCGATAGTCCACAGGCCCCTTTCTCTCAACAATCTCAAAAGGTCCCACGAACCTAGGAGAGAGTTTATCTCCCTTTCCAAACTTGATCGAACTCTTATGTGG
>SNQJ01S0003246.1:50609-116574 GCA_010110895.2 Picea sitchensis
TGTGATGGGCGACAATTTATTAGGGAAATTGTCTTAAAAATTCTTATCACATTGTTCATCCTAAGTCCGTCTAGGTTCATTCATTTATCAATAACAATGCAACGTTCCCTTCAGTACGCACTAGGTGCTCCAAGGGTGCCACTCGCCTCATCTGTTCCCTTGCGCGACGCGCCCTTTAGGACGCACTACGTGCTCCAAGGGTGCCACTCACCTCTTTCCATTTTTCTTGCGCGATGTGCCCTTCAGGATGCACCACGTGCTCCAAGGGTTCCACTCACCTCTTGACTGACTTGGTAGACATCAATAACCCCTGGAGTCAATACTCTGCCAGGTGAACTTGTGGTAGACTAAGGGCCTCTAAGGAATAAGGCCCCCGCCTTATTGCGTGCCCCTTAGAATTATTGTGAGAGACTATCATAGTCTTCCCTCATGACATCATGGGTCCTCTCGATCTAGGTAAATGTTAACCTATAGATCGAGCCACGATGGGAGTGCTAGTAGGTTGTGGCAGGGCTACTGTCCACACCTCTCCCTCAACTTCTTTGGTAGTTGTGAGTGACCCCTTTACTCCACATGTGACTCTGGTCGGCAAGCTATCATGAGCCTACATCATCAATGAATCGTGTCAGAATATATCCATATCATTTCATCTAATCATATGCACTAATATCACATATAAAACAATCAAACCCCAATGGTTCACTCCCCCATTCGATCTGGAGTCCAAGGGTTTCCATCGATGCCTGTGCATCCTCGAGGTCCAAGATCCTGCACACTCAGTAAAACCAAGTCAATAGCACATGTCTATGTCCATGCAGTAAAACAACAAGTCATCAACCCATAACGCCTCATAATCAAAATCAATGTTTTAACAACATAAAATCCAGATCACTTGCGAGCAAGTGTCCTCAAATAATAGGTTCACTCAGTGCGCAAGAGCGGAATTTTACATACACCCCCTCTTGGTATAAACTTCGTCTCGAAGTTTTACAGTAAAAATCTGAAATAAGTGTATCACAATATCATAAGTCTATCTATCAAACAAAAATGGAAACTGCTGGTGCATATCATATGCGTCCTCCTAGGTCATCGAGTGTGGACTATAGTTGTCCCACTGGACCTTGACCTGCTCTACCGTTCGACGTCGTAGATGTCAAATGCGATGATCCAAGATGCAGATCGGCTTAGCCGTGAGCGGTCCCTCCTCCGATACCTGCAAGTATATCATGTGAATAACATGTGTAGGATCACTAGTATAATGTCTCAAAACAGATACATGAAAAACATCGTGCATACGCCTCAAAGAATCAGGCAAGGCTAGTCGATAGGCCACAGGCCCCTTTCTCTCCATAATCTCGAAAGGTCCCGTGAACCTAGGAGAGAGTTTAGCTCCCTTTCCAAACTTGATCGAACTCTTATGTGGTTTAACCTGCAAGAAGACTCGATCGCCAACCTCGTAACTACGATCGACACGGTGCACATTGACATAAATCTTCTGCTGATCCTGTGCTTCTTTAATCCTTTGTCTTATTGTTTTGTTTTGTTCTTCCATTTCTTGGATCACTTCTGGTCCCACTAGGACCCTATCCTCAAGCCAATCCTGACTCAAAGGCGTCCGACACGGTCTCTCGTAGAGAAACTCGAAAGGTGCCATCTTAATGGTTCTTTGGTAATTGTTGTTATAAGCGAATTCCACCAATGGAAAGAATTCTTCCCAACGCTTTTGTTGGTCCATCACATACATGCGCAACATGTCCTCCAAGGTCTTGTTCGTTTGTTCGGTCTACCCATCAGTCTCCGGGTGATACGCAGTACTAAATTTAAGTTGGGTTCCCATGGCCTCTTGGAAACTCATCCAAAATTGTCTAGTAAACACCGATCCTCGATCATATATTATCCTCTTAGGCACGCCATGAAGCCTCACAATCTCACTAATAAAAACTCTAGCTATGTCAGGTGTCTGATAAGTCGTATGCACCGGGATAAAGTGAGAAATCTTCGTCAGAGTGTCTACTACTACGAAAATCGAGTCATGTCTCCTTGCTGTCAGTGGCAATCCAACAATAAAATCCATCGAAATAACCTCCCATTTAGATTTCGGAATAGCATGTGGCTGTAGTAGTCCTACTGGGTGTCTATGTTCAGCCTTTACCTGCTGGCATTCTAGACATCTAGCCACATAGTTGACTATGTCTCTCTTCATTCCCTTCTAGAAGAATAAGGGTTTAAGGTTTGCCCTCATCTTCGTGATTCCCGGGTGAGCCATGTAAACTGCTCTATGAGCCTTGCTTAGGATTAACATCCTTAGCTCGTCGTTCAGCGGTGCATAAATCTGATTTTTAAACCTCAATAAACCATCACTATCAAACGGAAATCCTTCAAATCTTGGTACCATCATGGTGTTTTGTCCAATAAAATCCTCGACCTCCTTGTACCAGTCATCATCACGTTGTAAAGTTAGAATATTTTCACGTAGATTCGTCTGAAGAGGAAACACCGAAAATATGCGTGGTCTCCGACTCAAAGCATATGACACTCGGTTCACTGTTCCTTTTATGTAAGTAATCTCGAAGTAATACTCGCTAAGCAATTCTGACCAATGTCATTGTCGCGTGTTCAGGTTGCTTTGCGTAAAGATGTGTTGTAGTCCACAGTGGTCTGTCTTTAGTTCAAATTTTCATCCAACAAGGTAGTGTCTCCAAACATTCAAGGCATAAACAATGGCTAACAACTCCAAATCATGGGTCGCATAGTTCTCCTCATGCCTTCTTAGTTTCCTTGAGATGTAAGTGATCACTCATCCATCTTGCATCAAGGCTCCACCTAAACCTTCCTTGGATGTGTCAGTGCATACCAAGAAGTCCTCCATCTATGTTAGTGAACTTTAGTATCGGTGTTGTTGTTAACTGCTCCTTGAGCCTCCAAAATGTGTTTGTGCATTTCTCGGTCCAAATAAACTTCTGGTTTTTCTTCTGCAATTCCGTGATCGGATTTGCTATCTTCGAAAATCCCTCAACGAACCATCGATAGTATCCTGCTAAACCCATGAAGCTACGCACTTCTAGGACATTCGTCGGTGCACGCCATTCCATAATGGCCTCGACCTTTGCTGGATCCACGACGATACCTTCGTCAGAGATGACATGCCCCAAGTAGTGAATCCTTGATTGATAAAATGAGCATTTGGACAACTTCCCATACAATTTGTGCTTTTGCAAACACTGTAGGACCAAGCGCAAGTGCTCATCATGCTCTTCCATCATCCGAGAGTAAATCAAAATATCGTCAATGAATACTTGGACGAACTTGTCCAAGTACTCGCGGAACACCCCGTTCATCAAACTCATGAATATGCCTAGGGTGTTCGTCAGTCCAAATTGTAAAATAGTAAACTCATAATGTCCAAACCTTGTCTTAAAGGTGGTCTTTGGGACATCATCCTCCTTAATCTGTAGCTGGTGGTATCCTGATCGCAAGTCTATATTTGAGAATACTATCGTGCCCTTCATTTGATCGAACAAATCATCAATCCTCGGCAACAGATATTGATTCTTGATCGTTGCATTGGTCAATTGATAGTAGTCAATGAAGAGCCTCCATGACCCATCCTTCTTTTGTATGAAAATAACAGGTGCACCCCACGGTGACACGCTTGGACGTATCAATCCCAGGTCCAACAAATCCTTCAGTTTCATTTTCAACTCTTGTAACTTCGAGGTCGACATCCGATAAGGCGTTCTTGCTATCGGTTTAGTCCCCGGTTTTAGTTCTATGGTGAACTCCAATTCCCTCTCCGACGACATCCCAGGTAACTCCTCCAGAAAGACGTCTGCAAACTCTCTTAGCACCGGAAGGTGTTCTAGAACTTCCGCTACTCCCTTCTCGTTTAACGCAAGGATCTCATAAATCTTACATCCCTTGCGCATGCTCTTTTGAAGTTGCAAGGAAGAAATGAACCTCAGGGAAACTCCCTTGTTGTGGCCTACAATCACATGTCTCTGTCCCTCGTCATCGACTAAGCTCAACTGTTTCATCTTACAGTTGAGTATCACCTCATGCGATTCCAACCAGTCCATACCAATCACGACGTCATAAGATCCTAAGATCATGACGTATAGGTTGGACCTGGTGACAAACTCTCCCAGGTTAAGGATACATCCTGTAACCTTTCCTCCAACCTTTTGTTTGGATCCCAAAGCCATCTCTACGAAGCTAAACTCATCCTGTTCGACTGCCTTTACCTTAATCCTTTTTAGCGCTGCACCATAAATGAAACTCTCGGTAGCACTGAGATCTATCAAAATACTAAGGGTCTGGTTAGCGATGGTACCTGTTGTCTCGAGCACAGTCGACTGATGCTCTGCCTGGATGTTATTCACTGCTGCATGAATTCAATGGGCCTTGCCCATATCTCCCACGGTAGTGGATCCAGGTGATCCGAACGCTCTAGTCCTCTCCATAGGGAATTCACGCTGGTAGTGTGGCCCCCCACATGTCCAACACCCCTTCTTCGACCCAGTAGTCCTGGTACCTGAAGTAGAAGATGACGGCCCACCGACTTGGAATCCTGTTCTGTTCTGCTGAACAGGCCTAAACTGCTGCTGCTGCTGCAGTCGACTCTGCTGCTGATGCTGTGGTCCCCAATAAGGTGTCCACTGCTGAAGCATCGGTCGTCGAGGTGTAGTGAAAGTGGATCCCCTTTGGAAGCCACGATATCCTGGCGTATGTCTCGCTGGTGTTTGATGCGGCTGCGCACCAGATGACACCTGCCCTATTGGTCTCGCTGGAGTCCTAGTATGACCCTCGCTGATAAGCTCCTCCTCTTCTATGAGGGCCTTCTGGATGGAATAATGCAAGGTTTGAGACATCAAAATCCTAACCTTTGCACGTATGTTGTCATTAAGGCCGAACACAAACCTGTTGACCTTAAGTTTCTCAGTGTAAGATGCGGAGCATACCGGAGCAACTCCATAAAATGAGCCTCGTACTCGGGCACTATACGACCTCCCTGTCATAAGGCATTGAACTCAATGAATTCCTATGATAGGTACCTATCTCAGAACCATTCCTCGAACAGTTCCCATGAAATTTCTTCGACGACCATGTTCAGTTGTGGTAGGAGCGTCTTCCACCATAGAAGAGCGCTCCCCTTCAGTTGAAAGACCTCCATGCAGACCTTCATGTTGGAGGTATAATCGCGAAGTGAAAAGCACATCGCCATATTCTCCAACCATGCCTCGGCGGATGCACCGTCCAGGGCACCAAAGAACTCGGGAAATTTGACCTTCTCGAGTTCACGGTGAATGCTACTAGTACCGATCGAAGCATGCAGTGGAATCTCAATGGGTCTCGGCACTCTGGCCTCATCTCTATCCAAACGACTGATCAATGCTACAGACATGCGCTGAAAAAATCTCATCATTCCGACCACATCACCAACTACAATATGCTCCTATCCGACAACCTATTCATCTCCCTGGGGGTTAGACCCCTCAGGCGTGGATGCTACTGGAGGTGTCGTGCCTCCTCCCCTAGCACCTCGTCGTCTGCCTCCGCGACATCCTCTAACCATGATTACCTGCATGAATACAAGTCAACTCAATTAGCAACATTATAATTAAATCATATCAACGAAAGCCGTAGCAATCCCAAGCCATGGGTTGAACTTGCTCTGATACCATATGTAACACCCCCTACGTTAGGGCTATTGGCGAAGCAATTTTTTTTTTTTTTTGAAAGGCAACAAGGTGACGACATTAACAAGAAAACGCAAACTGCTACACAAATTCACCAAAATCCCATCCCATTCATCGAGTCTAACTATCAAATATGATCTAACCTTCAATTAACAATATATAACCACATTATCCATATCATTATAGAATGCTACCATTAAAACACTTGTAAACAATTAAATTACACACACCGTCTATCTAGTAACCGTATCAATTATCTAGCGGTCTATTAAGAATAAGAAGGAACTGCTTGACTAAGAACATCATTGTAACTGTAATGATTGAAATCTGTGTAACAGTAAAATTGGTGTAACAAGGAAATCCGTGTAATCGTGTAATAATAATCTGTGTCTTAATTATTCCGTGAAATAAAATAGTCTGTGCAACAACAATGAACAAAATCGCACTTGCCAGTAATAATCTGTGTAACAACAACGAAGTGATATTCTGTGTAACAACAATATTCTATGTAACATCAAATGAAGTAATAATATGTGTAACAGTAATAATCTGTGCAACAACAACGAAGTAACAATTCACACTTGCCAGTAATTAAAATTACATTTCCAGAAATACATTCATGTTGCCATCAAGCAAGTGGCTGTACATTTAAAAATAAAGGCCATCAATACAATTTGTGGTTGCCAGTAAATTAAAATTTGCATTTGCAAGAATTAAATTCGTGGTGCATTTTTCACCATAGAACGGGTTGTAATTTCGCTGGTCTACACAGAAGATAGCACAGGTAGGATAAACAGTCCGGGACCGAGTTCGTGGGCAAAGGACACAGAGACATGTGTCACAACATTTACAGGTCACAAACACAGCTGGTAAGGAGTCACAACAATCACTGAGTTTAAGCCTGAGATAAAGCGCTGTCAAGGAAAGAGTAAATTCACCACCAGTAAATGGCTAAAAACATGGGTGATTCCAATCAACATCACAGTCAATGGTTTGAGAAACACTCGTGGGCATTTAGTTTCCACTCAAGAAAATGGTTGGGAGCAAAATCGAGTGCAGTCAAGTCGTGGAACAACAAGGAACGCAAACAGGGAAAAATTTGTGGTAAAATAAAATTTGGGCAACAAAATCGTGATAACAGTGAAGAATAAATCCGTGTAACAACAAAACTGTGTAACAGTAAAAGAAATTCATTTTTAATGAAAAATCGTATCCACGCAACAACAAGGCTTAATCCACCTTCAAAGGAAAAATGTACCCACTCAATCAACAATGCAGTCAACCAATATACTACACAAATGAGGGGACATAACGTTGTTACACCAATTACTTTCCCGACAGTTAGCATGAGCTCTTCTAAACGTGTTGCCCAATTGCCCGCTTTGAGTGGATGTCCCACGTGCTCCGTGGAACTCTCGCTTGCCGACTAACGAGACTTCACCGGTACCTCCTAGCCAATGCTGCGGGTACTCTTCTTCCCCCTTATCCCCCCGAGCTGCAAAGGGGACACACACACACACTATCCAGATATTTCAGCTAGCTCCCAACTCACCTCTCAAGGCCGAGCTACCACTCCTCATCGAGCTGGGTATCCCAACTCCCACAAGCTAAGTCAGTCAAGTAGAGATTTCTGCAGCGTAACGTTACGCAACCAAAAAAATATCCTTCATCCTTATCCTTCCTCCATTATATAGAGTTTTGAACTCCCTTTCTTTCCTAAAATCTCATTAAAATATCCTTCATCCTTATCCTTCCTCCATTATATAGAGTTTTGAACTCCCTTCTTTCCTAAAATCTCATTTAATTAAAAGTTTAAAAATAAATTCATAAAAATTCCTCTCCGCACAAGTGTTACCCATCCCCCACATTCCTCCACCAATTAATTTTCTTTTAATTAATAAATTCTCTTATTTCACCCCCAGAGTCACTCCTAGAATCACTCATAGGTGTCCCAAAATTCCATTACAGTTTTAATGACTTTTCCCACTATTAAATTGCTAGTTCAACTTAAATTAGAAATCTCTTAAATGGTAGATTCTTTAATAAGTTTGACTTTTCGCTTTTCCCCATGTCCCTCTTTTCCTTTTTATGTTTACCTCTTTCCTAGCTTCCTAATATTTTATTTTCTCTCTTTCCCATTTTTAATTATAACTCAAAAGTGTGAAAAATGATCCCCTTTCCTTTTCTCTTTAATTAATACACTTAAATTATCAAAATTAATAAAACAATTAATTCCCTTTTAAATTTTATTCCAACATGCTTTTATCTTATTTTTATTTTATGAATAAATTAAATTTCTTAATCCCTTCGTGTTACAAGATTTAACAAAGATCATAATTTTATTTATTTTGTTTTTAATTTTAATTATATATATATATATATATATATATATATATATATATATATATATATATATATATATATATATATATATATATATATATATATATATATATATATATATATATATATATATATATATATATATATATATATATATATATATATATATAGCATCAATTTTTTTTTAATAAAAAATAGATAAAAGTTTACCACCAGCATAATTTAGACCCTAGACCTTAATTTCAGATGGGCTTACATTTATTAGGATACACATATTGTTTTTAAAAATTATTATCACATTGTTCATCATCCTAACACCATCTAGGTTCATTCATTTATCAATAACAACACACAGGTTCCTTTTAGGACGCACTAGGTGCTCTAAGGGTGCCACTGGCCTCATCTGTTCCCTTGTGCGATGTGCTCCTTAAAGATTCACTACATGCTCCAAGGGTGCCACTCACCTCTTTCCATTTTTCCCCTGAGGACGCGGGTTCTTTTAGTAGGATGCACCACATGCTCCAAGGGTGCCACTCGCCTCTTGAAAAACTTGGTAGACATCAATAAGCCCTAGAGTCAATACTCCACCAGGTGAACTTGTGGGAGACTAAGGGCCTCTAAGGAATAAGGCCCCTGCCTTATTGCGCACCCCTTAGAATCATCGTGAGAAACTGTCGCAGTCTACCCTCACGACATCGTGGGTCCTCTCGATCTAGGTAAACGTTAACCTACATATTGAGCCACGACCGGAGTGCTATTAGGATATGGCGGGACTGTTGTCCACACCTCTCCCTCAACTTCTCTAGTAGTCGTGCGTGACCCCTTTACTCCACATGTGAGTTTGGTCGACAATCTATCGTGAGCCTATATCATCAACAAATCATGTCAGAATATATCCATATCATTTCATCTAATCAGATTCACTAATATCACATATAAAACAATCAAACTCCAATGGTTCACTCCCCGACTCGATCCAGAGTCCAAGGGTTTCCATCGATGCCTCTGCATCCTCGAGGTCCAAGATCCTGCACACTCAGTAAAACCGAGTCAATAGAAACATAAAATCTGGATCACTTGCGAGCAAGTGTCCTCAAATAACATAAAATCTGGATCACTTGCGAGCAAGTGTCCTCAAATAACATAAAATCTGGATCACTTGCGAGCAAGTGTCCTCAAATAATAGGTTCGCTCAGTGCACAAGAGCAAGATGTTACATGTATCTTGTGATTGTGTTTCTCTCAGTGATCCTACATGCTATTGTTATCTAGTAAATTTGAAAAGAACTACATAACAACCTCTAAATTTAACATAAACCTATAATATAAACTTGTAGAAGCAATCTAGAAATAAAATATAAGCTAGGTATGAGTAAGAATACACCTTTAAGAACCAAACCTTAGCCTTAGGGTTTCATCGTACTTGGAAATAAATTTAAATTTAAATTAATATTTTTATTTGATTTTCACCATTGGATATTTTTGAAGGAATAATTCATTATTGTGAATTATGAATAATTTCTAAAATATATAATTCCACAAATGTAATGAAGTAGACCAAGCTTAATGTTTACGCATGAGTGAAAGATGAGGAAACAGAGAGATATTAGGGTTGAGGATTTCATGGATTGAGTTGAGAGATTTAAGGAGATATTGTGAAGATGGTTATGGATATAATGTGATATAATTACCTAATTAAGACTTAGTAGTTATGGTCACCTATGGTTATATAAAGGGAACATTTGTACAATAGAATGTACACACATGGATGTTATGTTGTAATATATAGTTTCCCCTTTGAGGGTTTCTTAGTGTAATTCTCAGTGTCCCTTGTTTTGTATGTGTATTGTTTTTGATTTTGATTTCAACATTTGGTATTAGAGCACAACTCAGTCTTGCTGTTTTGGCTATGTATGAAGAAGCGGTTTTGCATGCCGATTTTCCCAATCAACTTTAAATTGTACACAGAGTTGTGGTCGATGTGTTTGTGAGGAAGTGTGCATTTAGATACAAATTTAAATGAGTCACTGAGTAATAGTGCTCTCCTCAAGTGAATTATTTTATTGTCGGGATCATGAATCATTTTACTGTTGGGTTTGTGAATTATTTTACAGGTTATTGAAAATGGGCCATTTACATTCTAGTTATTTGTATAGTTATGGAGTGTATCACAACATTTGGAGAAATAGATAGAAATATTGAATTCATCTTGGAGACAAAATGCTTGATTCCACCCTGGCTATCAAGTATTTGCATAATTGGGAATTAAATGCAACCATGGAAGCAACAATCGAGATCTTCCGCCACAAGAGGAAGCTATCACAGGAAATCGACATGAAAGACTGCTAAGAAATCTGAGGAGATCATGTTGGTTATGTTTTATATTCTTTGCCTCGGGAAACATGTCATTGTTTTTGCCTCATTTTTCATGTTGCCTCGATTTTCATGTCCATTGTTGGATGGTTTTTCAACACATGGTTTTTTGCCGATGGTTTTCTATTTTCGGTTAAGGAATTAGGGTTGTTGACTAATCTAGGTCATTGGGTTAGGGTTTTGGATGCCGATGGATCGTATATGTATATTGTATTGTAAACAATGTATGATGTGAATGAATATAGAATATGTTGGTTTTTCGGGTTTGGGTTTCCAGGGGAAATATATTTGTGTAATGTGTGTATTTTCCATTTTATATTTTCTGTTATTTTACTAAAAATCTATTTGTAGTAAATAATTGTACAAGGTTAAAATATACAGATCATCGTCGAGGCCTAAATCTCCTCGCATCATCTATTTCGAAATAACATTCTGATGAGGGGAATGGTAGATGGATGATCGACCTAGCAAGTGATGACTGCAATGGTCAACCAACATGAAATCAGATGCCAATTTTCTAGTGCTATGTAAGTCCATTCTGGATACAAAGAATCAAGTACAAGAAATATCAAGTTTCATTTGTTTATCTCACCACGAGGCCATGATGCAATATGATCTGTTGGAAGTCTATGTGAGAAGAGAAAGTTATTGATGAAACTATTACTGTATGGATATTTTCATGAAATTGGTTCAATAAAAATGGATAAATGTGGACGTTCTTTTGCATACAATTCAATGAATAATGGATGGGTCATTATTCACAATCTCGAAGAGAAATGAAAATCTAGGCTGATGAGGAATAGGGAAACCACTCAATTTTCTAGAAAATAGATAAGAAAAAGATGTAGTGAAGAAGATTGAGATCTCTGGAATCAAGCGAACTTGTTGCAGAGAGGCCTAGTTGAAGGTAGAGTTGATCACATGGTTTCAAGTAGGATCAATGTTGTTGTACTTGTCCACAAGTGTCCTTTGGAGATCCATTCAACTGTGTAGGCATTTTTTTTTGGAGAACATGCTCGTGTTGTTTAGATCATGCGTCAATATCACCATTTCCATAACTCCATTGCAACAAGATGAATTCAATATAGAAAGAAGGCCCAATGACATTAAAATAAAGGTATATATTTTAATTGGGAATATTTGATTTATCCTACATCCATGAGTTAGATAAAGCTCTACAATTTTGTTTTATAATGAAAATACATGTAGTAAGAGGGAATTATATGGGAGGAATAACCTTGAAAATATTTTTGGTGATATTTAAAGTCAACTCAAGTTGAATAAAAGTTTAAAGAATGTCATGTGAGGTATATGGAATAAATATTTGGAAATGGCCAACTTTCTTACCAGTTAAGAGAAGCCTTTTGTGGAAGGATCAAGATGAAAAATAAGTTTTATGAAGTATTGTAAAAGGGTCAATATGAGTGCAATATCCTTATATTCAGATTTCCTAAGAAAATTTAAAATCCTAAGTTAAAAGAAAAGATGAGAGGAAATTTACTAATGTAATGAGTCAAAAGTTCAAGTCAAATTAAGGAGTCAAAGTTGAAGAGTTTGGCACAATGAAAATTTGTCATGAGCTATGTAGGGTTTCTTATGGTCAAGAGAAGGTTGAATCAAGCTGTGAAAAATTGTTGTAAAATTTGTTAGCTTGAGAAGTTGAGGGTGCATGATAGGTGTTACCCGAAACCTTAACAAATTATGTTAAGTCATGTAATAAGTTGAAGTCAATTTGAGAGTCTGGAGTTAAGGTTTACGCAAAGTTAAAGTCATACAAATTTTCAATGTCAAATCATGACATTAATGCGTCAATTGAGTTTTCCAATCTAGTGTGATAGGTGTCTTGTTTGACAAAGACATCCCTCCCAACAAGGAACATTTTCTATGCAGGTATTTTCATAGAAGAATCTAAAGTAGGAGACTGAAGAAGACGATAGAAGAAATAAAAAAAAGATGACAAAAGAAGTTGAAGAGGGGAGAAGAAGTTGAAGGAAGAAATCAAAACAAGATGACAAAAGGTCTAGAATGAAGAAGAATACTCCTTGGCATGAAAAAAATAAACAAGAGGCAATGCAATCTTTAAGAGCATTGAAACAAGGACACAAGTTTGAAGTAGAAAGAAGAATGAAGCAATGAAAGGATTGAATACTACATCGGAAAAAGAAGACAAAGAATGAAGAAGGAAGAAAATCAAGGTAATTAAGTAGTACCGTGTGTTAAATAATTTGAGATGCATAGAGAATGAGATCCATACATTTTTTGAATATCCTCTTTGATAATGTTGTTTTTGATGATGGGAACGAAGATGATATTGGTCCTATGTTTGTATAAGGGATAGATTAGATTGAAACAAAATTTGAAATTGTATGTACCTGAGTGAAATGATGATGTACACCATGAAGAGGCATGCATACCCCCCCCATAATGTTTGTTGTATGTTTGTGGTAAAGTGAAACCACTTATCACGATAGAGAAAGGTTCATGATCAACTAGAAATCACTTGATGTAATGGTTTGTGGTGAGCCGAAAACACTTGAGAAATGTAATGGTTGAGGGTAACCCACCAAAACCCAGGATGTATGGGTAAGCAAAAGCATACCCACAGTGATGATTGATGATGATGTAGGGGGAGTAATAGGTACACGTATGAATAATTTTTGTTGAACCATGTATGAGAAAAATCTTCCTAGAGAATCGACATATACAACAACTGATGACCCATGTATTTCGGTGGGTGGTAATTTTTTTATAGGGACTTAAACATATGTGAGAGATCCAATTATGAGGATAGAATATTAAGATAAAGATCAAAAAATAAGGAAATGAAAAATGGTCCAATTCAAAGGACCAGTTGAATAGATTGAGAATGATGATTGCATATTAAAATCACAAGTATTCATTAAGGGGGAGTATGCAATAATAATTCATACTTGTGAATTATGAATAATGTCTAAAATATATAATTGCACAAATGTAATGAAGTAGACCAAGCTTAATGTCTACTTATGAGTGAAAGATGAGGATAATGAGATATATTAGGGATGTGGATCTCATGGATTGAGTTGAGATATTTAAGGAGATATTGTGGAGATGTTTATGGATATAATGTGATCTAATTACCTAATTAAAAATTATTAGTTATGGTCACCTATGGTTATATAAAGGGACCATTTGTACAATAGAATGTACATAGGATAATGTTATGATGTAATATATATTTTCACCTTCGGGGGTTTCTTAGTGTAATTCTTAGTGTCCCTTGCTTTCTATGTGTATTGCCGCTGATTTTAATTTCAACATTTTTCTAGAACAAAAGAAAATGTTTTTGGATTTTAAGGAATTTTTGGTTGGTTGTTGGGAGAATACAAGTTCATTTATCCAATTAGGGGTTATTGGGTCAAGAAGTATGCCCCTCTAAGAATTGATCATTCTTATATTAAGGATGAGGGTTGAGAAATTAGAAACCCTAGGGTAGAATAGTCTCTCACCTAATCAATACAAGATATGAATACCAAGGCCCTACTAGAAGGGATTGTACAAGGGAATTTTTTTTACCAACAAGATCAACTATAACTTGAAATAAATACTTAAAACCCTTGCCAATGAACCAATAGGATAAACAAAGAAAATGATCGAACACTTAACCAAGATAACAAAATAAGAAGGAAGGAAAAAACCCTAAAACATCTTTTCCCCAAGTGGTATAGTAACCCTTTAATGGATTGATCTTGAAATCCAGTAGAAAATTTGAAGATTCACAACAAATATTTGATGCACCAAGAATAAACCAAGAAAGAGAAAGCTCTAAGAATTGACACCAAACCTCCAATAGGTATATCTTCAACAAATTGTATTCTCAAATGATATCCAATGACAACAGTCAATTGGAATGAGAGGAAAGCCTTTATTTATAAATGAGGCTTATACATCCTTCTCTTTCCTTATTATTTTTTATCTCCTAAGATCTATCCTAGGAGAATTAAAAAAAGTGACTTGTCATCCACATAATGAAGGAGACTAAGTCCAACTACAAGTAAAACATACCACATGCACATAGAACCATCATGAGAAGGGGATGTGCCACAAAAGGAGGGGTTGATTTGGTGTAGAAGCTCAATGTTCCATTCAAAAAGTGTATTGGAAGGCTCAAAACATGGTGTAGAATCCTCCTAAACCAATAAAGGATCAACATTTATCCCTCAAAGGTGGAACAAACGCATGGAAAGAGTAATAAATGCCTCAAGAAGTGGACAACTCATCAAATCAAGCTCAATAATCCTCAAAAGGTGTCTCCAAAGTGTGACCATACCCAAAACTCAAAGAAACAATATCCACTAAGCATGGAAAGTGCTCCCCCAAGTCAAATCAAGTCATAATATCACCCAATAAATGTCATAAATTCCATGTGTGGGATGACCCTCAAATCAAGTGAAGAATAACTCAAAAGATGATAAAGTAGAAGAGAGTTCCACGATATTCAACATGGCATGTGTGTAGGTGACCAATGTGAGTGGAAATAGCCCATTTGTTCCTCAAAGGATGTGGCCAATGCCTTGGGATATGTGTACTACCTCGATATCTATTAAATTCCTTAGGAAATGAGAGTCCGAGGGAGTAATTGCATAATCATCCCCAAAAGCATATGGCCAAAGTGTGACAAATACATAAAATGGGGGTTCATTCTTAGGCATAATATACATGTTCTTTAAATAGGCATGACAACCTTTAGAACATGAGAAACACTTTTACATTGCATACAAAGAAGTCAGACAGACTGGGAACTCCCCTAGATCATGTGTCCTAGTAGATCCATCCTGATACACTCACATGGTTACATATATAATAAATGACTAACGTGATGGCAAGTTATTGCCACTAGGGTTAGTTATCCAGAGCCATAAGAGTAATACATATCATGAAATGGGGACTAAAAGGACATGCCATGACTGACCATAAGGGGTCTATAGATACCACTTATGCCCCTCACTGATACATAGACATCTAAGCATGGCCCAATACAATACATGAGTACAAATATAACCACACTTTTGTCTCATCATGATACAATGGTACACATAATTTTCTCATATGATGGATCACATATGGTAAAACAATATAGGGTGCACTGAAGCAAATCTAAGGTGAAACTGTGAGGATCTTAAGACACTTTGGAGTTAATTAAGATCAACTTGGTCTAATGTGTCTTTAGGTAAAAGTGTGTTTCTTTAGTATGCATTTGTATTTATGTAATCCAACGATCACGATATGTTCTAGAACATATAGTGATCTAACGATTCATATTCTCCTCGATCTTACGACTATATTGATTCTTGTCTTAACATTCGATTGGTCCATGATATCTATTTAAAGAGCATGGATGGTCATTTGTTGATGATCGATTGTGAGAAAATTTCTTTTAAAATAATTTTCTTTTGCATTAATAAATTGCCTCAAGTGGCCATGTTGAATGGGGTTGTGGACTTTTTCCCCCTTAGAGGGTTTTAACCATGTAAAAATATTGGTGTTAAGATCTTTGATCTAGTTGTGTGAGAGGTTGCTTAAGGTGTTTGTCTTGTGTATGAATACCCTGTTTTGTTGAACATGGTATCAGAGCCTGTTTGAAGACCCTCTCCCATTGTATATTGAGATTTGAACATGCGTTGCCAAATTTCTAGGCTAAGTGGACTATTCCATTGCATTGAGAGCATTCCTTTTAGTTGGAAACACTTTTTGTTTCACTAAAAAAGGCTTTCGTTTTCCCAAGATACAAACAATTTTGTTAGATTCAGAGGTATAAACTATGATACATATTTTTTTTGTTTTTTTCATAGAGTTAATATTCTAGTTTTTTGTTTTTATTCCTAGTTTTTTACTCTTTTTGGTTCGCATATGTTGTTTGTCGTGCATTCTGTACAATTTTAGCAAATAAGAAATAGAATGAAAAATGATTTCTTTTCTGTGTATGATCTTTTCTCTGTGCTTTATGTGAATTCAACAAATTAGAATCAAAGAGAAAACTTGCATTTTTTTAGTAAGCCAACCGAGATCTAATCTCATTATTGTTGAGGTTCATAATTCTTTTCTTGAAATTTTTCTTTTTTTTTATGTGTGACCGTGTTGGATTTTTTTGCAGGAAAAAACAAGGGTTGTTGGGGGTAAGCACACACTTTGAGGAAAAGAGGAAAAAAAATAAAAGAAAATCCCCCCTCCTCCTTCATCAATTTTTCTATATATTTTGCATTAGCTCACTTGGTTGAAAGTTGCTTTATTTAATAAGAGGTCTTGAATTCAAGTCTTTTTTTTTAAAGTTATTTGTTATTTTTTGAAAAAGTTCATACAACATTGAGTTATCTCATAACTTTATTGTAAAGTGCATTTCACTTAAATTATAAATATGAATCACTATAAAGTAACTTCAATATTTTTTTAAGTTACTTTGTGCATGCAACTTTGATTTATAAAATAATTTCATTGTAAAAGTGATTTCACTTATTCTATAAAAGTGGGTAACTTCATAAGTAACTTTTTTGTAAAAGTAAGCTTATATGCTAAGTGAGAAGGAAGATAATTGTTTTTTTATCAACCACCTCATTGTGCATCCATTATCACGTTGGTCAACTTCTACCTACCACGTGACAATTTGTTTACCATTTATGTCTTTTTTAAAAATGACACAACTTTCACATATGAAGTCTGTTTTTAGTGTTGTTTTTTTTAAATTGCCTATTTTTTTGAGAAATTTCCATCAAGACAGTTGGATTAAGATTTTGAATCCATATTACTTGCATGTTTTAATATGTCCACTCCAAATGATCTTTTTCTTACATGTACCAACTACTTCTCATGGAAATCCCATATGGAGGATGTATTAATAAGTAAATGACTGTACCAGATTACCTTGGGAAAAGAAAAAGGCCTCACTAAAGCCAAAAATACATCCAAGTGGGATAATACGAATGAAGAAGTACCCGGACTAATCAAAATGTCCATCTCTCATGATTTACAATTTCACCTTCAAAAAATTGACGACCCATATAAAGTTTGGGTTAAGCTAGAAGTCGTATTTGGTAAACACAATGTGATTCAAACCCACCATATTGAAAATCATTTAATGAATTTAAAACCTAATGATTTCCCTTGTGTTGAAGATTATTTATCTAAGTTTAAAACACTTACAATTTTACTTAAAAATTGTAAAATAGATCTAAAGGATGACTGATGCATATATGTTATTCTTTCTAAGCTTGGTAGTGCATATTTTGTCTTTGTATCTACCTTTTATGCCACCATAAAATCTCTAGGGGGTTCTTACCAAGATCCCACTCTTGAGTCTTTTTGTGATTCTTTGACCAGAGAACACAATGAACTATAGCAACTTGGAGTGATCAACATTGTAGGTACATATAAAAAATCCTTAGTGGCCCAATAGTAAGATAAATCCAATCATACCAAGAAGCAACATATTTGCAACAACAAACAAAACAAGGGTCCCAAACTCTCTTAACCAACTTCTACTCTTAATGGTGACAAATGATCAAAATATAAAATTAATAAGAGTGATAAAATTGCAATTTTTGTGGGTGAGATGGTCATTTGGAGTCTAAATGTTTTAAAAATATGGAAGTCTTAGAAGCAACAACGAAGAAGCACAACATCAATCTTGACTCTTCTTATTCTAACTCTTCTTCTCATGGACATGCACTTTTTTCTTCTGGTTTCTCCTTCAATGCAACATCTACTTATTTTGATGAGTGGCTTATTGATTCTGAAGCATCTTATCATATGGCTAAGGATAAAACCATTTTTTCTGCTCTCAATGATTGCAACACAAAACAAATATTTGTTGGTGATGATAGACCTATTAATGTTGTAGGGTTTGGAACAGTTTAGGTAGATAAAGGTCATTTCAATGATGTACTATGTGTTCTAAGTATTTCCTACAACCTCATATTAGTATACCAAATCACTTATTTAGGTGAAGGTAAAATAGTAGAGTTTTCACCTCACCAAGTTGTAATCAAGGATTTAAAATATCTTAACATATTTCCACCTTTATATACACTTGGGAAATGTGGAAGAAATCTTCAATCTACTTAGTGTGTCTTTGGGGGAAAGCCTCGAGTCAAGGTGTTGTCACTTGATCCTCGACTCCTCCGTCTAGGCCAACTCCTAGTGAATCAAAGGGGGGTATTCCCTAACAAATTGACTAAGGCTTAAAATCTAAACTAAGTACACAAAGGTAAATCTATGAGTTTATTGAAAATAAGACAATTTCATTAAATCAAAGCATACAAAATTCATTCATTCATTCTTTCAATAGATAAGCTTGATGAAAATAGATATTCAATGTATAAAGTACTTGCACAAGGAATATTAAAGGATACACATATTTGCAAGTAATCATAAGATTATTAGACACATCATAAATAACATGAATGAAACAAATTAATGCTCATGAAGTAAAGATAAATGAAATATGAGACCAATGCCTTAAAAGTATCGTGGGCAGTTATTGTGTGATATTGCCAGGTTGTACAAATTTGAAAACTTTGGGTCATCATCTTTCCCATTAGTTTTTATTTCTCACAATGATGATTGGAGCAAACTCTGGCATGAGAATTTTGTTCATCTAAACTGTCGATCATTCCAAAAACTATGTAATCAAAATATGGTGATTGATCTTCCTCTCGTTTCTTGTAGAGATGGTGTTTGTGCCAGTTTTGTTCTCAACAAACATCATCAGGAAAATTTTGACAAACATGTCTCTTGGCACGCCTTGACCCATTTGCAGCGTGTTCATAGTGATTTTTCGTGGTCCTCTTTCTTCTCCTTTTTTGTTTGGGTGCAAGTACTTTTTAATTATAATTGATGATTTATGTAGACACACTTGGGTTTACTTCTTAAAACATAAGAGTACAGTTTTTGACATGTTTTTGGCCTACAATGCCCTTGTAAAAAATGAAACTAGACATGTCATGCCCCATATTATTATTAAATAAATAAGTATAATAAATAAGTATAAGAATTATCCTAAAGAGATCATAATAAGTACTTATAAATAAATATTTGGGTAATAAAAAGAAATGTAAAATAAGTAACAGTAATTTATGGAGAAACCCTAAAATATAATAAAGAATTAAATAATGGATCCTAGGGATTGAGTTCTTTACCATGGATGGATTCTATATAATGACATATAAGAAGGAGAAAAAACATCTCATTTTGCTTGAACAACTTGAGGACAAGGTTAAGAAGAGATGGCATGATAGTGGATTGAGGGCTTGGGGGCTCTCAATGTAACGACCCCTTCGTTAAGACATAAATGTAAGTGAGTACAATAGTGGTATTTTTTTTTAAACAACTGTTATGACAAGTGATATGCGGCAATAACATAGTTCAATATTTACACACTCTACTAGCATCTACAACACAAAACAACAAGACTCAGATGCAACATCACTATTATTCATAGATCAACCATATTAACCCAAGATAACAAGAGATGTCTACCCGTCAACCTACCCTGCAAGGTTAGGATGTCCAATACACATAATCAACGCTCAAGTCCATGATTCATCCGATTTATTTTGACCACTTAAGGTCTCAGGACTGATGACTTTTCTGAGGAATAATGAGGTATCTAAATCATGTAACTCCAATCCTATACTAAAGTTCAAGACTAAGGTCAATAACAACTTAACCATAATTTATTCAAGGCATGAAGAATAATCTTGTAACATGGTTTCCAATTACACAATACAATTATATGCATACACAACAATTAATATCCTTGCTATTATTTCTTAAAAATCTGAATAGAAATTCATTAATAACATTACATAAGTACAGTCAGTTAGTAATAAGAAACATTAGATATGCAATTTAAGATTAATTTATATAATTAATCATACTCAAGTTACTTAGTAGAAAAAAACATTCTTACATAATCCTTAATGTTCACATTTAGTGCCTAAGGCTTTTAGTCAATACTAATATATGGTACACATATTCCAATAGGAATTCCTTAAATTAATTCAGAAATTAAGTAAAATTTTTTTACTCATAAAATCTCATTATGAAACAAGTAATTCACACTCTATATTAATGGAAAGTCTATAATCTTAACTTTATCTATTAAGGATTTACAACTACTCTATGGAGTCCATCTAGACGACATAAATTACGACTAATCAAACGCTTATCTCTCTTTCTTGAAATTTTCGCTTCACAATGCGTCAACATAAAATCACAATCCATGTCAATCATCATTTAGAAATTTACTGTATAATACTTCTACAATTTTCATTGCCAATTAATCAATATCTCCTTAAGTCTCATATTCATTTTAAGAATTTATTCACTAACAGGAAGATATGGATCTTATTAAGTTAAAACTCTAATACTTATCAATTATTGAAGTATTTCTCTACTTCAATAATGTAAGAATTCTTGAGGGTTTCTTATACCACTATACTTTTACTCCTAGTAATTCACATTCGGATATAAGGTTCCTTAAGTTCCTTAATATATACTTATTTAGATGCTTAATCCCTTCAATATATAAATATATATTTTTAAAAACTATAACTATCTAATATAGATCTTTTTTTTTATTTGAACAAAAGTATATTTACACTAAGAACTTTCATCTCACATCTAAAAGGGAATAATTATACTATATGTATGTGGAATCTAAGTTATAAAGAACACACTTTTCAATTATAAGGATATAATAATTTAGTTATAATATATATAGTATCTATCAAATATATCATTTCCAACGCATGTACAAAGAAAAATAGAACAATATATTCGTCGTTTCTTAATCCGTTAAGAGCTACCGAAAATTGACTACAGGATGAGACTAATGAATTGATTTGGCCTAAATTTATGTGATTTGAGACCAACTCTATCGTCGAGCAAGGATAACCAAATGACCACTCCTCAAAATTATAAATCCTTAAACTAAACGTATGATTACAAAAAGGTTAATTTGGATTTTTAATTTAATAATTGTGGACCTACAGAAATTGGCAGTCATTAAATTTTAATGGAAGATCTTGTTGACTGATTGTAAATAATAATGGACATCATCTATTCTAACAATCATTATCGTAATAGGATACAACAAATATGATCTATCAATTGCAATTTAATTCGTCAACTGCGTGGTGAGGAATAACAGAGTTCACGTTCCATTCCTATGTGGAACCGACTATTGTAAAGTAAGAATAATAACAATGGAGAAGAGGTGAATCGCTCAAGGAAATAGTACATTATGGAAACTAAATAATAAATTAATTCTCAAGATGTGAGTACCTCATCTCTGAACTACAAAAAATGTATATAAATTTTGATGACCAAAAATCGTTACAGTTGTTCACTAAGAAGTATCAATCATTAAGTTTCATGCTAGGATAAATGTTGTAGTAATAATTTATCCATCAATAAGATTTAGGGAAGAAGGAAGTCCCACCTACAAACCTCTCTAACAAGATCGGTAAAATTTGATCCACAAATTTTATAAGGAAACAACAAGTTCGATAATCATGAACGTCAGAGATAAGATCTAAATCAAACTGGAAGGAGTGTCACTCCTAAGTGAACATAAGCTGGAAGAAGGTACTTATCATAGTTAAATACAACACATCAACCTCTCAGGTAGAGTTCCAATAGTGACGGTTAGGTAACTATTAGTATTAAGGATTTTTACAGTAATTAGGATAAAATGAAATCGACGAGAGGTTGTGCTACAAAAAAAACATGATTTACATCGGATACACATAATTTATTTGCAAAAACTCAAGGTTAGTCAAATCCAAGAATGGATTCGATAAAACAATAATTATAAACCCTTCATTTACACAAATATGCAGCTATTGGATTGAAACTATAACAACTCACTGGGTGGAAATTCTCCCTTCAACATTCGACAAGGAAGATTGATCTATTGTAACAATGAAAAATACACACTTGAGATATTACTTGCATATGCACCAGAAAAATTCCTCAAGTAATTTACATTCAGTTTTATCTAAACTTATATCAGTTGATTTCAACCATTATATTGTCAGTATAAGAAAATATATATATTACATAAAAATTATCGACTGTGATTAATACTCATGGTAAAGAAAAACATTTAGCTTAATTTAACATATAACATAAATTAAATATCCAAGCATCGTAACTGAAATCTAGAGTTTTGTGATGATGATCCTCAATTCGGAACTTGCACAATATTATTGCTTTACCTTGCTAATCTAAATACTACACTGGTACCTCCCAACCAACGCTAGGGGTAATCTTCTTTCCCCTTAGCCCCCTGAGCCACAAAGGGGCCAAGAAAAAAACCAGAAACAAAAATAATTGCTCCAAGCTTTCCTCACAAGGAAGAGCTTCCACTATTTCTCAAGCTTGAATCCCCAAACTCTCACAAGTAAAACACAATCCAACAATGTTTTGGTAGCATAACAATACCATCAAAAGTGAGATGCATTTCCCTTCTACACCATTTGTTTTATAGAAATTTCCTCACTGACACATGTCCTCATGCACAAATAATTAAATTTTTAGATTAAATTAATTATGATTATTCACCCACACACTTGTTACACTCTCCCCAAGTTGCACAAGTAATTACCTTTTTTATTTTATTTAAAAATCCAATTTTCCTCACATTCCCCAATGTGTTCCTATTTTCTCTCTTAGTTGTCCCTTTGTTCCCCAAATTCTCATTTAATGAGTGTATCCTAACTATATCTTAGTTAGAGTTGGTGTAATGTACCCCACCTCTTGATGAAGAGGTTATGAGAAACTCAATAGTCTAGTTGTCCCCACTAGACTATAGTCTCATGCATCATGGGGACAAAGAAAACCCAAAGCCATTACCTAATCACAACGTTATAATATTAAGTTAACTTTGGGGGAAAAAGGTAAATTGAAGGAAATAAAATAACATGTGTTGAAAAGATAGGAGTTAGCCCTAGGGGTTAACTAACTCCACAGAGAAATAGATTTGGAGTATAAAAGAAAGGAAGGGTGCACTTCTCACTCATTTTGGATTATTATTACATTTTGCTTTTGGGCTCTTGAGCACAAAGGAGTTTTGAGGGTTTTGAGATTACAAACCCTATAGATCAACTTGATGGTGAAATATCCCACCTATATTTATCCAAGCTTAGTCTCGGAGGTGTAATAATCCTCCCACACCATTTTACAACAATTGCATGTACCATCTATCATCCAAGGAAGGAACAATGGGCAACCTAGGGGGTTTCCAGCAAGGGGGGCACACCATTGGAGGAAGAAGAGTTCAATCCAGGAAGTGGAGGAGGATTTTGGGCATATAGACTTCTGGTTTTTCTCTGTAGGACCTAGACCATCATTTATATCCTATTTTGGGAGAGGTTTACTTGCCATATGATTTTCAAGAGCTTGGCATGAGTTAGAGAGAAGGAGGGCGCACTACAGAACAAGGTTCCATCTGTTTTGAGGATCAAATCTTCATTATTAAATTGGGGACTTCACCAGGGGGTTTGTCTTTCCCCGATCTACTCTTCCAGCTAGTTAAATAGCATTTGGAGGTTCCTAGCAGTGAGGCCAAAATACTGGGTCTCTTCAGTCATCCAGGAGGGTGCAACTCAGTTTGGGGTTTCAACTAGAGGAGGAACATATATTTATCATTCATCCCGAGACTTCAGGAGGGGTTTTATCTTGCCCCAATCTACTATTCCATCCAATTTCAAAGTATTTGGAGGCCTCTAGTAGCAGGGCCTAAATATTGAGTATCGTCATCCATCTAGAAGGGCACAACTCAGCTAGGGGGGTTTGGATCTGATCCCTGGAAGGAAAGAAATAAATCTTGTGCTTTGAATCATCTTATTGTCTTTCCTTGGGAGGCTTATATATTTAGACTTGATCATTTTTTAGAAGCTATTATTCCAGTTGGATATTATTATTGGTATTCTTCCAGATTTGTAGATTTGTTGTATCAAGATCTCTATACTATCTAAATAAAGGTCATATTTGAGCTATTTGGTTCCATATTGGTGTTTCTTGTTGTATCTTGTCTTTTCCTTATGTTATATCTTCAGATCCATATCTACATGCTTTGATCTAAAAAACACAAGCCTTAATGTGCAACTTCATGAGTAAACCTGGAAGAACACAACTAAACAAACAATAAACAGTGAACAATTAATGTTTCCAGCAAAAATATTGGCTTGGGAACATTACAGTGGTATCAGAGCATGGATCCTCCTAGCTAGTGGGGATTAACGCATGCATAAATTTAGTGGTATCTATATGGGAAGACGCAAAAAGCATACATGTGAACCATAGGACGAAATGGAAGGTTCAGGTGAGGATAGGGAGCCACAAATTATAGCATATTTTGCAAAGGAGTTACAACACTCCATAAATCAGAAAGAAAGTGCACTTGTGCACCATCTACAGGAGAACCAGGAAACAATGCACAGGGGAAAGTTAAAAATGAGGGAGCAAGATGTACCCAAGACCGCTTTCAGATGTCACTATGGTCACTATGATTTCTTGGTAATGCCTTTTGGGCTAACTAATGCGCCAACCACCTTCCAATCTTGCATGAATCATGTATTTAACAAGAAATCAAGGAAGTTCCTCTTGGTCTTCTTTGATGACTTGTTGATCTACAAAAAAACATGGGAGGAGCATCTGCAACATGTTGAACATATTTTAGCAATCATGGAAAGACAATCTCTATATGCTAAAGAATCCAAATGCAAATTTGGAGTGACATAGGTACTCTATTTGGGACACATCATTGGGGTGAAAGGGGCACATGTAATGAGAACTTGTTCGGTATTGGCTCTACCAGATTTCGCACAACCCTTTACAATGGAGTGTGATTCCTCAGGGGAGGGAACTGGAGTAGTGCTTATGAAAAATAAGAACTCTATTGTCTATGAGAGCCACAAACTAAGGGGTCCTGCGCTTCTCTATACCATCTATGACAAGGAGATGTTAGCCATCATGCATGCATTGGCTAAGTTTAGGCAATACTTGGTTGGGGAAAAATTCATTATGAGGACAGACCACAACATCCTCAAGTACTTTTTGGATCAAAAGGACTTAAATGCGAGGCAACATAAATGGGTTAGAAAGATCGAGGCTTATGACTTTGACATTGAGTTTATCAAAGGGAAACATAATTTGGTGGCAGATGCCTTATCCAGAAGACCATCAATTTATGCTATGACCGACATTTCAGTTGACTGGAAGGCCCACCTTTTGGTGGAATACTCAAAAAACAGGTTTGCATGTGAATTGATGGATGGGTAGGTATAAGATGAAAACTTCAGAATTGTGGACAACAACATATATCACAAGGGCTGAATCTTCTTGGTTCTTGAATCAACCTTTAAAACCAAAGTGCTACAAGGATGCTGTAATTCACCAATAGTAGGACATCAGGGGTTCATCAAGACATACAGGAAAACAAGGGAAATATTCACTTGTAAGGGCATGAAGGAAGATGTGATGCGCCACATCAAGGAATGCACCACTTGTCAGGTGAACAAGGATGAACAAACTCATCCAACATGATTACTGAAACCACTTCCCATTTCTGAGCACAAATGGGAAAGCATATCCATGGATTTCATCACGATATTTCCCAAGGCCCAGGGCAAGGATTGCATTTTTGTGGTGGTGGACAAGTTAACCAAGTTTTCTCACTTTTTCTCTATTGCCACAGATTAAAATGTAGTACAGGTTGCATATTTTTTCTTTAGATAGGTTTTCAAGTTGCATGGTTTACCCAAAACCATTGTGAGTGACAGGGACAATAGGTTCATGAGAACCTTTTGGCAGGAGCTATTCAGGTTGGTAGGTACGACCTTAACCCCTAGTGATAGCTATCATCCTCAAAATGATGGCCAAATAGAGATAGTCAACAAGTGGGTTGAAGGATAGCTTCGAAATTATGTGTCAGGGTAGAAGAAAGCATGCGTTAAGTGGCTTCATTTGGGGGAATATTGCTACAATACCACCCATCACATGTCTATTGGTATGTCACCGTTCAAAGACTTATACAGTGATGATCCCCTCTGCTTTGTGGAGATTGTATTTGGTGACATCAGGGCTCCCATGGTTCAGGATTGGATTCAACAGAGACATGATATACTCAAAGAACTTAAAGACCACCTGCAAAGGGAAAAAAATTAACAAAAGGTACAAATAGACAAGCACTTGGTGGAGCACACATTTGAGGTTGGTGATTTGGTTTACTTGAGGCTTCAACCATACATACAAGCATCCATTAAGAGGAGTGGCGCAAAAAATCTCCAACCTCATTTCTTTGGACCATACAGGGTAAACAAAAAGGTAGGGGCCATGGCATATGAGCTTGATCTAACACGGGGAAACAAAATACACAATGTCTTTCATGTGTCATGCTTAAAGAGAGCCATATGTAAACACATCCTTCCTATTGAGGAACTTCCACCATTGGATGAAGAGGGGCAATTGATACTGATTCTAGAAGAAATATTAGAAGTAATGGAGAAGAGGTTAAGGAAGAGGAGCATAAAGGAATACTTGGTTAGGTGGAAGAATTTACCCATAGAGGATGCCACTTGGGAAGGTGAACAGGTTCTTCAGGAGACAGGTTCATAATTGCTTGTGGGAAAAAAATTTCTAGCAGGAGAGACTGTAATGTCCCCTGCCTCTTGATGAATAGGTTATGAGAGACTCAGTAGTCTAGTTGTCCCCACTAGACTATAGTCTCATGCATCATGGGGAAAAATATAACCCAAAGTCATTACCTAAGAACAACATTATAATATTAAGTTGACTTTGGGGGAAAAAGGTAAACTGAAGGAAAGAAAAGAACATGTGTGGAAAAGCTAGGAGTTAAACCTAGGGGTTAACTAACTCAACAAAGAAATAGATCTGGAGTATAAAGGAAAGGAAGGGCACACTTCTCACTCATTCTATATTATTATTACATTTTTGATTTGGGATCTTGAGCACAAAGGATTTTTGAGGGTTTTGAGATTACAAACCCTAGAGATCAACTCGATGGTGAAATATCCCACCTTTATTGATCCAAGCTTGGTCTCAGGGGTCCAATAATCCCCCCACACCATTCTACAATAGTTACAGGTACCATCTATCAGCCAATAAAGGAACATTGCACAACCTAGGGGGTTTCCAATAAGGGGATGCACCATTGGAGGAAGAATAGTTCAATCTAGGAAGTGGAGGAGGATTTTGGGCATATAGAATTCTGGTTATTCTCTGTAGGACCTATACCATCATTTCTATCCTATTTTGGGAGAGGTTTACTTGTCATATGATTGTCTAGATATTGGCACAAATTGGAGAGAAGGAGGGCACACTACAGAACAGGGTTTCATTTGTTTGGAGGATCCGATCTTCATTATTCAGTTGGGGACTTCACCTGGGGTTTTGTATTTCCTCGATCTAATATTCCATCCAGTTTCATAGCATTTGGAGGTTCCTAGCAGTGAGGCTGAAATAACGGGTCTCTTCAGTCATCTAGGAGGGTGCATATCAGTTTGGGGTTTCAACTAGAGGAGGAGATGATATTTATCATTAAGCCTGAGACTTCAGGAGGGGGTTTATCTTGCCATGATCTACTATTCTATCCAGTTTCATAGTATTTGGAGGCCTCTAGAAGCAGGGCCGAAATATTGAGTATCTTCAACCATCTAGAAGGGCACAACTCATCTAGGGGGTTTTGGATATAATCCCTGGAAGGAAAGAAATCAATATTTTTCTTTTCATCATCTTATTGTCTTTCCTTGGGAGACTTATATCTTCAGTCTTGAGCATTTTGTAGAAGCTATTATTCCAGTTGGATATTCTTATTAGCATTCTTCTAGATCTATAGATATGTTGTATCAAGATCTCTATACTATCCAAATAAAGGTTAGATCTGAGCTATTTGGTTCCATATTGGTGTGTCTTGTTGTATCTTGTATTTTACTTATGTTATATCTTTATATCCATATCTACATCCTTTGATCTCATAAACAAAAACCCTAATGCACGACTTCATGATTAAACCCGCAAGAACACAACTAAACAAACAATAAACAATGAACAATTAGTGTTTCCAACAAAAACAATGGCTTGGGAACATTACAGTTGGATTAGGAGTCTTATTTTAGTTAGACTTAGTGGTAGCTTGACTTAAGATACTATTCTATGTATATACCTATTCTCTCAAGTTATTATTTATTTCTATTTTAAAAATCTTTTTTATTAATTTCATGCACATGTGCATTTTGTCCACCCTTTAAATTTTATTCCCCATTTTTCTAGAGTTTGAATTTATCTAAAATATTTTAACTTATGTCATAGTTCATTTAGTCATTTATTTAAATTTTAGACTTAGACTTAGGATTAAACTTTTGTTAGGATTTATAATTAATAATTTACTGTTTAATTCATTATTTTATTCTAACAAGGTCTAACCATTTCAATGTTTTCTAGGCTACCAAGATTTATTGACTCAAGTTTTTAATTATAGAACGTGCCATTCAAGACACACCTTCGTGCTCCAAGGGTTCCAATCATCTTTGAATGGTTTTAGAATTTTGTCTGACCCTTGGAGTCAACATTCCATTTGATCGAACTTGTGAGAGACTAAGGGCTTCTAAGGAATAAGGATTCCTCCTTATTGCACACCCCATAGAAATATTTGTGAACAATTGTCTCAGTCTTCCCTCATGACATCGTGGACCTCTCAAACTAGGTAATCATTAACCTACAATTCATACCATGATGAGAGTACTAATAGGATGTGATAGGGATGTTGCCACACCTCTCCCCCAAATTTTTGGTTTCTATGCATGACCCCTTTACTCCTTATGTGGGTCGGATTAGCAAGCGTTGTCAAGCCTGCATCCACTGAAAAAACAAATGTCAATAATCCATATACATAAATCATACTATAATCAATCACATGTCACATGTGCATAAAATGAAATACTCAAACAAATACAATCCACTCCCTGAGTCAATATGGAGTCCAAGGAATTCCATTGATGCCATCAACATCCATAATCTGTCATGTCCTGCACACTCAGGAAACTTTGCCCATAAAATCTGCTATTACATATAAATCAAAATAACAATAATTCACAATACAATTCATACCAGGTAAGTTTTAAACTTGTGAAGTAAAGCAATGCATATAGATTCTTAAACAAAACAAAAATTAATCAATGGCTCATACACATAATACACAGAGATTTATACCGGAAACCCTTAACCGGGAGAAAACCTTTCAATGCTTCATTATATTAATTTCACCATTCAACATACAATATATATACATTTTTTTTACGTATTATGTAGATACCAAAACCTTAATCCCTTAATCCCTTAATCCAAGATTAATTTAGAAAACCGCTAAAAATAGCAAATACCGCCCCCAAAACAATTTCGGGCTGCTGCCCTGAACCCTGTTGGCTCCGGGATATCGCCCGGATCCGAACACTATGCGTAACCAAGTGGTCCATACCTGGCCCCCCTTGGGACCCCCCTAGGAATCACCTGGTGCACACGACACAAAGAGAACTACTGGAGGGATCGTCAGACACAGTTGTCGAATTTGACGTGCCCACACACACATATGCAAAGAATATAACACATACCCAAAATTCTCCCACTTATTATTTTCTTTGCATCCAAGGGTACACATGATTATATAGTCAATAATACAGGGCAACAATGCCCATTGTTACTCTATACTAGGAGAACTTTTCTATGCTCATAGACTTTGTCACTGAATTTGCAACATTCTTCAAAGTGTCAACCTTTTCCAGCAACACCTTCTTTTCTTCAACCATGTCTCTCACAAAGTGATACTGAACATCGATATGCTTTGTTTTCAAATGATAAGCTGGTGTTATTGGATAAATCGGTATATGAGGACACTAATAGATCTCCCTAGATCCACCTGGATCTAGAACAAAACAAGACAGGACATGACACTTTCCCTAAGCAACTATCATTGAATATACTACCAAAGGAGGAATGAGTGACATACCTTTATATCGCTTCCTTATGTCTTTGTTGTTCCTACGTCACTCCGGTTCTCTTGTGAGATCAGATCCAAGATGACACAAACCAACCAAAGTGAACATAGTAAAGTATATTCAATGACAACCTATGCATATGATCAAGGAATTATGCAATAAAATAAGAGTGATTTAATGGGAAAGGGTCATGCCACTGTATTATATTAAATGAAAGTAGAATATACAACCAGATCGCCTTGATGTAACAAGCTTCCTTTCGGTGGTCCCTTGTTCTAACACACACACTTGCTCCAAACTTGCATGAAGAATATCCACTAGGGCTTGATGGACAAATGGAGGCCTCAAGCATCAATTCAAACAAGATTCCTCACACAATTCTGAATCTGTTCTTTCATCAATTCTTTATTCAATCTTGCTTAACCTCTTCCTTGAGAAACCTTTCATTATATAGGAGAAGGAGAAATGGTTAAAGGGATGAGGATGATCCCACTAAATCTGAGAGGTCAGTAGGATGCCAACCATGTGAATGCCAACTCATTTTCTAGAATATCCTCATCTAGACCTTCGTAACTTCCTCTTCCTTTTAAGCTGTGAAGTAGGTTCACACCCTACCTATAGAGAAGACTACGAACATATCGCACTCCAAGTATAGCGTTGCCTGCGAGAATCAGGGTTTCTCGCACCCTACAATACATGTGGCCTGCAAACTCATCTTAAAAATATGTTTTATGGAAGAAGACAACAATAAATTTTCTCAGGCTAAAGGTCTTTATGAGAGCTTGAACACATAATTGTAGAGACATCACCAGAGTGACCAAAATAATGTGTAACAGAATTCCCCCCAAAGTATGAGGCTAGAACTCGTGACAACCGAAATACTTTGTAAAATGCGTGTGTGTGTTAGAAACTAGGAGCGCACCTAATCGGAAACCTGCAAACAATCAAGCATCTGCAGAATATAATACCAGTTCTGAGGTAGGCATTCCCATGCTCAGACCACAAATGAATGAAATCATAAATGTAGGCCATGGCCACCAATCATACACTGTGGATCCATGTCATCAAAATGCTACATAGCCACTAGGAATACACTGTGGATCTATGTGTTAGAAGACTCATATTAGGACATAGCCACACAACATACAAAGTGGATCTATGTGTCGATACAAATCATAAATACTCCATCACAACCTAGACCAAAAAGATGAAACCCAGGGTCTTCAATCCCGTCGTCTAAAAGTACGAATCTAGCCATGTGATTACATGTGTCGAAGTCGAACATGGTAGAAACCACTTGATTACCGGTCATTGATGAAAACCGTTAACAAGTGCGAGGGGAATCATCATTGATGTCAATGATTCCCAAGGTACCTAAGTACAATCTGAACGAATGTGAATAAATGAGCTGAAGTCGAACACTCGACATAATCTCTCGATCAGGGACCAATGATGTGAATCCACTATCGAAAGAAAAGAGACCTACCATTAAGGCATGTAGGTTCTAAGGTACTAAATGATTTCTAAGTCTTATTCCCGGATAATGAGTTGGAGTCGACGGAAAAAGACTCGTCACAGGAAGGCCTTGATGTATCCCCCATCAATGACATGAAATAAGTAACAGATTTTGAGGGTAAGTCAAAGTATGAATATGATTTGAAACATACACAGGGAAGGCCGACATGGTAAGAATGGACAACTATAGATGGCTGACTCAATGGAGGGATTTTAGGGTTCAACATCTCTTTTGAACATATTTACGACACGACAATTGTCTTGGAAACACTGACTCAACAACAAGGATCACAGTCCAATTTGTAATCTTATAAAGGAGTATGATCACGAGACAAGTGGATATTCTAACCTAGACACAAAGCGAGTGAAAGGATGTCATGTTCAAAAGTGACTCTTCCATAGAATACATGTTTAGACACATTTCTTTCCCAAATTTCCCCCCACCATTTCTGGCGAGTACCTCTTTATTTTTACACAAGCTTGAGGAGGATAACATATGATTGAAATGTAAGCTCATCCTTTGGATGAGTCCCTTAGAGTATGTTTAATGAACCATAGGAAGGAGTGGTTCGGTCCCACATGGGCCTTTCAGTGTTTGTTTTATGAGTCCAAAGAAAGAAAACTCAGGGGTTTTTCATGTTTATAGAGTCTAAAAAACACTTAAAGAGAACTCTCTTAGTTCCTTTTTCATAAAGTAGTCTGATGAGACCAAAAAAGAGATAAAATATCGCTCAACATATGTTTTCTTCAAATACTTTAACGAGCGTGAAAATAACAAGATTGCTCGAAAATATTTTCATGTTTAGAGAGTCTAAAAAGAGCTTAAAGGGAACTCCAGTGGGTTCCTTTTTCGTATAACCTTTACGAGTCCAAAAAAGTGATAAAAGTATACTCTGTTACATTCTCATTTATTTACAAGTACGAGAAAGAACAAAGACTAAGCTCGGTAACTTATTCTCATGTATTTACGAGCATGAGAAAGAACAAATACTAAGCTCGGGATTGTTTTCATTAAGAAATAAATACTAAGCTCGATTGTTTTCATTTTTACACAAGCTTTTAAAACAAAACAAACCATGCTTGGGCCCGGCTTCATTTTTACACAAGCTTGAACCAGAGGAAACTATGCTTGAGGCAAGTGCTTTGAATTTTGGCACAAGCTTGAACCATAGAAACTATGCTTGGACTTCCCAACGACAACACGTGGATTTGTTGGTACTTGTTCCCACCACAGAAACTAGCTGCTCTAAATTCAAAATACGACGCTGATTTCAACCACTAACTAGCGTGCTCATCGCGATGGGTTTTGTTTTCTCGTTGGATTACTAGGATTTTAAAGTGTACGCTTTTTTTCTCCCTAGCATAATCTAGATTGATCTTTATTTTTATGGTATATCGCTTCCCATAATGACCAATGAAGGAACTCCTTTTCCAGGGGAAACCTTTGTTTTTCCTTCTTACGTAAACATTGGTCCTCCTCATATTGCTACTTTGAGCCTTCCATGTCTCACAATTGGATTAACAGTAACTGGTTGCTTTTCCACTGTGCATCTGAATGCAAGTAGTGCTTCACCACAAGCACTTCCCCAAGAACATCAACCTCATGTTGATCCTTCACCATCTTCACCAAGAAGATCTTCTTCGCCTTCTTCACTTTGAAATCTCTTTCTCCCATCATCTTCTTCATCGAAATAAAGATCCAAGCTAACCGGTGAATACGGGCTATTAAGAAGAAGAAAATTAAGTAAGGATCAAAACCTCCAACCACCGCGAAACATGTTGGAAAACAACCGCTATTGTTAATCATGTTGGGAGTGTTGATGATGTCATGATCACCCAAACAACTCAATCCCGCAAGTACCCTTGCAAGATTTGTAAGGATTTCCCTGGTCCACCCAAGGTTATAGAAGTATGGTCTACATAACCTAACCAACCCATGTCGTCAGCATCTGAACAACATGCCGATGTGACCTCCCCGCCAACTAGTCACTCTATATCAAGTGGGAATAAGAAAGCAGAGTCGTCTCGCAGTATGTTATGCAAAGGGGAGTCACCTGAATCCCACCTTTTCCCTCATATGGAAAAGCCTCTAAATTACTGGAAGACATGTTTGTTTCATAGCCTCAACTTCCAAATTCTTATCGCAAGCTTTCTCAACTTCATCAGAGTTGATGGAATGATCACTCGAATCCCTGTCAGTCAATCCGATTGATCATGTTGTCAATCAGTCATGTAATTAATTCGAACCAGCTTGACGCGGTTGATCCGGGATACCATCCTCTAATCCCACTCTCCCGTTAGAGAGGAAACCCAAGCGTTTATCCTTTTTCCAAGCATCGATCCCATTCTCCTCTTGGATAATGCAACCGTATGGTTGATCTGATTTCTCCATCGGTTGATCCTTCTCTCCCGCTCGAGAGTAAACCGATACTTCCCACATTTTTCATTGATACGTACTTTTGCCGTGTCGTAAGTATTCCTATTTTCTCCCATGAACCCTCCAAGTAAAGAGGCCATCCTTTAATTGGGGTGTGCTAACTAGGCCTCGTCTTCCCTCACATTCCTTTCCATATTGGCAATGCAAGTTTGTATTCCGGACGTTCCTCGGACGCTGATAGATGAAGGTGCATCCATTAGCATTTTGTCCTATTTTCGGGTGCTTTTGGCTGTCCTCGCCTTCGCCCTGCCATAGAATCTGTTAGCTTTTACTAGAAGAACCAATCAACCTTTAGGGGCCCTTCCTCAGCTTCCTCATGTAAATTTGGGAGGGAAAACTGCCTTTATTGATGTCATGGTCATCCAAGACCCCTTGATTTTTCTTTTACTCCTTTAAAGCAGATTATGTCTATGCCATGAAAGCCATTGTGTCCACTCTTTTTCAAGATGATATATTTCCCACATGATGGAAGAATGGTGACTATTGATCAATTTATGTTCATTGGCCCTGACTTGACCATAAACTCAATGACCTCTCTAAATGGTTCTTATATGAAGACAATAGTGCCCCTTCCACATGTCAATTATGTGATGCTGTCTCCCATGAATTAAACTTCTGATGACTTAGATCAGGTAGTTGACATGGTGATATCTTCTATAGGATTGTTAGAGCCCCGATCTCATTTTATCGTGATCCTCGACATGTTTTCCTTCCAGAGTGTTTTTTTCTTCCTTCTAGTGAAGACCCTTGGAAGCCATGACCAAGTTTATTCCCTTGACATGGTGTCATTCCGCATATTGTCCTCTTTGGGAATCCATGATCAAGAAGAGACTTCTGAGGATATTTTGTATTCCTCTCAGTAACCTCGTTTAAAAATGAAACAAGCCTTGAGCATTGCTTTATGATTTCAAGCTCATTAAAAATGAAACCCATTACTTATGAGCATAGTTTTTTGCTTCTCTGTGGAAACCTCGCTAAAAATGAAATAGAGGTCGTGAGCATAGTTCTCAAGCTTCTGCGGTCAAGTTCGTTAAAATGAAACAAAGGGTCTTGGGATTATACTCTACATATCACTTGTTAATAGTTCTTTCCTCATTTGTGAAGCTCATAAAAATGAAACAAATTACCCTCTCCGCTTGGGGTCAAGTCCCACGATATTCTGAAGCATCATTTCATTCTCACAGCTTGATGAAACGGCTTGGGGAAATTCTTTTAAATTGACTTCATACTAAATTTAGGAGTCAGCTAGTTTCTTAAGTCAGCTGGCATCAAACATCCGTGTTATGCGTTGGGGAAGTCCAAGCATAGTTTCTATGGTTCAAGCTTGTGTAAAAATTAAACCACTTTACCTCACAATCATAGTTTCTTCTAGTTCAAGCTTGTGTAAAATGAACCAGGTCTAAGCATAGTTTGTTTAGTTTACAAGCATGAAAATGAAAACAATCCCGAACTTATTCCTTTGTTTTTCTCATGCTTGTAAATACATGAGAATAAGTTACTGAAATTAATCTTTGTTCTTTCTCATTCTCAAAAATCACGAGAATGTAATCCTAGCATACTTTTATCACTTTTTGACTTAAAGGTTATACTAAAAAAGGAACCTAATCGGAGTTCCCTTTAAGCTCTTTTAGACTCTAAACATGAAAAAGATTAACAGCAATCTTGTTCTTTTCACACTGCTAAAAGTATTTAAGAAACGTCATGGAGCTTATAATTTATTTCTTTTTCGGTCTCATCGGACCATTTTGCAAAAAGGAACCGAGAGTTCTCTTTAAGTGTTTTTTAGACTCTATAAACATGAAAACCCTTGAGTTTTCTTTTGGACTCATAAACAAACATTGTGCCCATGTGGGACCTTAAACCACTCCTTCTTTGGGTTCGTTAAATATACTCTGACGGACTCATCCAAAGGATGAGATATATCAAGCATAAGGTTATCCTCTCAAGATTGTGTAAAAATAAAGAGGTACTTTAAATGGTGGGGAAAATTTGGAAAGAAATGTGTCTAAACATGTATTCTATGGAAGAGTCACTTTGAACATGACATCCTTTCACCTGCCTTGTGTCTAGGTCGAAATCCACTTGTCTCCGATCATACTCCTTATAAGATTACAAATTGGTCTCGTGATCCCCTCGTTGTTGAGTCAAGAGCCTCAAAGACAATTGTCGCCTGGCCAATATGTTCAAAAGAGATGTTCAACCCAAAGCCTCTCTATTGCGCCTAATTCATTTCCACCCTGCCTTATTTTGCATCTACCATCCTCGAAATTCCTCAATCACTTGTTACTTCCTCATCTACGCCAAATCTTTGTTACCCTGCTGCGTCATTGATGGGGATACATTACCCTCCCGCGGACAAGTCTTTCCGGCTTAATTCAACTCACATTCAGGAATTAGACTTAAAACCACTGGTGCCTGGAACTTGTAATGCCCTCACGGCGTTTCCTCGCTTCGATAGTGGGTTTTCACATTGACCTCTAATCGGAAGGTTCCGTTGAGTGTTCGACCAACTCATTGATTCACATTCGCTGGATTGTACTCGAAAGTACCTTAAGAGTCATTGACATTAATGGTGATTTCTCGCGCACTTGTTAATGGCATTCACCCACTAATCGGTAATCAAGTGGTTTCGACCATGTTCGACTTCTATCATTACGTATTCACATGGTTAGATTCTGCATCATAGAGTGGTGGAGATGAAGACTCGATATCTTTTTGACGCATTCAAGTTACGTTGGAGTATATTTAGTTTGTACTGCTGCATAGATCCACATTGTATGTCTCGCATATGTTCAAATTTGAGTCTTTGCAGCATACAGATCCAAAGTGTATTTTTGGTGTAGCTATGTTCAGATTTGAGTCATATTGCATGGATCCAATGGGTGTATGTTTAGTGGACATGACCTGCCTTACTTGACATGGATATTCGCATTTCGGCATTTATTCTTTGATTCATTTATATTATGAGTATGGGAATTCCTACCTTAGTGATGATATATTATTGTACCATATTTCCCTTGTTTGTTGGTAGGTTTCCCATCAATTGTTTCTTGTTCCCTACACACACCGACAAAGTATTTCAACTATCATTCTCGCTCTAACTTCATACTTTGGGGCTCTCTATTACACATTATTTTCTGTCATCACCATGACCATTAATGATGTAAACCTATCTCGTTTCCTTCGAGGGGTCAAGGCTTGAGTTCCTAAAGAAAGAAGGGAGAAGAACTTTTCCCAAGAAAAAGAAGTTGCATTCTCCTTGTAAAAACCCTATTAAAGATGTTCTGTGCCGTTATATAGCGTGGTGCAGGGAATGCTTCGATTTTCGCAGTTACACCATAGTTAGGTCACAAGGTCAAGCAGGTTTCTATATAGGTGCTTAAAACAGTTCACATCGGGAAAACTAGCATCTTCTCTTTCTAGAAGAGAAACTTCCATGGTGAGGTAATTCTAATAGTTTGGATTTTACTTGCTTTCATGATTTAGTGGATCATCCCAACCTCCTCACCTTATCCTTCAACTTATAAAAAGGAGAGGAGCTCTCTAATGGAGAAGGTTAGCTTTTTGATTTTGGAGCTTGGATTAGATTGAGCTTTGAGATAGTTAGCTTGAATAGATGAGCCATTTTGTCAAGATAGATTGTGAATATTATTAGATCCATGCTCGTAATTTCGTGTGGAAGTGTGTGGGGAACTAAGGATAGTTGGAAGGGACCTTAATACATCAAGATCACGGGTTGTAATTCTTTTCAAATTTAATATGATACATTAATATAATTCTTTCCTATAAATCTTGTTTGTGTTTTATTGTATGATCTTTGATCACATACATAGGTTTATATTGAGTTTATGCTATTAATATCACTTGGTTGGTTGGCGCTTTTGCGTGTTCATCATTATATGAACACCGGAATGAAGCTAGATGGCTTATGCATAGAGGAATCAACGCTTAAACTATCACCTATCCCTCTTTAGTTAGTAAATTCAATATCTAAAACTTAAGGAAAGCGCCATGTTCCGGGTGTGTTTTTGTTCTAGATCTAGGTGATCTAGGGACGCTAGTGTCCCAAGACTCAACATTTATCCAATAACAAATGGGTTCTTTGCCGGAATATTTTCGCACTGACCGCTATCTAATCTCACTTGTTGTACCAACCCAATACCTGAACACAATCTCTATAACCATACTACTTCCTTGCTTGTATGAGTGCTGCCATGTATCAACTTCAGAGTTGAGAGTGCCACTTCACCGCCTTTTCATCCAACTCCATTTCTCCAAATAGGTTGTACCATTGATACCCACTTGTAGATTCTATGCTTATCCATATTCCCACTTTTAGTTCCGCATCAACAAAGCCATGTATTTACACCACTTCGTTCCAATCCTAGTCTTCATTGGTAGCACAATCCATAATTGGTGTTTCCACGAAGATACCTGAAGACACTATTTACTATTGTCCAATGTTCTTTCGCTGGTTTTGACATACACCTGCCAAAACTGCGACCGCATGAGAGAAATGTCCTGTTTAGTACATAACATTGCATACATCAAACCGCCAACTCAGACCGGCATACAAAGCATGGGACATGTCCTTTTCTTCTTGTGTCTTGGGGACTGGATCTGCAAACAACTTTACACCTATAGGGATAGGAACTTTGACCTGCTTACTTCCATGCATATTAAAACTCCACAATATCGTCTCAACATATTTAAACTGATTCAACTAGAGTTTCCTAATTTCATGATCTCTTTTAATCTCCATTCCTGCATCGAAGTTAGTAGCACCGGTTATCCTTCATGTCGAAATTTGGGATGATATAGTCAACATTTCAATTCTCCTTGATAACATCCATGTTATTTCATACCAACAAATATGTCATCAACATACAAACACTACATAAATGAAGTGAAAACCAACCTACTTGGAATATAATAATAACATCATCCATGTTTCTTACAAATCCCAATCCAAGATGTATGTGTCAAAATTCTTGTACCACATCCTAGGTGATTTATTTGTAATCATATAGTGACTTTTTTAGCTTACAAACCAACTCTTCTTTCCCTTCACAACAAATACTTTTGATGCTTCATGCAGATTTCTTCTTCTAGATCCCCATGTAGGAATGTGTTGTATTCACATCCATCTCTGCTCCACTTCAAGATCAAAAAGCAATAAATAATGATAAAATAAATCTAATAGAAGTGAATTTAGCAAGATGATAAAAATCTCACCAAAGTCAATTCTCTACCCAGAATAACCTTTTTGCTACTAACCAAGCTTTGTATTTCCACTTTTCCTTCTGCATTAAACTTCTTCTAAAACCATTTCTTCATACAGATTTTCCAAATTAGCAACTCAACTTTATCCCATGCCTCATTCTTATCCAAGGCATCCATTTCTTCAACTATGGCCTTCTTCTAGAGTTTACTATCCTCTGTATTCACTACTTCCCTGACATTTAGATCATCGTTAGTTAGATAAAGAAAAATTGGAACAAATCGTGGACTATACCTTTTTGGTTGCCTTTTCTCTCTCACTGACTCTCAATAATTAGGTATGTTCTTCTTCTTCTTCTCGCTTCATCTTCTGGGATGATTCACACTTTGCATCATCCAACTCAAGCCTCTATTTCTCAGGTCTGCCTTGCATTGGTAGGAATTCCTATTTTGGACACATCTTTTTTATTCTCCTGAAACAACATCCCCGACCGAAACAATCTTCTTATTTTTGGTTCCAAAGCTTATAACCTTCGCATCATCTTTATAACCCATAAAGATACACTTTTCACCTTCATTATCCATCTTACTTATTTTCCTTTTTGAACATGTGCCATAAGAATCACAACTAAAACACTCAGATGTTCAAGAGAGTGGTAAATCTTACTGTAGCCCATAACTTGTGTGGAATTTTATCATTCAACGCTAATGAGGGTGATCAATTTACTAGGTAACATGTAGTAACTATTATCATTTCTACCCATAATTCCTCATTCCCAATCACACTAATGGAAAGCATGCTCCTTGCTTTTTCCATCGCTGTCCTCGGTTTCATCCTTTCTACAACTCCATCTCCTGAGGTGTGTATGGAGTAGTCTTATTCCTTCTATATACCACACTTCTTACATAATTTTTGAATTCATTTCCATAGAATTCCCACCATTATTTGTTCTCAATAATTTTATTTTCTGTCAATTTTCTACTGTGAGTTTTAAACTCCTTTTAAATTTATCAAATTTATGATTTAGGAAATAAATACATGTGTTTCTTGAGAAATTATCTATGAATGAAACATAATACACAGATTACCTATTTATGGAACATGCACAGTCCAAACACATCACTGTGTCAACTCTTAAGATCCCCTTTGCTCTTTAGAAAATCGCATGAGAATCTTTAATTTATTCTATTTCTCAATTATATATGCAATTTTATATAAATCAAAATCTAGAGTGAAATTGTGACATACTTCAACCATACCTTTACCGTAGTGTTCAAAGGCCCTTTTCTCCAATATGTCCTTAACCTTTGATGCCACAACATGGTCTTCTTTCCAGTGGACAATATTGGTCTTGTCTTATTTATTTTCCTGCTCAAGGACAAAAGAACTGTTACACCAATTAGTATGTCTTTCTCAAAACCTGTACAAAATTCTACACCTAACTCCCTATCAACACCATTTCTCCTCGCATCATCTTGCAAGTGCCCTTTCACAATAAAGTATCAACACATGCATCATCCAACTTACTTACAAATATAAGTTCTCGCTGTTTTGGAATGTGCAGAACCCCTGGGAGATTTTTAATCCTTCCATGTTTTAGCAACAACTTAACCCTTCCACGTCTCTTATGATTTTGGCTGTCGAAATATCTCCTAGAATACATCAATTACCTCATTTTTCATATTCACAAAACTACTCCAGAGAGGAGTCATATGGTATGACGCATGAGTCAATAAACCATACATCATGGTCTCCATGTGTATCTCAGATGCCAGGTAAATATCACTTCCTTCTTCAGTGGAGATTTTCGCCTCTCAGTGAAAGAGGTACTATCATATCCCTTTGGTTTATCAACCTTCTTAGATTCTGTAATCTTCTTATAATGCCCTGCTTTTACCACACTTCCAACATTTACTAAAAGATTTTCCAGGAGACTTATCTACCGATAGATTTAGATATTCTCAAGACTTACCATGATTCTCCCATTCTTGGTATTTCTCTACAAACAAAGACCAGGTTAAGTGACCATCCATGCTTTTGCCTCATCTCTTCAGATAATTAAGGATGCAACTAATTCTTCATACTTCAATGTAGATGGAGTGGTAATACCAATTGCTACAACCATATTATCCTAAGAGTCTCGAAAAGAACATAAACGTTAATACACTTTATTTTCTCTTATGCAATTGTAATATTAATAGAGACAAGTTGACTTTTACCGGTGAGATAAATGCATTTAGGATGTTCTCACGCACTCCATCTTTCAATCCTAATATGATACAACTTATTTCAAGAAACAACTTTGTTTTACCAGTAGGACTTGATTGATACAAATTCCTAACTTATCCCATAGTTCCTCGTCAGAGATTCTCCCCGAGACATCTGCTAATAACACCTAATCTACCAGAAGAGTCAAATAGTACTCCTTGCTCTTTTGTCCAACTTCTCCAAATATTCCTTCAACATACCAGTAACTAGTGTACAAGTAGTTTGTGTACTAGTAGGTTGTGTACCAGCAACTTGTGTGCTAGTAGACGATGTACCAATAGGTTGTGTACCATTAGGTTTTGTACTAGTAGGTCAGGTAACCAAGAGGGTCAGGTACCAAGATCTCAACGACTATCCATTTTTTTTGTCTACAAGAAGGTCTTATCTTGAGCTTCATAGCTCAAAGTTTTTACAAATTGAAATTCTCTATCTCGATTATAGAAGAGCTCACTACTTCTACACTTGAATCACCACTGAAAAATCTCCCATTGAACCCAGTTTTTATCACAGACCCAAGATAAAAATTGATCTATCAAGACCGAGCCAAACCCTCAACAACAAGCATGCCCCTCTAAAGCCAAAACTTGTGCCTCGACACATGTGTTTTAAACCTGTGAAGTAAAAGCAATGGCATAGATTCTTAAGAAAAATGTAAATTATTCATCGGTTTCACACATAGTACACACAAAGATTTATACCGAAACCCCACTGGGAGAAACTCTTCAATGATTCATTGTATTAATTTCACCATTCACGATACAATATATATACAATTTTTTTAGGTATTCCGTAGATACCAAAACCCTAATCCCTTAATCTAGGATCCTCAGACAAAGTTTTCAAATCTGACGCACCCACACACACACATGCAAAGAATATAATACATACCCAACAATGTTGCCACACCTCTCCCCCAACTTTTTGGTTTCTATGCATGGCCTCTTTACTCCTTATGTGGGATGGATTAGCAAGCATTGTCAAGCCTGCATCCACTGAAGAAAACAATGTCAATAACACATATACACAAATCATACTGTAATCAATCATATGTCACATGTACATAAAATGAAATACTCAAACAAATACAATCCACTCCCTGACTCAATCTGGAGTCCAAGGAAGTCTATTGATGCCATCAACATCCATAACCTGTCATGTGTCCTGCACACTCAGGAAACTTTTCCCATAACATATGCTAATACATATGAATCAAAATAACAATAATTCACAATACATCATCATCATCATATATAACCCATAATCAAAATGAAATCATAGTGTACCATAACAAGATCACTTGCACGCAAGTGTCCTCAAAGAATAAGTCAATAAAAGTGTGCTCAGTAGAACAATATGTTACACTCAGTCATGATGACCTAGGGGTTGGTTGAGAGGAGGGTCGTCCCCCACAATCTGTTGTGGCTTGCAGCATCAAGTTTTGGAGTGAAATGGGTAAGTTGATTCCTCCGACTTCCAGGTAAGTTATTCACCACACACTCCTTGTAATTTATGAAATGTTGAATCATGTATCTCTATTTTTATCAGGTCTATTTTGAAATTTGTGGTGTTTATCTATGTATTTAGATTTATAATAATTTGGGTCTTGACATATGGTATTAGATCATAGGTTTCAACCCTCAAGTCCTATGAGCCTTTCCAAATTAAGTGATCTGCATTTTTCCATTAAGAATTTTAAGCATTTTGATATCTGCATGACACTATTTTCTTGAAAATAGTGTGAAATTTGACAATATATAGATGTAAATCTAACAATTCTATTTATTAGGTCATTGCATTAGTTGGAATCAATTTTGGATCTAGCTTCTACAAGATTTGATTCCTCCACGCCCACATAGATTATATTTGCCATTAGGGTTTTAAGATTTCTGTGGTGGGAATAGTTATTAAGATCCCTCGGAATATCCGCAATGGTCATTTTGAATAGTCAACGTTTTAGATCTCCAATAAGATCCATTATTAGGACAAAACCTTTGAGTAGGAGAAGATGGCTACGCAACAATAAATACAAGAAAAAGCAAAGACAAGAACCCTAGGAAGCTAATAGTGTCGACTTTTATCCTAAAAGAGAACTCGCAAAAACCCTAGAAAAATAAAAATCTATAAGAAAACAAAATAGAAGAAGGATATTAGTTTAAAAATTGAAAGATCAAATTAAGGTATTCATAATAATAATAATAATAGTATCGTTAAGTTATAAAATAAATACTAAGGGATAATCTATAGTAGAATAGTATTAAAAGTATTATTAATAAAAGTGTATTAATAGCCTAATAAAGTACTATAATAATTACTACATTATTTTAATAGAAATACTCTATTATTAATGAATAATCATTACAAACCTAACACTATTATTAATACTATTATTGTACCTAATAATACTAATATAGTACTTTCCACTATGACTATTAATAACACTACTAAACACTTTATTAATAATACTCTTATTCATTATTAATTATTATTACTGTTATTAATATTAATATATTATTATTAATTATTATAGTACTTTCTATTAAAGTTATTAATACACTTTTATTAATAATACTTTTAATACTATTCTATTATATATTATCCCATCATTAATTAGTACTTATTTTATAACCCAACGATACTATTATTACTATTATGAATACCTTAATTTGATCTTTCAATTTTTAAATTAATAACTTTCTTCTATTTTATCTTCTTATAAACTTTTATTTTTTTAAGGTTTTTGTAAGTGCTCTTTTAGAAGAAATCTGACACTATTAGCTTCCTAGGGTTTTTGTCTTATCTCTTTTTTTTCATTTATTGCCACATAGCCGTCTTCTCCTACTCGATGGGTTTTTCCTATATTCACCATATTAATAAAATAAAATGAAAATTGTAAAAACATTTAGAAGAGGAGATCTGTAGCATCTATCTCCAGAACATTGATGAGAACCAAAATCAATGGAAAATTAACCAAATCAAGTCTAATTGGATTGGTTGTTATCGATCCAAGACAAGTGAATTGTTGCATCCAAATCTGTTGTATTTCACCATTTGCGAGAAACTTGGATTTTTTTTGTTCAAGTAACACTCTTTGTTTGTCCTTATTCTAAAAGATATGCTCTTTTAGGGGTTAGATATGGAGGTTTTCTGCCATATTTTAATTAGATTGAATGCCATTTTGCAGGTCGATCTCACAACTTTGAAAATCTAAAATTTACTTGCATTTATTTGACTAGATCTAATGTTCTATTTTGAACTCATGCATAGATATAGGACACTTTTTCCTTGCTAAAACAAATCACTGCTTTTTAAGTTCACTTCTTTTATGACTTGTAGCAAGGGTTTTATTCTTGGATCTAGAGTTTTCTCTTTCAAAAATTATGCCTAGATCTAATATAATAATGCATCACTAATTCATTTCACATATTGGAAAAATGTGGGTTAAAGATATTCTTTATCTCTTCACCATTAACAAGGGTTTCATGGCTTAACCGTAAACCACTATCTAGCACACATTTTCATTTCTAAGCCAAATCGATGCTCAAACCCTTGGATTTCTTCAATATTTCATGTTCATTTTTTGTCTTATCTACAAGTTCAAAATTTTGAACCAAGTTTAATTAGGTGCATATTTGAGAGATGATTTGAACCTAAAATTTGGTTTAATCTATTGCATAGATATAAAATGCACCCAATCAATATGGATTATCTGATTTTAAAAGTTCAGTCTCTGATTTAAACTTACCTAAGAACACACACATTTAATGATGGATATAGTTAATATTGATATGATGCATAAAATACAACATTTATGAATTTTCTGGGCAATTTAAATTATGATCTGTCATGTTATTTGAAAATGTTGAAGTACTTCTACATGACACACAATCTAGATATTGTTCAAATATTAAGTGATATAAATGCTCTAAGAACCTAATTAACACCTTGAATGTTGGAGTGAATACATACTTTGTTGAAGTTTTGATGTAGCTTGTTATTTTGAGGAGCAATTTATTGTGATATGTATAAACATTTAAAACTAGCATTAATTCAAGTATTATTTCAAGAAGTTAAGGGAGAATATAAATCTAATAGCTATTGATCTTGTTGACGAACTAATTTGCAATGCACTATGCAAAGATTTCAATGGTCTAAGTGCAAACCTGTTGATCTTATTGATGGACTAATTTGCAATCCACTATGCAAAGATTTCAATGGTTTAAGTGAAAACAACATTGCGTATTGAGTTTTTTGATGGTAAAAAAATTTCTTATGACAAAATAATACACTGTTGTACACTTAAAATATGTTGGAGATTTTACACACTCACCTAGAATTATTTTCCTAAGTTTGATAGTCCAATGTTGAGAACGCTTCCTTAGATGAGAATATTCTCTCTATGGAATACCCCCCCTACAAAATAGGGCACTCCTCTTCAGTTTAGAGTCAATTACACTCAACTAGACTAGTGGAAGTCACTCATGCATGGAAACCTCAGTTTTATCACCAACAGTTGCATGTGTTTCTCTCACTCCCACATGCGTGACTCAATTAATTGATGATTGCATGGATCAATTAATTAGGACTAGGTGGCATTTCACTCCAATGTCTGTCAGTGAGTGTCTATATATCTCTATATCACTACTATGGTGCATTAGTTACTAATGTAGCCTATATCTATTATAAATTATTCACTCTTTGAGTGTGGAATACAATTAATACAATTCTATTATTTTCTTTCCAATTTTTTCTATGGTATTCTCACCTTCGCAAGCTTCATTCGTTCTTCTGCTTGCTATGTATCTTGTGCAAGTACTCACCACATTACACATGGTATCATATCCCACATGATACTATAAAGGATCTCCACCAACACTCTTTTGCAGGAACCAAAGATGGAACAAAGCAACAAGAAAGATGGAATCTATGTTTTACTCACCAATAATATTTCTCATGCCTCATAAATATTTGGAGTGGAAGCCAAAGATTCTACTTCTTCTCAGAAGTAGAGGATTATACCAAATAACCATGGCAATGGAAGCAGAGCCTGATTCTAGCGATGAGAAAAATGACTACTCAACACACAAGATATGGCCATAGGATGTATCTGCATGTTTGTTTCTCTTGAACTTTTCCATCAAGTATATGATGAATCTTGAGACTCAATTCCAAATGAACTATGGATTAGATTAGAGGTTCTATTTAGGAATAAAGAAGATTGTGAATATTTCATGCGAGAGATTGAAAATACAGAGCCAGAAGAGAAGCCATAAAAATATCAAGCCTCTTATTTTGAAGAGTATTCTACACAAGTTTTGCATAAATTTTTGTTCCATTAATTGTAGATGATGTATACTCCATTTCAGATTTGTTTTCTGAATTTCATGCAGAAGATATCATGCATGCATCTCATGAGTCAGATGTAGAAACTTTTTCATGCGCCATGCATGCATCTTAGGAGCCACATGTATGCACCATGAATGCATCTCAGGAGCCAAAAGGGGGCCACATCAGATTTAATTCTAACATTTTATAAGCAAAATTTGTAGAAAAATAATTGGATATTTGAATTTCTCTCGGAAAAATACCCAATTTCAAAAAACAATATCATTCGAAATGGAGTTCAGGAAGTGAAGTTATGAGTATTTTAAAATCAACAAAATTTCAACGTTTTTTGGAAATGGCCACATGATTTTCAAAATTTCATCCAAATTTTATTTGGATCTTTTTCATTACAAAAAGAGAAAGTGGATATATGTGGATATCTCACTGGTGCATCTACTTCATCATATCTGTGAAGACATCTACATCTTCAAATAAATATTCAACGAGCACAAACTTGCACAATTGTGAGGTCTTTGTGGAGTGAAGGACATAGTTTCTTAGCAATTGCTTTTTGTTCCTTCTCATTTTTACATTTTTTAATGCATTGTACTTTGGGGGAGGGGGGGTTTCGAGATGTTTCCTCTTTCCTCTCTTTTTTTCAGTGTTTCATTCTTAGATGCATTGTGTACAATGGGTACCTAACATGGCCTTGGTTGCCAAGACCATTCATCATGTACACCCTTCTAGTACCTAACATGGCCTTGGTTGCCGAGACCCATTCATCATGTACACCCTAGTAGTGTTCAGGGGGGGTGTTGGAGATATTACACACTCACCTAGAATTATTTTCCTAAGTTTGATAGTCCAATGCCGAGAATGCTTCCTTAGATGAGAATATTCTCTCTAAAGAATATTCCCCTACAAAATAGAGTGCTCATCTTTAGTTCAGAGTTAGTTACACTCAGTTACACTCAGTTAGACTAGTGGAAGTCACTCATGGATGACAACCTCAATTTTATTAGTAGCAATTGCATGTGTTTTTCTCACATCCACATGTGTGTGTTTCTCTCACTTCCACATGTGTGACTCAATTAACTAATGATTGCATGGATCAGTTAACTAGGAATAGGTGGTAGTTCACTCTAGTGTAGTGTCTAGATCTCTCTAGATCACTACTATGGCACATTAGTTACTTATGTAGCCTATATCTATTGTACATTATTCACTCTTTGAGTGTGGGATATTGTTAATACACTTCTATTCTTTTCTCTCCATTTTTTTCTCTCGTCTTCTCACTTTCATGAGCTATGTTCGTTCTTCTGCTAGTTAGATCTCTTGTGCCCACATTCTACACAATATGCTCATTATATCTTCATACTTTTGAATGAATTATTGATGCAGAATCAACGATGAATACATAAGGAAATTAATGGCCATAAACTAGAAATCCAATTTTTTGAATCAAATATGTCAACCATGAAACACTGGTTTAGTTGTTGATAGAGAGATGCTAAACAATTCAATGAAGTTCCCATGATCCTTCACCAAGATGTTTAGACATTTATTATTATTTATTCACTAGAATCCTTCCAGAAAACTAGATATTTATTATTATTTATCCACAAGAATGCTTCTATAACAAATATCTTCCAAGTTTGCTTACAATTATTTTTAATAATTGTAAATTTAGAATGCCTCCTTGCCATGCAGACTATCAAAAAAATCTATCTTAATGATCCTGTTTCACTCCAGAATCTAAGGACAATCCTCACTATGCATGACATAGCTTGGGAGTCAAATTAGTTTTCTCCATGCAAGTTAATTCCCAAATCAAAAGTAAAATGAAAATATATGGCATGCTTACTGTTCATTCATTTTGAATTGGTCTCTAGATTTTATGAATTGTGTCTAGTTGAGTTAGTAGCTAGTTCCATTTTCAGAGAGACCTCAGGGATGTCTTTCTTCACTTTGGATAATTTCATTTGAGTTTTGGACAGTAAATTCTACTTGTCAATTTTATTTTCTCTCCCAACGATTCAACCAAGTGTTCGTAACAACTCTGTTAATGCAACGATGAGTATGCAATTAATTAGACCTCCCAAAAAAACAAGAAGTGGACTTGAGGAAGCTCCATGGTTGCGATCCATATCTACATCCATTGATCTCATAAACACAAACCCTAATGTGCAACTTCATGAGTAAACCTGCAAGAACACAACTAAGCAAACAATAAACATTGAACAATTAGTGTTTCCAACAAAAAAATTGGCTTGGGAACATTACAGTTGGATTAGGAGTCTTATTTTAGTTAGACTTAGTGGTAGCTTGACTTAAGATACTATTCCATGTATATACCTATTCTCTCAAGTTATTATTTATTTCTATTTTAAAAATCTGTTTTATTAATTTCATGCACACATGTGCATTTTGTCCACCCTTTAAATTTTATTCCCCATTTTTCTAGAGTTTGAATATATCTAAAATATTTTAAGTTATGTCATAGTTCATTTAGTCATTTATTTAAATTTTAGACTTAGACTTAGTCTTAGACTTAGGATTAGACTTTTGTTAGGATTTATAATTAATAATTTATTGTTTAATTTATTATTTTATTCTAACAAGGTCTAACCATTTCAATGTTTTCTAGGCCACCTAGATTTATTGACTCAAGTTTTTAATTACACGACGTGACATTCAAGATGCACCTCCATGCTCCAAGGGTTCCAGTAATATTTGAATGGTTTTAGAAGTTTGTCTGACCCTTGGAGTCAACACTCCATTTGGTTGAACTTGTGAGTGATTGTCTCAGTTTTCCCTCATGACATTGTGGTCCTCTCAAACTAGGTAATCGTTAACATACAGTTCATACCATGACGAGAGTGCCAGGAGGCTATGATAGGGATGTTGCCACACCTCTCCTCCAAATTTTTGGTTTCTATGCATGGCCCCTTTACTCCTTATGTGGGTCAGATTAGCAAGCATCGTTAAGCCTGTATCCACTAAAAAAGTAATGTCAATAATCCATATACATAAATCATATTGTAATCAATCATATGTCACATGTGCGTAAAATGAAATACTCAAACAAATTCAATCCACTCCCTGACTCAATCTGGAGTCCAAGGAAGTCCATTGATGCCATCAACATCCATAACCTGTCATGTGTCCCGCACACTCAGGAAACTTCGCCCATAACATCTGCTAATACATATACATCAAAATAACAATAATTCACAATACATCATCATCATCATATATAACCCATAATCGAAACAAAATCATAGTGTACCATAACTAGATCACTTGCACACAATTGTCCTCAAAGAATAAGTCAATAAAAATGTGCTCAATAGAACGAGATGTTACATTCAGTCATGATGAATGAGGGGTTGGTTGGGAGGAGGGTCATCCCCCACAATCTATTGTGGCTTACATAATCAAGTTTTGGAGTGCAATGGTTAAGTTGATTCCTTTGACTTCCAGGTAAGTTACTCACCACACACTCCTTGTAATTTATGAAATGTTGAATCATGTATCTCTATTTTAATCAGATCTATTTTGAAATGTGTGGTGTTTATCTATGTATTTAGATTTATAAGAATTTGGGTCTTGAGATATGGTATTAGATCATAGGTTTCAACCCTCAAGGCCTATAAGCCTTTCCAAATTAAGTGATCTACATTTTTCCATTAATAATTTTAAGCATTTTGATATTTCTATGACACTATTTTCCTGAAAATAGTGTGAAATTTGACAATATATAGATGTAAATATACAAATTCTATTTATTAGGTCATTGCATAAGTTGGAACCAATTTTGGATCTAGCTTCTACAAGATTTGATTCCTCCACGTCCACATAGATTATATTCACCATTAGGGTTTTAAGATTTCTGTGGTGGGTATAGTTATTAAGATCGCTCGGAAAATCGTCAGTAGTCATTTTGAATAGTCAACATTTTAGATCTCCAATCATATCCATTATGAGGACAAAATCGTCGAGTAGGAGAAGATGTCTACACAACAATAAATACAAGAAAAAACAGAGACAAGAACCATAGGAAGCTAATAGTGTCAAATTGTTTTCTAAAAGAGAACTGACAAAAACCTTAGAAAAATAAAAATCTATAAGAAGACAAAATATAAGAAGGATACTAGTTTAAAAATTGAAAAATCAAATTAAGATATTCATAATAATAATAATAGTATCGTTATGTTATAAAATAAATACTAAGGGATAGTCTATAGTAGAATAATATTAAAAGTATTATTAATAAAAGTGTATTAATAACCTTAATAGAAAGTACTTTAATAATTAATATACTATTTTAATAGAAATACTCTATTATTAAGGAATAATCATTACAAACCTAACACTATTATTAATGAATAATCATTACAAACCTAACACTATTATTGTACCTAATAATACTAATAACTTATAGTACCTTTCCACTATGACTATTAATAACACTACTAAACACTTTATTAATAATACTCTTATTTATTATTACTATTATTAATACTAATATATCATTATTAATTATTATAGTACTTTATATTAAGACTATTAATACACTTTTATTAATAATACTTTTAATACTATTCTACTATATATTATCATTATTTTTATTTTATAACCCAACGATACTATTATTACTATTATGAATACTTTAATTTGATCTTTCAATTTTTAAACTAATATCCTTCTTCTATTTTATCTTCTTATAAACTTTTATTTTCTAGGGTTTTTTAAGTTCTCTTTTAAAAAAATCTAACAGTATTAGCTTTCTAGGGTTTTTTTCTCAGTTCTTTCTTGCATTTATTGCCACATATCCATCTTCTCCTACTCGATGTTTTTTTCCTATATTCACCATATTAATAAAATAAAATAAAAATTGTAAAAGCATTTAGAAGAGGAGATCTGTACAACATCTATCTCCAGAACATTGTTGAGAACCAAAATCAATGGAAAATTAACCATATCAAGTCTACTTGGATTGGTTGTTATCGATCCAAGCCAAGTGAATTGTTGCATCCAAATTTGTTGTATTTCACCATTTGCGAAAACCTTAGATTTTATTTGTTCAAGTAGCACTCTTTTTTTGTCCTTATTCTAAAATATATGCTCATTTAGGGGTTAGATATGGAGGTTTTCTACCATATTTTAATTAGATTTAATGCCATTTTTGCAGGTCAATCTCACAACCTATTTTGAACTCATGCATATATAGCACACTTTTTCCTTGCTAAAACAAATCACTGTTTTTTAAGTTCACTATTTTTCTGACTTGCAGCAAGGGTTTTATTCTTGGATCTAGAGTTTTCTCTTTCAGAAATTATGCCTAGATCTAATATAATAATGTGTCACTAATTCATTTCACATATTGGAAAAATGTGGGTTAAATATAATCTTTCTCTCTTCACCATTAACAAGGGTTGCATGGCTTAACCGTAAACCACTATCTAGCACACATTTTTATTTCTAAGCCAAATCGATGCTCAAAACCTTGGATTTCTTCAAGATTTCAGGTTCATTTTTTTGTTTGATCTACAAGTTCAAATTTTTGAACCAGGGTTAATTAGGTGCATATTTGAGAGATGATTTGAACCTAAAATTTGGTTTAATCTATTCATAGATATAACATGCACCCAATCAATATGGATTATCTGATTTTAAAAGTTCAGTCTCTAATTTAAACTTACCTAAGCACAAACACATTTAATGATTGATATAGTTAATATTGATATGATGCACAAAATACAACATTTATGAATTTTCTGGGTAGTTTAAGTTATGATCTATCATGTTATTTGAAAACATTGAAGTACTTCTACATGACACACAATCTAGATATTGTTCAAATATTAAGTGATATAAATGCTCTAAGAACCTAATTAACACCTTGAATGCTCGAGTGAATACATACTTTGTTGAAGTTTTGATGTAGCTTGTTATTTTGAGCAATTTATTGTGATATGTATAAACATTTAAAACTAGCATTAATTCAAGTATCATTTCAAGAAATTAAGGGAGAATATAAATCTAGTAGCTATTGATCTTGTTGACGAACTAATTTTCAATCCACTATGCAAAGATTTCAATGGTCTAAGTGCAAACCTGTTGATCTTATTGATGGACTAATTTGCAATCCACTATGCAAAGATTTCGATGGTCTAAGTGCAAATAACATTATGTATTGAGTTTTTTGATGGTAAAAAACTTTCTTGTGACAAAATAATACATTGTTGTACACTTAAAATATGTTGGAGATTTTACACACTCACCTAGAATTATTTTCCTAAGTTTGATAGTCCAATGTTGAGAACACTTACTTAGATGAGAATATTCTCTGTAGAGAATATTCCCCTACAAAATAGGGCACTCCTCTTTAGTTTATATTCAGTTACACTCAGTTAGACTAGTGGAAGTCACTCATGCATGGAAACCTCAGTTTTATCACCAACAATTTCACGTGTTTCTCTCACTTCCACACTTGTGTTTCTATTATAATCAATTAGAGTCATTTCATATACTTGAGAAGTGAGAGAAACACATGAAATTCTATAAATGAGAATCAGATACATCCTATGGCCATATCTTGTGTGTTGAGACGTCATTTTTCTCATCGCTAGAATAAAGCTCTGCTTCCATTGCCTGGTTATTTGGTATAATCCTCTACTTCTGAGAAGAATTAGAATCTTTGGCTTCCACTCCAAATAGTTATGAGGCATGAGAAGTATTATTGGTGAGTAAAACATAGATTCCATCTTTCCTGCTGCTTTGTTCCATCTTTGGTACCCACAAAAGAGTGTTGGTGACGATCCTTGCTAGCAGCATGTGGGCTATGATACCATGTATAATATGGTGAGTACCTACACAAGAGATCTAGCTAGCAAAAGAACAAATGCAGTGTGTGAAAGTGAGAATACCAGAGAAAAAATTGGAAAGAAAATAATAGAATTGTATTAACTGTATTTCACACTCAAAGAATGAATAATTTACAATAGATATAGGCTACATGAATAACTAATGCACCATAATAGTGATCTAGAGAGATATAGACACTCATTGATAGAAACTGGAGTGAACTGTCACCTAGTCCTAATTAATTGATCCATGCAATCAATAGTTAATTGAGTCACACGTGTGGAAGTGAGAGAAACACATGAAATTGTTGGTGATAAGTTATTAGTATTATTAGGTACAATAATAGTGTTAGGTTTGTAATGATTATTCATTAATAATAGAGTATTTCTATTAAAATAGTATATTAATTATTATAGTACTTTATATTAAGGCTATTAATACACTTTTATTAATAATACTTTTAATATTATTCTACTATAGACTATCCCTTAGTATTTATTTTATAACCCAACGATACTATTATTACTATTATGAATACCTTAATTTGATCTTTCAATTTTTAAACTAATATCCTTCTTCTATTTTATCTTCTTATAAACTTTTATTTTTTAGGGTTTTGTAAGTTCTCTTTTAGAAAAAATCTAGCACTATTAGCTTCCTAGGGTTTTTTTCTAAGTTCTTTCTTGCATTTATTGCCACATATCCATCTTCTCCTACTCGATGTTTTTTTTCTATATTCACCATATTAATAAAATAAAATGAAAATTGTAAAAGCATTTAGAAGAGGAGATTTGTACAACATCTATCTCCAGAACATTGTTGATAACCAAAATCAATGGAAAATTAACCATATCAAGTCTGATTGGATTGGTTGTTATCGATCCAAGCCAAGTGAATTGTTTCATCCAAATTTATTGTATTTCACCATTTGCGAAAACCTTGGATTTTATTTGTTCAGGTAGCACTCTTTGTTTGTCCTTATTCTAAAATATATGCTCATTTAGGGGTTAGATATGGAGGTTTTCTGCCATATTTTAATTAGATTTAATGCCATTTTGTAGGTCGATCTCACAACTTTGAAAATCTAAAATTTACTTGCATTTATTTGACTAGATCTAATGTTCTATTTTGAACTCATGCATATATATAGCACAATTTTTCCTTGCTAAAACAAATCACTTCTTTTTAAGTTTACTATTTTCCTGACTTACAGCAAGGGTTTTATTCTTGGATCTAGAGTTTTCTCTTTCAGAAATTATGCCTAGATCTAATATAATAATGTGTCACTAATTCATTTCACATATTGGAAAAATGTGGGTTAAATATAATCTTTCTCTCTTCACCATTAACAAGGGTTTCATGGCTTAACCGTAAACCACTATCTAGCACACATTTTCATTTCTAAGCCAAATCGATGCTCAAAACCTTGGATTTCTTCAAGATTTTAGGTTCATTTTTTGTGTGAACTACAAGTTCAAATTTTTGAACCAGGGTTAATTAGGTGCATATTTGAGAGATGATTTGAACCTAAATTTTGGTTTAATCTATTCATAGATATAACATGCACCCAATCAATATGGACTATCTGATTTTAAAAGTTCAGTCTCTGATTTAAACTTACCTAAGCACACACACATTTAATGATGGATATAGTTAATATTGATATGATGCATAAATACAACATTTATGAATTTTCTGGGAAATATAAATTATGATCTATCATGTTATTTGAAAATGTCGAAGTACTTCTACATGACACACAATCTAGATATTGTTCAAATATTAAGTGATATAAATGCTCTAAGAACCTAATTAACACCTTGAATGCTCGAGTGAATACATACTTTGTTGAAGTTTTGATGTAGCTTGTTATTTGAACAATTTATTGTGATATGTATAAACATTTAAAACTAGCATTAATTCAAGTACATCATTTCAAGAAATTAAGGGAGAATATAAATCTAGTAGCTATTGATCTTGTTGATGAACTAATTTGCAATCCACTATGCAAAGATTTCAATGGTATAAGTGCAGACCTGTTGATCTTATTGATGGACTAATTTGCAATCCACTATGCAAAGATTTTGATGGTCTAAGTGCAAATAACATTATGTATTGAATTTTTCTGATGGTAAAAAACTTTCTTGTGACAAAATAATACACTGTTGTACACTTAAAATATGTTGGAGATTTTACACACTCACCTATAATTATTTTCCTAAGTTTGATAGTCCAATGTTGAGAACACTTACTTAGATGAGAATATTCTCTGTAGAGAATATTCCCCTACAAAATAGGGCACTCCTCTTCAACTTATATTCAGTTACACTCAATTAGACTAGTGGAAGTCATTCATGCATGGAAACCTCAGTTTTATCACCAACAATTTCATGTGTTTCTCTCACTTCCACACGTGTGTTTCTATTAGAATCAATTACATGTGTGTTTCTATTAGAATCAATTACACATGAAATGACTCAATTCCAAATGAACTATGGATTAGATTGGAGGTTCTATTAGAGAATAAATAAGATTGTGAATATTGCATGCAAGAGATTGAAAAGACAAAGCCATAAGAGAATCCATAAAAAGATCAAGCCTCTTATTTTGAAGAGTATTCTACGCAAGTATCTGCATAAATTTTTGTTCCGTTAATTGCAGACGATGTCTACTCCATTTCATACTTGTTTTCTGAATTTCATGCAGAAGATATCATGCATGCATCTCATGAGTTACATGCAGACACTTTTTCATGCGCCATGCATGCATCTTAGTAGCCACATGTATGCGCCATGCATGCATCTCAAGAGCCAAAAGGAGGCCACACCAAATTCAATTCTAACATTTTATGAGCAAAAATTGTAGAAAAATTAGATATTTGAATTTCTCTTGGAAAAGAACCCAATCTTAAAAAACAAAATTGTCCGAAATGGGTTCCAAGAAGTGAATTTATGAGCATTTTAAAATCAACAAAATTTCAACGTTTTTCGGAAATGGCCACATGATTTTTAAAATTCCATCCAAATTTCATTTGGATCTTTTTCATTATAAAAAGAGAAAGTGGATATGTGTGGATATCTCACTGGTGCATCTACTTCAGACATTTACATCTTCAACAAAATCTTCAACGAGCACAAACTTGCACAATTGTGAGGTCTTCATGGAGTGAATGGCATAGTTTCTTAGCAACTGCTTTTTGTTCCTTCTCATTTTTTTAATGCATTGTACTTTGGGAGGGGTTCCATGAGGTTTTCCATATTTCCTCTTTTTTTCAGTGTTTCATTCTTAGATGCATTGTACAATGGGTACCTAACATGGCCTTGGTTGTCGAGACCCATTCATCATGTACACTCTAGAAGTGTTTAGGGGGGGTGTTGGAGATATTACACACTCACCTAGAATTGTTTTCCTATGTTTGATAGTCCAATGTCGAGAACACTTCCTTAGATGAGAATATTCTCTCTAGAGAATATTCCCCTTCAAAATAGAGTGCTCTTCTTTAGTTCAGAGTTAGTTACACTCAGTTAGACTAGTGGAAGCCACTCATGCATGCCAACCTTAGTTTTATTACCAGCAATTGAATGTGTTTCTCTCACTTCCACATGTGTGTGTTTCTCTCACTTCCACATGTGTGACTCAGTTAACTAATGATTGCATGGATCAATTAACTAGGACTAGGTGGTAGTTCACTCCAGTGTAGTGTCTAGATCTCTTTAAATCACTACCATGGCATATTAGTTACTTATGTAGCCTATATCTATTGTAAATTATTCACTCTTTGAGTCTGAGATAGTGTTAATACACTTATATTATTTTCTCTCATTTTTTCTCTTGTCTTGTCACTTTCACGAGTTATGTTCGTTCTTCTGCTAGTTAGATCTCTTGTGCCCACATTCTACAAAATATGCTCATTATATGTTCATACTTTTGAATGCATTGTTGATGGAGAATCAACGGTGAATACATAAGGAAATTAATGGCCATAAACTAGAAATCCAATTTTTTGAATCAAATATGTCAACCAGAAAACATTAGTTTAGCTGTTGATAGAGAGATGCTAAAAAATTCAATGACGTTCCCATGATCCTTCACCAAGATGTTCAGACATTTATTATTATTTATTCACTAGAATTCTTCCAGAAAATTAGATATTTATTATTATTTATCCACAAGAATGCTTCTATAACAAATATCTTCCAAGTTTGCTTACAATTATTTTTAATAATAGTAAGTAAATTTAGAATGCCTCCTTGCCATGCAGACCATCAATTTTTTTTATCTTAATGATCCTGTTTCACTCGAGAATCTGAGGACGATCCTCGCTGTGCATGACAGCCTGGTAATCGAATTAGTTTTCTCCATGCAAGTTAATTCCCAAATCAAAAGTAAAACGAAAATCTATGGCATGCTTACTGTTCATTCGTTTTGAATTGGTCTCTAGATTTCATGAAGTGTGTCTGGCTGAGTTAGTAGCTAGTTCCATTTTCACGGAGACCTCAAGGATTTCTTTCTTCACTTTGGATAATTTCATTTGAGTTTTGGACTGTAAAGTCTACTTGGCAATTTGATTTTCTGTCCCAACGATTCAACACGTGTTGGAAAAAACTCTGTTAATGCAACGATGAGTATGCAATGAATTAGACCTCCCAACAAAACAAGAAGTGGACTTGAGGAAGCTCCATGGTTGTGATATCTTACATCGCCCAACCAATCGAGCGTTTTCTCTTATTTATAGCGTTGTGAGACTCTTAGAAAAAAAAATATATCAGGTTGTGTTGGTGGTACTTCCAACAGGTTAGAGTATTTTGTTCCCATTTCTATCAATACTATGGCGGTGATGTCGTATTTAATCGCAGGTGGAGATTAGGTCAATTCCTTAATCTAACAAAGTGTTACAATACTTTGAGATCATAAATATGTTTGAGAGATATTTCCACGATCATTTTTTTTTAGCGGAATGCCTTGATCAACCTCGTGGATGATTATATAGCCTCATGGTGTTATTAGTTGCTTCTATTTGAGGGTTCAATCAACGTCATTATCATAGAATACAGAGGCCGAGGGCCACAACACTGTCAATTTTAGTATTTATTTTTATTTTAGAGTTTGTTAAGATGTTGTTGAAGTGGAAAAGATTTTCCCAAAAAACTTAAAAGCCAATTCCTACGTGCTTATGAAATGGAAATTGATCATCATTCCTTCATACTTCCATTCTGTTTTTTTTTGTTCATAATGAATAATTTCAGCTTTATTGGAGAGAGAAGGGATTTTGGGTTAATGTTGAAGCACATGATTTAATTTTTCTCATCGCCTTTCTCTTCTGGTAAGTACCATGAACCTTAAATCTTCTTCTTTCATGGCTTAAAATAAAATTGTGGCATGCAGAATAATTTAAGAGGTGTTATGTCAACTAAAATAAAATATTAAAAAAAGAAGAAGAAGTTATTTGCTCTAGTTTGATGCATATCAATTCCATGATTCATACAATTTTAATTTTCTCTGGCTTGGTTTGATACATATCAATCCCATGATTCATATGATATTAATTTGGATGATGAGTTGTTAAAGATAAAAGTGTTATGCTTTTATTGGTAATGATAATTAAAATAACGAAGAGTGTGCAATAAAATGAAATGTTTAAATGAAAAGGCAAGAGCTAAATTTATTGGTAAATATATTGGATTGTTTTGTTAAAAAAAGAATTGTCAAAATTATAGGAAATAATACATTTAAGTAGTTTTAAATATTTACCTTTTTTTTTATTGGGGGAATCGACAACTCGTGGTTCTTGTACTCGCGTGATATAGATTCGATATTGCCCGCTACCACTATAAGCCTAGGTGCGCCACACAACCCACAAGCATGGAGCACAAGTAAATCTAGGTGAGAATCGAACTTGAGACCTCCTTTACATATTTCTTTCCATTTACACGACACTTGCCAATCGGTCTACACCGCGAGAATATTTACTTTATGTTAATATTGAATCTTTTTAGAATTAAATCAATGTAAATTGTATGCATTGTTTTCTTTATTGCATGTACAAACTTATGTAGCAATTTTGTAATTTGTTAATTTTGCCTTGAGAAGTGTAATCAAAATTTATAATGTTTTTACATGTCTTTGTGTTTAAACCAAGCCATGTTTTGGACCTTGAGGGTATATGATATGAAATTCTCAATCATGTTTTGAACTTTGACTTTTATTGTTGGTTTATTTATGATTTTTATTTGATTTAAAGTTGCATATGTCAAAATAATACCTATCCATGCAATAGTAACAATTGCTCCGAGGATGTAATATCATTCATATCGAGATATTTAGCTACCATTATAATTGTTTTCATGTGCAGATAACATGATGGATCTACATGTTAAAGCCTGCCATAATGATTGTGATTTTAGAGTCTCTAACTCATGTCTAACCTCTTGGTTCAGATTTGGGATCCTTTGGTGTCTTTTGCATGGAAGTATTGGGTTCTTTCCTTACTTTATTGGGTGCATTATATTTAAGTGTCACACCAACCCTAAATTACCCCAAACTAAGGTTAGGGTTTGACAAAGCCTTAAACCACCAAGCTTTGCTTATCGGGTATATATGTACATATTTTATTCAAGACCAAAGCCAATTGCCTTTATAATGCGTGGATATAACAACTCAAATGTAGGTTCTGTACATGCTATTCTCGTGTATTGTTTTCTTGGATTGAAGAGTACTTGTGATTTTTATTCTATGCATTTAGATTTTTGCATATTCTTGCATTTCTAGTTCATAATATTGGGCCAACCATTTTATGAGTATTGTCGTTGGTGCAAACAAATATTAGACATTTAATTTAGATTAGATTGGTACTTGAACTTTGGGGTTTCATTTATAACTGCACTATAATTCATTGGTACCTTCGTTGGGTTACACTTGGTTACTATATTGTCTGTTATAAAAATACTTCGCTTGGTCTGGTCAGTATGAAGCATTGAATACCCTTGAAGAGTAACACTATTTTCGCTACTTATCATTGGTCAAAAGAATTAGGTATTCAAGCTTTGCAATGAGAAGTGGAATTAGAATCTTTGTACAAAATACCGTTGGATTACCCAATTTTCATAACTCCCATAGAATTTCTCTTTCAAAATTGGTACATTTTGCGGCACATTCGAATTTTTTCCTACCAGAGGATGTAAATGCATTGATGGTGAGGTGGTTGGTATGGAGAACCTTGTAAATGAGCACATTGCACACACATGTTTTTATGGAATTCTTTGATCAAGGGACTTGTGTGCATTAATGCATCAATGATGAGCACTTGTGTTGAAATGACGAAGAATACATTGCCTCAAGAGGGCGCATTAGAATCATGCAATGGAAGTTGATAGAGAAAAGTCAAGTGTTTTGTAGATGTCTTCCCATGATTGCATGGAGGTAATATCTTAATGTCATGTTTGTTGATCAAATATGAAATTTAATGCATAGACTTGGAGTTTTGATATTTCTGTCAATATTGATGGGTGAAGATGGGTGAAGGTTGTTGCTATCTCTTTCCTATTCTCCATATTTTAAAGTGGAAGAGGAGTTTATTGATTAAGAAGATGATCATTTTGCATTACCTTTTAGAGTTATTTTTTTTGAGAAGAGTGAGATATGATCCCTTTCTTCTATGATTGTCTTAGTGGAGCGTGTGGTTTGGGAATTTGCGTCGAGCAAGATTTTTTTTAATTTTTGGACTTTGATTTCAAATGTTAATTATTATAATAGATTTGTGGCATGTTGTTACATGTTTTTAATGTGCTTCGAGTCGAAATCCATTATGTTTTTTTTTTTTTCAATTACTTGTTGTAAAGTTCTCATACACCTAGAAGGTTTGAGATCTTCTTTAACGTAGTGATGGTGATATCTGGTTAAATTAATGTCAAATAAGAATTTTTCTAATTTGGTTTAGTGATTCACGTAATATGAAACTCCACAATTTGGTGGTGCTTACTTGAGAGTTTAATAAATCCTAAACCATGCTTGGGATTATATTGTGAAAATGAAATTTGGGTAATTTGTCAAACACGCAATGAAGAGGCACATCGTGTTTCAAAATTGAATTCCCACTACAATGAAGAAGTTTGTAAGACTTCATTGAATGATTTAGGATGGTTCGTATACTCAATTGATTTTGTAAACACAATAACTCTGTGTGCTTGGTGCATAAGTTTTATTTTTGGTAGGAATTAAGAACACGGTACTCACATTGGTATGAACATGCTTTCTTGATAATATGGGTTCATTTGGATGTATCTTGAGTGTCTTGAATCTTCTTGTGTGCTTCCTTGAGTTTGGTTTTTGATTTTTAATTAAGGTTTTGATTTGAACCAAGGTGGTTTGCTCTTTATTCTTGTAGCTTACTAGAAATGCTTTGGAGCATTCTTATTTTCTATGCATTGTCATTTGGTTGAATTTAGTAGTTGTGTTGAACTATGATAAGATTGGTGTTGGTGTGGGTGATGTTTTCATATTAATATCATATTGTATCAAGAAAAATATTGCACGTGGTATGAGCACAAGTGTTGAGTGAATTATAGTCTTTTTAAATGGGAGCAATGAGTTAACAAAGGGAGTGCTCAATGTTTTTTTGTGATCAACAAAAGAATGAAGGAGTTGAAGTCTTAGAGATTGATATGAAAACACCTAGATTGAAGAGTAAGAATATTGTATGCCAATGAATAGAGATTGTGGCTCTAGATAATGAGGGTTGATGTGAAAATCAACAAGGAAAATATATGAAAATTTTAGCAAATTGATAAGGTGACTATACTTATCCCATAAAATGTCAACCTTTTTGTTGAAAGAAGAGGAAATAATAATTAGGAAACAATTGATATCGAGATAATCGCATGGAACTCATTGTACCGATGACCCTTTGAGAGTTAGCTTGGGATGACGAACTTAAATAAGTAGATCCATGTAGGATGAATGTTTGATGATGATTCTTGCATGGTATTCTTGATATATATAATCATGCAAGATAGTCACGTGATTCTGTTGATGAATCATGATAAGAATGTCCATGATGTTTTATTGCTTTGTATGCATTATGTGGTCATGATGTTATGTTATCTTAAGAACCCATAGTATTTACATATGATGTTATGTGATTCCATTTAATTGTGTTGATGAAAGGATACGTCTTTGATAAATATGTGTCGACCTTATATTTCTTATGATAGTATCTCCTCTTATGATAACATAATGTAATTGCATGGAAATATTTTATGTTAAGATGTTTTATGATGACATGCATGAGCATGTTGTGATGACAATGATGCTGCATTATCATGATGATATGTGAGAGATATCATGTGGATTCTTCTATAAGAAGTTGATATTATGATTATAACTAATGCATTGATTGCATGTTGTGAGGTCGTGATTGTCAGGTTATCCTCCAATGGGCCAAGAAGGTTTTTTTTATTTAATGAGCTTGTGGGATCCCATAACCACGAAGGATAATATTACAAGTAACATCTTATAAACTGGGGTCAACTTAATCAACTACTTATGCTAGTAATTTGTATGCCTTGTATTGAAGTTGTGACGTCGAAGTCTAGAGAATGACTAGAGTGTTGCTCGTTGGTGGAGTTGTGGGATTGGACTTCATTGCGTGGGGTTGTGTATCTAAGGGAGTATAAGGAGGGAATTTTGGTCCATCCTTTTGAGATTCCTTGGTATGGTGCCATAGATCCCTCATATATAAGAAGTTTAAAATTGGGACTTGAACTTCTTGAGTTTTTCTTTTTCTTTCTGGGAGCTTTTGGTGCTTGGGCCATGTACCCAAGGGAGTATAAGGAGGGATTTTTGGTCCAACTTTTCTATATTATTGGTGTACGCTAGTATTGATCCAGTTGTTTTCTTGGATAGATGAGGTCTGGTGCCTTAGAGCCTTGATATACCGAGAGGATTTAATCATGTTTCCAAAAGTTGGGGAGCACTTCTAGAGTGTTTCTCGTGCTTCTTGGGAGCTTTCAATGCCTTCTATGGTCTGTGGCATTATACTAGTTCAACAAAGGGTGATGTGGAATACAAGGATGGGATAACATAACCAAAGTTAACTTCAAGATGAATTTCCTTGAAGGGGGGGAGTATGTCATACCCCATATTATTATTAAATAAATAATAATCATAATAAATAAGTACAATAATTATCCTAAAGAGATCATAATAAGTACTTATAATAAATGTTTGGGTGTCAATACAAAAAAATGGTAAAATAAGTAACGATAATTTATGGAGAAATCCTAAAATAAAATAAATAATTAAATAATGGATTCTAGGGATTAGGTTCTTTACCATGATTGGATTCTATATAAGGACATATAAGAAGGAGAAAAATACATCTAATTTTTCTTGGGAAATTTGAGGACACGACTAAGAAGAGATGGCATGGTAGTGGATTGAGGACTCGAGGGCTCTTAGTCATGATGAATGAGGGTTTGGTTGGGAGGAGAGTCGTCCCCCACACTTTATTGTGGCTTGCAGTATCAAGGTTTGGAGTGCCATGGGTAAGTTGATTCCTTCGACTTCCAAGTAAGTTACTCACCACATACTCCTTCTTGTAATTTATGAAACATTGAATCATGCATCTCTATTTTTATCAAATCTATTTTGAAAGTTGTGGTGTTTATTTATGTATTTAGATTTATAAGAATTTGGTTCTTGACATGACATCAACTACAAAGGTTAAGAACATATAATGATGAAAAAATATGTGAACAAAAAATTTACAACCTACTGTATTGCACAGGGCATTCAAATGCAACATATTGATCCATATGCACCACAACAAAATGGTGTTGTTGAGAGAAATAATTGCACTTTAAAGATAATGGCTAATTATATGATCCAATCTAATGGATTAAGTCTTCATTACTTGGTGGAAGCTATCAATTGTGTTAATTACGTAGTAAATCACACTCCCACAAAGAATTCAAAATATATAACACCAAAAGGAGAATGGACTAAAATTAAGATAGATTAAGCCACTTATGTGTATTTTTTAGTGAAGCATGGGATCACATTCTTGATGAAAAAGAAAAACAATATAGCCTAAAAGTGAGAAGTGCATTTTTGTTGGATATTATGAATATCTCTAAGGTTATGGAATTCTTCAACCTTGTTCCAATGAAATAATTATTATAAGAGATGCTAAATTCGAAGAAAATATCTCGGTTTGCAAGTCTAATAAGTATTTGTGCCATCTTCGTCCTGCGAGCCATCTTCGACATTTGTGTTGATTAAGGTTGGTTGTCATTGATGTCAACCCTTGAAGAAAGCCCCGTAGCACAAAGGTTGGGTAATGGACCCAAGATTGTTTGATGTAAATATGACTCATTATTTTCTTGTCATGGTTTATAATAAGTAGAAATGGATGAAATCCAAAGTGGTCCCCTTATGGTTAAAGCCATCACGGGAAGACGCTTTGCGATTGAGTTATCCAAGAAGTATGGTTAGAGAACCCATGATTATTTGTGGAATACTGAGATGAAGGTCAGTGAATTTTTCATTGAAACTATCCTATATGGATATTTCTTGTCATTCCATTTCTGGTGGTATGTGGAACGTCACATAAATCCTCACGGTTAGAGAGTTATGGCCATGAGAAGTTGGAGAACCCAGGTTTCAGTAATGGACCCAAGTTTGTTTGATGGATAATGGTATGAGTTTTGATATATTTGTAGGTAATACTATTCTATATGGATGGTACATGTCATTCCATTTCTGGTGGTATGTGGAATGTCACATAAATCCTCATGGTTTGAGAGTTATGGCCTTACGAAGTTGGAGGACCCTCTTATGTCATCTAGAAGCCCCAAAAGGTCAAAGTAGTCAAA
>SNQJ01S0003246.1:155337-171503 GCA_010110895.2 Picea sitchensis
TGCATCATCAACCATCATGTCAGATCATGTCAACAACATATCATAACATCAATAGCATCTCATCAAAACAAAACAATATCACTGTAAATGAAACAACTCAATAGCCCACTCCCTGACTCAATCCGGAGTCCAAGGGAGTTCCACCGATGCCTCTGCATCCTCAAGGTCCGAAACCCAGCACACTCAATGATCTGAGTCAATAGCACCTGTATATAGCAATAGTAAAACATCCTGTCATCAATCATGACGCATAATCATCAAGGTTAAGTGGTTCATCATCATAAAAGTCCAGATCACTTGCGAGAAAGTGTCCTCAAAGAATAAGTTTTGTCAGTGCGCCAGAGCGGGATGTTACATTTATGCATTCAAAAATGAATTTTAAATAATAGAAAATGATGATTTCATCAAGATCTGATTCATCGAATTTCGGTGACAAGTTCAAAAGTTCAAATTTTTACACAAAACCATTCCAAACAATTCCATGGAATGTAACCCTTGACATGTACAAAAGACAAAAGTGAGGGTTAGTGAGGATTTATCAAATTTAACAAAATTTATGATTTATATGAAAAGAAAGACATTTAAAGGCTAGTATATTCGTTGTGAAACTGTTTAATGCATTACAAAAGTATTCAACAGAGAAGCAATTCGGTCTTATGATACAAAAATTAGAGAGAGTATTCTCCAGCGATGTCAACAAGAGAGTGAGGTACCCAACACCAAAATTAATGGATGTGTGCAAAACATTCTTCTTAGGAGGAAGGGAGACTACACGTGTTTTTCTGTCATGGGAAATATTCCTCTTGGCTCTCCACTCAGACTGGTAGGATAAATATCATGAGGAAGAAGTTGACCAAAACAAAAATATCCTTACCATGGAAACTTTGGGACTATGTCGGAGGTGTTGGGATGTACAAATAAATAAATTTATTTGTTCTCATACAAAGAGACATACAACTTGGAAAATTATATGTTTTCTTTCTCTTTTTTGTACACAATAAAATCTAAGTTTCAGGCCATAATTCGGGTTACACATGCTCAAATTGACCACAGTTTTGAACCATAATATGGGTTACTTCTACACTAACCCAAATGCACCCCGCCCTCTCTTGTTAATGAATAGAAGACCAATAGTGTGTTGTAAACAATATGATCTATGCATCAATGGAACAAGTTATTAATTCATATATTTTCTCAAACTGTGAAAGTCCGTGAGGGTGAGGGTGAGCTATTCCCAACTAAGAATAGCACACACCAAATCATTCAGTACAAATCCATAGTGGTAGGTTGGAATTGTTTCCATCCCTCATGAATATCTAGTTATAGAGTATATATTAGAGCTAGCAATAGTATATGTGTAAAATATGTTTGCTCGACAATAAGAATAGATGTTTTGCAACATAATGATTTTTTGTTTATAGTTAACGATAAATGGATGCATATTAACACTCTGTAACTTGATGTATATTGATCACCATATGAGGATAATTAATTTAAAATAAGAAATGAGGACAACTAGTGGATATATTCCCATGTTTGCACTTAATGGACTATTTACTATTTAGTTCATGCCTCGAAACATAATAGAGTTAGTAGATTTCATTAAGACATCAAGGTCATGATTTTTCCACTGACTAACTTCCCCCCCCATGGGATCCATCATTCCTTAAATCAGTTCATATTGATAATTGGGTAGTTGGTGACGTGAAAACACTCCTATGCTTATGGAATGTCAAATCCCCTGGGATGCACTATTACTAAACTTAATATACTCAATAAAATCATTCTCACAACATGGAAAGATTTAGATTGGACTCTCAAAACCTAATGTAAGAAAGGGATCCACATAATTTATATTATGAATCACAACATTCAATAAAGTCACAATCCATTATATAAATTCGGTAAATCTCCATTGATATCGCTTCCTAAAGATAATATTCAAATTCCTCCAAGGTCAAGAAAGGTATTCGATAAGAGACACTACATGGTTTAGGAAAACATGGAAAACAAATGTGAATAAATTACGTCAAAGGAGAAACGATAAGATGGAATGAAATTAGTGTCCAATAATATATTTTCACAAATATGTACTGCTCTTTAGCCTTGATCCATGCTAATGGTGATCATACTTCCTTGGGAGTGTTGGTGTACCATCTTGTCATCAACATTTGTAGTCCAAACAAATTCATGGGGGAATTTTGCGAAATTTGTTTTCCCCCAAGATGAGTTTACAAGGGGGTGTTGGAACATGTGGTTCCTTTGTAACCTCACCTTGTTAGATTGTTTGGGTCGACCAAGTATTTGGGTTGACAACTGACTAAACCCTCAGTATACCATGTCCACTTATGGAATCCCTATCCACATTTTATGGACAGGTGCTTCAACCGAGTTTGTTGAGTTTGGTCCATGAACAAACTTATTTATAGATGATCTTAGTGATCGACCTATCATCATATCATATTGTAATATCATCTAAGGAGATGTTCTCTCTCTCTCAATGAGTGACTCATGCTTAAGTGATATGGTTTCTTTCGACACCACCACTGTCTCTCAGATCCATTGTCCTCTACGCTCACTCCCTATCCCAACAGAGGATGTCTGCAACATGTTTGTGAAAATTATTTCCATGAAATTGGAAGAAATTCATGAAGAATTTGAAGGAATGAAACCTAGGGATTAAAAATACTCATTTTAAATCTCATTTTGGGTATTTCCAGGCCTCAAATTGTCTGAATTATGAATTTTGGAGTTACAATGAAGCCATGGCGAAATTGAGCAAAACTCCCAAATTCATGAGTGAATTTGAATGAAATTCATGCCCATAAATTCCCCTCAGTCATGCGTGGATGTAATTGGTGGTGTGTAGGGCCAAAATTATTGTTCCAAGATTGGCCAAGGTGGTTAAATATTCCACCCTCAACATTCTATTTAGTTCCATATTCACCTCAAGTGGTATTGTGAAGACAAGGCACATGTATGGGTTTTTTTTTGTAGACTAGGTGCATTTTGGGAGAAGGAAAGGTTAGATTTGCTTAGGAGGAGGTAGATATGAATCCAAACCCTTTCCATAAGGGTTTTCCATCACCATAGTGCCTTATTTCATCATTTTGTGTGAGGTTTTCTCTCTATATTGGTTTATTATTACATTGGGGCGAATTTCCTGAAGGAGGGTGCACTATCACTTGTGGATCTAGTGAGTTAGAGGGTTATATCACTCATAAAAAATAAATAAAATCACTCTATGTGTTCCTCATCACCATATCTATATATCTACAAATTTATTTCAGTGTTTGGAGGGAAGAATAGAAGAATCCAAAATTCTTAGGGGTTTCCTAGCTAAGAGGTGTGTAACTCAACGAGATTTGGGTGCTAGTATTCAGAAGGGAAAGACATTGATATTGTTCAAAATTTCATGCTAATATTGGAAGGATATGAGGAATAACAACTCCCATTATCTCTATTTGGAAGGCATCTTCAACCTCAACTTCTATATTTCTTCTTTATTATTCCAGATCTGGAGGACAACTTATTAAATAAATAAAGGACATATATGAAGTTGTTTGATTATTCTCTTGTGTTCTCTATCTTGTATCTTGTTATTTCCATATATTTTTGTACCATGTCCATCATTTATATTCTATAAAACTAAACAAAACACCTCCATCACAACTTTGAGAAGCAACCCGCAAAATATTCAAACAAACAGTTCAAACAAATCATAAATAAACCCTTAAGTTCCCAACAAATCTACTTGGGAACATTATAGTGGTATCAAAGTGATTTCCTTCGCTAGCCTGTGATTAAAACTAATTCCCAAGAGGAGAGGCCATATGGGACAACCTTTATCATATATTCTAGAAGAATAAGATCTAGAAGAAAGCATGGGAGAAACTCATAAAAAATAATAATGCAGTGTCAGAAGAAGCGTCAATATTAGTTGAAAAGGTGATTCAAATGGTGAATGATACACTATAGAACAACCAGGTTATGCAAAATAAACTTGAGGAGATGCATAATCATTTGTCTATGGGACAAGAAGAACTAAAGATATCCTTTGCAAGTTTTCATAAAGGACAAGAGATAATGATAGCCATAATGGATGAACAACACAAGCATCAAGGTATCCTCTCTGAGGTCTTGATGGAGAAAAGACATGGAAAGGACCCACCCCTATGTTGAGGAAACCAAGGAGCTAGTGGATCTCAAGGAGGAATAGGTCATGATGAGGAATTTTGGCACAAATATCATACATTGGACCCCGAATCATCTAGAGGAACACATTCTCATTCCCACATGGCTAGTAGGACCACACCTAGGCCATATATGCCTACCTTATTGGAGGCATGACCAAGGGATACAAATGCCTTTGGGCATAGAGGCATTGAGGATGCATGGGAGGATATGGAAAGATCATATAACTCTTTAAGTATAGGTTTCTGAAGACAGATTTCCTTGGGAGAATATTTCCACATCATGTACAAGAAGAAGTCTAAGGGACACTATAAAGGTGACAATGAGTTGGGGTGCAAGGCAGGAAGAATGGAGATGCCATACTTTTATGGATCCAATAAGATTTAAACTAAGGCTTGGGTACAAAATATGGATTCCTACCTTCAGTTGAACCCCATGGAAGAGGATAAGGTCATCAATTTTTCAACATTGCACTTGAATAGTAAAGCACATGATTGGTGGTTTAATGGGATGACCAATTTGGGTCATGAACATGTCACTTCATACATTGACTTCACCCAAAGACCATTGACAAATTTGACAGGGAGGATCTAGAACTTCATTTCAAGGATCTCACACAGATTAGACAAATAGGGTCAGCATAAGCATTCATTGAGGAGTTTCAGAGAGTATAATTTATGGTTCCAAATATGTCAGAATCTAGGTTATTGATGATGTACATAGAAGGTTTGACTAAGCCTCTGCATGGATGGGTTAAGGATTTCAAGCCTATAACTTTACAGGATGATATTGAGCGCACTAGAGATTTGGTATGGGAAAAATACAAAAAAAAGGTTACACCTAGACCCCCAATCATTCCAAGAGGGTGAGAAACCAGATAGTTTGACAAGGGAAAAGGGAAGATGGATGAAGCTACTAGGAGGGAATAAAGTGTTGNTATTTTTAATCCTTTTAACCACAATATGTAAGTTTTATTTATATTTATGATCAATATACCATTATCATTCAACAAGTGTAGAGTAAATAAACCATGAACAATCAATAATCATACACATACACAGTAGACCAATATTTTTACGTGGAAACCTAATGCAGGAGAAACCCACATAATTCTTTTTCTTAAATATCTTTAAGAATTACATTCATTGGAAGCACCAAATTCTCTTGTTCTCCATCTGCAATTGGAAGGAGGCTCCAACCCCCTATATTTCCAATATACAATCTAAGGGAAGCTCCAACTCCCCAATTCTCTGGATACAACCAGAAGGAGGATACAACCCCCTATGTTCTCTGGCTACAACCAGAAGGTGGTTAAACCACCTATCCTTTCCCCGACCTGCCACCCTGAAGTATATGTGTCAAATGATGAAAGCAATGACACAATGTCACTATGAGATATACCACTGTAAACTTGTACCAACCTGAACCAACAACCTGTAACGAACCTATGCCACTGAGCTGTAACCAACCTGTACCTGTACTCATCCTGTACCAACAAAACCTAATAGGTACGTGACCTGTATATGCTGTAGATCACATATGGATGCACCTTGTCTATACTGTAGCATGCGTATGTACGTGATCTTTCTATATTGTAGCCTACATACACCTTCAGAAATCTAGGGTTTTCTCCTTTTCTAAAACTTCAAACATTTTCTACCTCTATCACATCAACTTGCAACCTACCACTGTGTCTTATCTATATTTGTGCCCTATGCATACATCATATTACATATCCCTTAATCGAGTGCATCTATATATCTCTATTCATGTGCCATACATGTGTGTACAATCATGAACAAGTGTAATAACCCTCACATGGACTAGACACCAAACCCTCACTGATATCCAGTCTCACACTACACCAACAATTTCATAACCACTTCACAACTACAAGCTCTCAACCATGTAACAAAAGAAAAAATACTCAACCATATGCCAATAAATGCAATATGTGCCTCAACACTAACAAGATGTACCAATGATAAATATAAAAAATACCAGCACTGTATTTCTGTAGATTAGGTTTATACAGTAAGTTCCATATAGCCAATAAACTCTCTAGGGAAAATCCTCAAACCCCCATAACCATATCTCATGTAGACAAAAATATCCAACTACACATAGAAATAAGACATAACTTTTGAACCTATAGATAGATCTATTGTACTTGCTCACTGTAGACCTTCTCGAGAGCTTGCTTTCAGACTCTAGATACCTGGCATCTTCATCTCCTTAAGTTTTCATGGCTTCTCCCAATTGTACGACATTGTTCCTTATTCAAAATGTGTATGTACATTCTATGTTCTCCTTCATCATGTGTATGTATGTGATTTCCTCCATTGTAGCCCGTGTACACCTAAAAAACTAGGGTTTTTTCAGTAATTCTCCAATTCCAAAACTTTCACTGTCAAACCTTCGTGCTACCTCAGACTTGCGTAACTTCAGATGTATCGATGAGTACCTTAAATAAAACTTACACAATAATAGATATTCAATGTGCTCAATAGGTGCTAATAGGAGAGCCTTTCTCTCTGATTTATACTTTCATGTAGCTTCCCCAAGGGGTTACCTTCTAACCAACTTAACCCAACTTCCTTCTTTTAGGTCTAACCCACTTCTAACCACTTGTCCACTTATAACAAATTTATCCATAAATAGTAAACTCTCCACTTCTAGTTGCAGCTAATTTATTTTTAATTATTTTCTTCTTGCAACAACTTAACCCATTATTAACTCCTAGTTTCACCCACTTGACTAGTCAACTTCTTCTAGGAGCTTCTAGAATAATTTGACTTCTTTGACCTTCTAGATAACTCATGAGGGTTCTCCAACTTCACAAGGCCATAAATATCTAATTGTGAGGAGTTATGTGATGTTCCACATATCACTGTAAATGACATGACATGTACTATCCATATAGAACAATATTACTTACAAAAATACTAATCTTAATACCATTATACATCAAACAAACTTAGGTCCATTAACCATAATGTTGTGGATACCAAAATTTTATACTGGACTTGATTCAAGGGATGACATCAATGAAAATCAACCCAATTAATCAACAATGTACCCCTTTGACATTGATGGAAACACTTTGATGCAACACTAGAGTCATATTTCACATGCTCCCCTTGTGACCATCACTCCCCTTGGAAACATGCCTCTGTGATTAGTCTCCAAGCATCTAACTCTCTAACCATGAATCTAATGAATCTCTCCCCCTTTGACATCAATGGGAAAGGAAACTACTCATCGGGGTTTCTCCCCCTAACTAAAATGTCCTTGGGGCTGCTCTCCTTGACTAAAATCTCCCCAAACTGAACTGTCCTCTTAATGGTGCTTCCTCATGTAAATCTAAGACATATAAGATAATCATTCAAAAACATTAATTTTGGAGTACAAATTACTCTGAGTCTCTATCAAATATACTCAAAATATTCCCTTGGAAGCGATTTTGTAAAGATATCCACAACTTTTTCTTTCATTCCTACATATTCAACTCCGATGTTCCTCTATGTAACCTGTTCCCATAGAAAGTGATACTTGATTGGAATGTGATTCGTCTTGGAGTGCATCACTAGATTCTTTGAGATATTGATGGTGCTTGTATTATCACAATATATCAGAATGGGATAATCATACTCAACCTGTATATCTATCAGAGTTTGTTTCATCCATAGAACCTGTGTACAACATGTTGTTGCCGCAATATACTCTGATTTGGTTGTAGACAATGATACTGATGATTGTTTCTTTCTTATCCAAGATACCAGACACTCACCCAAGTAGAACGCTGCTCCACTTATACTTCTCTGGTCATCAATGCAACCTACCCAATTTGCATCTGTGTAGGAAATAAGTGATATGTGCTTTCCTTTTGGATACCATAATACAAACTCTTCTATACCCTTGAGATATATGAATATCCTATTTATTACTAGAACATGTGATTTGTTTGGTCCTACTTGAAATTGTGCCACCTATCCAACTTCCTGCATTATATATGGTATGGATGTTTTCACATAAAGTCAGCTACCAATCATTGACCTATACTTCCTCTGATCTGTAGACTTTGAATCATCATCTTTTTTTAACTTGCAATTGGTTTGCATAGGAGTATTTATTGGTTTGCAATCTTCCATTCTGAACCTCTTTAGCGTTTCTCTGATATATTTGGTTTGAGAAATACAAATCCCTGTGTTGCTTTGACATATCCGAAGACCTAAAAAGAAGGGTAGTTCTCCAAGTAATGACATTTCAAATTCATTCTGCATATCTTTTTCAAATTTCTGGCTCAACCTGTCATCATCACTTCCAAAAATTATATCAACAACATAAACTTCAATTAATAAAATACTATTTTGAGTTACCTTGATGTAGAGGTTGTTGTCTACATTTCCTTTTATGAACACATGTCCAGTCTAGAATACCATGCTCTGGGGGCCTGTTTTAGAGCATACAAGGCCTTCTTCAACTTGCAAACATAATATTCATTCTCTAAAAAATGACATCCTTCTTTTTGCTCAATGTAGAATTATTCTTTTAGTTCCCCATTCAAAAAGTTCGATTTCACGTCCATTTGATATACTTTAATATTCTTGGAGCATGCATAATATAGGATCAATTTGATTGCTTCCATTCTGGAAACTAGGGAAAACATCTCTTCAAAGTTGATACCTTCAACCTATGTGTATCCTTTACATACCAATATAGCTTTGTTCTTGGTCACATGTCCATCTTCATTCAATTTATTTCTAAAGACCCACTTTGTGCTGATCACATTCTTGTACCTTGGTTCTTGAACCAATTACCAAGTATCATTCTTTTCTATCTGATCCAACTCTTCATCCATGGCCTTTATCCAAAATTAATCCTTGTTGGCTTCTTCAAAACTATTTGGTGTTGAGGAAAAGGTATGGAACACCTTATTCAATCATTTTCAGATCTTTCCTGGCTAGGAAAAGATAGTTGGGAATGTCACCCGAGATTTATAGCCTCAAAACATTCACTCAATTTACAAGTATTAATTACGTGGACTGAGGCTGATTTTATAATTTATAAATGTTGCAATATGAAATAAAATTTATACAAAGCTACTGGAATGTATGCATATTTTACAATAAAGTAAACATGGAGACAAAAATCGAAAAGAGGAACCAAGTCATAGAAACACATGTATGAGACAAAACAATAATCTGATTTTATTTCATTCTGATATATTAAAAGTATTTTTCTCTTTACAAACCCCTGGGAGGGTATGGACCGAAGTCCAATTTAGAGATCTATGATGGGAACGATACAAAAAGACTTTGAGATTAAAATAAAACTGAAATTAATAATCTGGATCAACTTGCCACAAACTGCTGCCATTTTGACTCTGCAAGATATCCTTTATCATCCATGAAAACCATTTCACAAATAGACAAGAATACACAAACTATCAAGGATAAATCATCACCTCTAAAACAAGCGGCTGAAAAGAACAATTCAGTCCTGAACCCTATTGTCTACAATGAGACCCTGTTGTCATAAACATGATTAGGCTTTCAAGTAAACTCATAAATGAATGAAAACTGAAACTATCTCATTTAACTAAAGAGTAAACCTTAGTCTTTTCTCTCTATCCTTCTATTCTCCCCTTGTCTCTTCATCCAATTGGGCTTTTATTCCTTTTCCAATTAGTTGAAGTAGTTCAACTATTTTTAGTTAGTTAAGTCAAATTAACTTAACAAATTAGTTTAGGAGAAAATAATAATAATATATAATTAAGGGTCTTAATTAATAATAAATAAAATAGGTGGGACCCCTTGTGACCCCCATCAATTATTCTTTCTCAATCATCAAATATAAAGAACAAAAGATAATCATTTAGACCATATGACACCCTTGTAGCTCTCGTGGATTTTAAACTGGATATTTAAATATCAACAATAATTTATATCATATCCAAAAAGAATATGTATCCACACTATCCAAAAAATATCCAAAAATAAGGCTTTCTATCCAAAACATGTTGAAAACCATTAAACACTGTTCACATCACTAAAAGTAATAAAAATAAGCATTTACAATCATATTTTCTTTTCTCCCTACTGTCTCCCTTAGAATTTCCTGAAGTAGCCCGTGGTTTATTATACCCTTGGGGATATATCTCACTGATCACATGGGAGCAGTCATCCTTAAGGTGAAGGAAAGAAGACACAAATTAAGACGAGTAAGTGGATGGAATAGAAGGGGAGGCCACTGCTTTTCCTTTATCTAGCATAGGTTGCGGGAGGTCAGTTTTTAATCTCTTACTAGCGTGAGAGGATTGTACTGGAGAAACAGAAGGAGAAATTCAAACATTGGGATTAATTGGTGGTGGTAAATGAAATGACATAGTGGGCCAACAACGGTAGTGAGAGACAGGTTGGTGGATAATTTCTTTCCAACTGTCATTAGCGGGAACTTTGGGCTGCAATGAGACATGTGGAGGAATGAGAATGCTAGGGAAATTATGAGGAGGCTGAAAAGGGGGCCTCTCTGGTCGGGTATGCAAGACACCATGGACAAACCAATTAAAGAACCCATCTTGAAACACATGGTTTAAGTCTTGCGGGTCAACGTCAAAATGAATAGAAAATCTAGGCCTTCTATGACCTTGATTCCAATTTCCCATGCCTCTGTTATTTCAGCCATTGTTTCCTCTACTGAAAAAGCTTATCCCGCGGAAATAGTTTGTCAGTAATGAAGATCTTAATAAACCATACATGAAACTCCTCTTACATGAATAAAAAATTGACTCTAAAATTAACACAAGATACATGCAAATCCATCCATAACAAATCATTTGTTAATTTCCATGTGAACATGGAATGATAGGGTTCATGGGAAATATGGAGAGAGTGTAATTAGTGAAAAATGGAATCATGGAGGGGATCAATATATGGATATTGTTCAACAATTAATAAAACAATTAACCATGTATATAAAAATATCAAGAATATCAGTCTTCAACCCTTGCTGTGTTAAATTTCATTTGTTTCCACACAGAGTCCTCTTTAAAATTAATTTCACAGAACAAGGATGAATAAGTGAAATTGGGATCGTGGAGGGAGTGTAATTGGTGAAAAATGATAGAATGGTGGAGAAAATATGAAGATACTGTTCAAATGAAAAAAAAATCAAACCATGCTATCTCTGATGTAAACTTGCAAACAAAATATCCTTTTGTTCAAAATTTCAAAGTTTAAACAATACTTTGTTTCCAAACAATAACCAAAGTTGATGCTTCCTTAACAAAATTGTTCATTGGCCTTTGAAACTGTATTACACAGTAACTTATGTGATATGCCCAAAATTTTATATAACCAAGATAACCATAATAACAATACTGCCATTATATAATAGAATCAAAATGAGCAGCATCATAATTGCTATAGGAAATACTACAACAATCTTGGTGTGGACAAGTCACAACTCATAATACCAACCCACAACAAAGTTCTTAAATCCCACAGGGTCTCGTGAAATTCCCCAAAACAAATATCTATTCATAGTCACCATTTAATTGAGCCAATCATTCATCACAATTCTTCATCAATTTCATTCTGGTTTGTATTATTGAATTTGAGCATGAGACATCTTATACACATGTATTTTCGCAAATTTGATAAAAATGGCAAGTTTATTTTTAAACAATGATATGAAACATTTGCTATCAAACTCATAAGATTCATAAAGAGAAGTTGTAACTTCCAGTGAATAGGTGAGTACAATACTTCTTCCATAATTTCCAAGTAAAAGATCAAGAACAATACTCCCATCATATTCTGGGTAAGAAATTATTTCACCATAATTCATAGGGTTCGATGTATATGTAAGTGGCATAAGAGAGCAGGATAAACAACCTGAGGGTTTTTTCGATACAAAGCACAAGAGGTTTACTACACATGCACCTCACATTAATAGACACAGAGTTGAGGTTATAGCGCGGGTGTATTGTTATACATGAGTGTTCAAAAACAAAACCCATAGGTAAGTCAGGGAAAACCCAAATTCGGAAAGGGAGGAAAACCAAAATGAATAACCAGAGGCAAAGCAGTCTCAATGGTGCAAGAGCATTGCAAGAAGCCAACCAAGCAAGCATGAAGGCAGAAGACAGCTGGAAAGCGCAACACACATTTTCTCACGTTTTGAGATATTTTTGAAAACATTAAATGTAATGGTTAAAAAGAGGCATACTCACATATTGTAAACAGATCATGAGGGATTCTGTCTCATCTGTAGGAGGTAGAGGCATTTATGCATAGTTAATGAAAGTAGGTAAGTTTGAATCGGAGATTAGACAGTTTACAAGAACATGAGGGAAAATGACTCTAGACACCCTCATCTTTGTATCATTGTATCAATCAGAATTAGATCATTAAGAACATTAGCATAGAGAGGAGGAGAGTTGTAGCAGAGAGTTGTAGAGAAGAACCCATGTACAAAAGTTCTGAATTAATATATGAAGCTTTGATTTAGGTTCATGGTGTTATGATGCTTTCTGTGTATACATGTTGAATGGTCTATTTACAGTTTCTTTCCCTCTCTATTATGCATTTGTTATTATGCTATGCGTGAATGTGTGTTTTCATGTTGAATGTTTAAATTCTGAGAGAGAAAGAGAATGAGTTTCAATTGTTTCTCTTCCTGAGAGAATTTCCTGCAAGGAGTGCAGTGAAGCGTCCAAAAGGAGTGTGTTGACAAAGATTCATATTTTATCTCTAAAAGCTCAGGAGGGATACCGTTGTTCTCATTCCAATAGAAGTGCAGGAGTAGCACATGAATCTGTGCAAGGAGTGCGCAGGCATTGGAAGTCTTAGGACTTATCAACAAAAGGAGAGTTAAAGGACTGTTGTTGCGGAGAAAGTGCATAGAGTCGTGAGTTCAAATACCTGGAAGTAATTGAAGGATTGCCGCAAGGAGTTTTTTTGTGATTTGAAGTTGTTAGAGAAAAGATCAGAAGGGTTAATGCCTTTGAAGTGTTCAAAGGGGGGAGTCGAAGTCATTTCGTAGGATTTGAGTTCCAGTACAAGAATACTGGTTCATTTCAAAGGAGTTGTCAGAGAAGAAATCGAGCGATCGAAATTCTCCGAGGAGAAATCCTGAAATCACGAGGACCGTAGGATCTACAGAAGCTGCAAGGTGGATAAGGGTAGATGAACCCATCACTTTGGTACCTAGAGTCAACATGGGTCATTTATTTTGATCTGTTGGAGTTGTCAGATCATTTCGGGAATTCAGAGTTCGTAAGTCCGGAGTGCAAGCCAAAACCTTTGGTCGCTCTAATTCCCAAATTTTGAAAAGGAACCATCAGGTGTGGATATAGGGATGTCGGTATTTCAAGATTCGGTATACTGGAACTCTTGTTGACAAGGAGTAGAATGCTCCACATCATAAGCTCCGAAATTGCAAAACGCGAAATACTTTTGGAGGAGCGTTTCGACATTTCAGCATTTCGGGATCCGAGATCTTGAGGAGACAATGATTTGGAATCGAGAGTTTCGAACTCCCAGTTCACAAAATCCCAAGGAAAAGAAAATCATTTCGACATTTCANAGGATTTGGAATACTAGAAGTCCTGAGGACGAGGAGCTTGGGACCTTTCACTTAGAACCTTGAAGTTGCAAAATCCGGAATAGTGTGAAGTGGCGTTTCGACAATTCGGTGTTTTGGGGTTCGGGAAACCGAGAGGACAGTGTTCTCGGATCGAGAGTCTTGGACTCTCGGTACCCGAAAGTTTGAATTCGCATGGGTCATTGGATCGAAGAGAGGCTTGTAGCCGTTGATCCCATTGGAGGTATTGTTTCAGAGTTCGGGGCTTGTGGAGGTTAGGGAGCCGGAAGCTTTACATTAGGCCTCACAAAATTGCGAAGTCCGAAACCTTGAAAGGAAAAAAAAGTTCTGAAAGAAGCCAGTCTTTTGATGAACGTTTCGGGTTTCGACACTTCGACAGTTGTGAAGACGAGAGGTCGGTATTCCTTGTTCCGGAACACCCTAAGTCGCGAAATGCGATATAGCTGTGTAGGAGGACGTGGCCAAGCATTTCGGGAAAATTGGCATTTCGGGTTTCAGAAGGTGGAAAGGTCGAGAACCTCGAAAATAGGATTCGTGAAACCGCGAAGTCTGAAATCCTAAAAAGGAAGAAAAGGAAAGTCCTGATAAGGAGAAAGGGCATGATCATTTTATTGTGGTCAGGAGAGTTGAGTGGTGCTTTGTGTCGGTTCACACGGGGCATACTCATAAGGACCTGTGGGAAAACATTGTTGTTGTGTGTGTAGGATTCCTTGTGGAGGAACCTAAGAGTCAATCGGACTTAGGAGGGAAGATTTAGAATGATCCTGAGTGGACTTCGACCTGAGGGTTGGGGGTCTGTGTTAGTTGTGGTATCAGAGCACAAAAAAATTTCTTTGCTTTCTGTAGTAGAAAAAAGAGAAATTTCTCATCCATGCCGCCGAGAAGAAGAGACAGACCAATGCTTGATCCAGCAGTGAAAATGGAAATGCGCGAACTACGTGCTAGGCTTGATGCCATGGAGACAGCACAGAGGCGCACAATTAATGTTGGGGATGTCAGTGAGGCTGAAAGTGAAAATGAAGCTAGAAACGAGGGAGAAGAAGTTGCAGCCAAAGATGTAGAAGATGAACGCCTATTCAGGGATGTTGCTAGGATAGGTGCCAGAGCAAAAATGGACATTCCAGTATATGAAGGAAACCTAGATGTTGAAGAGCTTCTAGACTGGATTAGAGCTCTGGATAAATATTTTCACTATGAGGATATTGAGGAAGACAAAAAGGTTAAACATGTTGTCACAAGACTTAAAGGACATGCAACATTATGGTGGGATGAACTGCAAGATGACAGATGATGTAAAGGAAAACAAAAAATCAAAAGTTGGGATAGAATGGTTGGAAAGATGAAGGCAAATTTCATACCCAAGGATTATCAAATTACTCTATTTTGGAGAATGTATAATTTGAGACAGAAGTTGATGACAGTGAAATAGTACACTGAAGAGTTCTACAAGATCAACATCAAGGTAGTTCATCGGGAAAGAAATGATGAAAATGTTTCCAGGTACATGAATGGCCTAAGATACGACATTCAGGATGAGATGAGCATGATGACCCTTAGGAATGTGGAAGATGCTTATCATATGGCTCTAAAAGCTGAAGAGAAGCTGAGCCGAAAGCAAGGTCAGAGAGGCCGAGGCAGAAGTCAAGTCAGAGGCAAAACAATTGCCCAAGACAGAAATCAGAAACCTAAAGAAGAGTGGAAGAAACCTCAAACTCAAACTGAGAGAGGTGGAAGTTCACAGAGAGGACAATATGCTGATAAGAATGCTTTTCCTCGAACCAAAGGAAGAGGAAGAGGCAGAGGTGGAGAAATAAAATTCTTTACCTGTGGAAAAAATGGACACAAATCCTATGAATGTCCAGATAGAAAGAAAGAAGGAGGTGAAACTCACATTGTCGAAGCACAAGGACCGAATGTTGAGGCAGAAGATGCTGAGGGCGGAAGATCACTGATGATGAGAAAATTTATATTAATTCCAGAGAAGGAGGCAGAGAACCCCGCCCAAATGAACACATTTTTTCAGACTACTTGGAAGACCAAAGACAGGGTATGCAAAGTCATCATGAACAGTGGTAGAACAGACAATCTCGTTTCTACAAAGATGGTAGAAAAGCTGGAGATAGAGACTATTGAACATCCAAGCCCATATAGAGTTTCGTGGTTACAAAAAGGACATCAGATAAATGTCACTAAACAATGTTTAGTTGAATTTAAAATAGGAGGATATAAGGATGAAATAATGTGTGATGTCATTCCCATGGATGTTTGTCATCTATTGTTGGGTAGACCGTGGCAATATGACAGGAATGTGATTCATGATGGGAGAAAGAACACATACACCCTGGAGAAGAATGGGAGAACTC
>SNQJ01S0003246.1:182936-195780 GCA_010110895.2 Picea sitchensis
ACAACATGCCTAAAATCCATAGGCAGGTGCACCACCGCACCCCTATATAAGTACAAAATCGGTGCCACATCACCCTATACAAAATGGGCTCGCAAGCCTCTATAAATAAAAAAATACATATACTAGAGCCACTCATGGTGCCTCTAGGGCTCCACCACCTGGTCCTCACTCTGGAGGAGGTTCCCCACCAGCTAGGGGTCCCTTAGGTCCTGTGGGCAGCTTCCCAGTCATATATGTCCCTGCTACAACTTCTTTGTGGATCAGGGTTTGCAACTCCATCGAAATGCCCACACACTACACCAAGACTCTCTCGTCCTGGATCTACGTCCACATACCCTCAAGAAATCCCTATAGTACCGCCTCCAATTGGCAGCGAAAATCCTTGAACTCTCCCCCGAACCCCGCCGGAGGAGCACCTATACCTGGGTCATCAAATCAACGAATTCTTCCTGCTCTCTCATTTTCATCCAGCCTCATACCAACCTTGTCTCGTCACTGTCTCTCCCCTTCCCGTGGTTGTCCCCGCAGTGGCCTCACAGGCCCCTGATGCACTGGATCTCTGACCAACTCTATCTCTCATCCGCAAGGTCCCACATCTGCACACACAACAACCAAATGATAGCATTAGCATCCATCCATACATAAAACATATGCTATACTATATAAAAACAAACATCACATACATCAACATACCTCTACGGTCGAACACCTCTCCAGGGGGTAGCACCATATCTGGGTCCTCCCAGAAATCCACCCCACTATATGGGAACTGAAGTATGATCTATGGCATATGATGCCACACTCGTGCAAGCTCAGACATAAAGTAATGGTCACCCTCCCCACGCCCATGCCAAACCAAGATAGCCACCCACTGCCTCAATCATGGCTCTCGAGCACTCGGCGCATCCAACAAAACTCTAGGGCACAACATGGGCACCCTCTCCAAAAAAAAAGCTACTAAAATGGACCCAAAGGTGAACTCCCCTGATTCAGAAACTCGACACCTGTTGAGCTTCCCCATCATCTTGGCATGTAGCATCAAACCCCAAGCAAAATTCTCACCACTTAGAGCCCTCTGCATGATCCTCAACTGACCACCACTGATCCGCTGAATAGCTAAAGAGCTATAAACCCTCACAATAATCACTTCCATGCAACGATGTACAAGGGCATCCATCACCCCAATCCTCACCATTGATCCTGACATGAAGTCCTCTCCGCAACAATATGTCCGGGCTAGGTCAGCCAACTGTCCATCCCAGGGTAACACGGGCTCAATAGGTAGTGGGATTCCCCGAAAAGGGAGCCCAGTCAAAAAATACAATCCTCTGTTGCAGAGAATACAAGATGCTCACCTTGCATAATGAAGCACTATAGATCAGGGCTCAACATCAAGATCAAGAACTGCAGTAGATACTCCTGTGCACGCACCAGTGAACAATTGAAGAAATTTAGCAACCCACAGGCTGCCAAAGGTCCCCGTACACCCGACTCCACATCTCTCATTGCCTCTCTCAGGAATGCCCAGTCTCTCTCCCTCCAATGGAATGACATCGTCAATTGGTCACCTGCATCCACATATACAGTAATTGATCAGACATCACAATCCATAAAAACACCAAAAGTCTCAAAAATATTATTTTTTACACCCCCCAGCTTTGCCTCAAGTGTGTGACTGTTTTCCCCACAGGCACACACATATGTGCACATGTTCATCCCATAGTTTCACACTCATGTGAAACTTTGAGAGATACATGGGTGCATGCATGAACCCCTGTCACACACATAGGTGCACATTCAAGCGCGCATGTTTGCTACACAGTTGCGCACACATGCGCAACTGTCAGGAACACATCTGCGCACAAATGTGCAGTTGTGCTTCAAATAGGAGTGCATCCAATACGCGCCTATTTTCCCCCTTTAGGTTCCCCCATGCACGGATGTCCCACTTACAACCGCGCACTCATGCGTGTGAATCCTTCGATCACCCGTGCACTGGGGGGCCCACACTCACAAAGTCCCTCCGTATGACCTTGCCCAAAAAGGATACGACCACTAACCTGACACTCACTGATCTTGAATCGATAGAATAGATCTCCCAAAATCTACAAATCTCCTCTGAAACCTCTCGCAAACTCACTATAACAATAGGTACAAATGAGGTCGCATTTTGGGCCCTACAGCTATATATAGTCCCCTTTTCCAAACTTCTTGGATCAATTACAGGAGCTCCGGTTGTCCATTTTCCGATCCGTCTTCAACTATAGGATCAGGATCCCACCCCCTACAAAGTCACATCCCCCGGGTCACCATCCATCCTTGGCCCTGGAGGACGCATTTTTATCACATCCTACCCAGGTATGCATGTTTATATTCACAATACTTGAATAAATGTTATATGTTCTATATCTTCATATATTATTCATGTTGGGTATTCATTTTTTTAAGTTTGCAGGTACTTGGTCATCATGAATCAACATATCCCCTTCAGGTATATGATCGACACTGGCATGTAATCATTCCCTCTGAATATCAATTGCATCTCCCAGTCACACCCTCCGACATTTGCCTCTAGGGTCCCCCATCCGGCTTGGTAGTACTCAAACCTCCACTTCATTTCAGTACTGTCAACTGGTAGCACTCTCTCCTACATGAGTTGTCCCAACCATAGTCCCCTTTTGCAATTTGACACTCATGTTGTTTTCACCCCCTAGGGCTGGGAGTCCTAATAGTCTTCACATTCCCGAGAATCATCCACATGCTCCTTCTCCTCATTTTTCTAGCTTTCCCAAATGGAATCCCAGATCATCTCCTTACAGTTCACATTGGATTTCACCTCTGCTGTATCATTAACCCTCCATCTCATCCACCATTAGTTTTCCCATCTGCATATTATCCTCCATTCATTTACCTAATACAAAAACCCACCTATGGGCCCCCCACCCTCCACCTGTTTACCAAGCTACTTGTTCCCTCACCTGCCAAGACATATTACACTGGGGCACTCATTTCTGTATCTGCACACTTATCCCCACTTATTCTTTATTCATTTGGTACTTGTACAAATCCTCCGTTTCCCGCTTTTACCTAGCTTTTTGTTGTCTCCCTTAGCGACCTTCCTTTTTCGGCAATGTAACCCGTGTCACCCTTGGTTGGGGAATTTTTTTCCTCTTACCTTTATTTGACCTCATCCAGAAACCCTGAGTATCCCACAGTCCCTAAACCTCTGATCTGTGATTTTTTCCACTTTGTCATGCCTCTGGCACCATTTAACCCACGTCTAGTCATCCCCCTGACACTAGATTTAGTTTCATGGTTGTTGCCCCTCATACTTTACATATATACCCAACCAAGGGAAGTCTTGAGTCTCACTGCATCTTGACTTCATCCATGTACATTCATCAGTTCCTGATCTCATCAAGTGGATTTCATGAAGCCCTTTTCTTCTTGAAGTCATGCCTCCATATTTTTTGACATCATCACTGTTTCCAAAAGGGTGACAATATCTTGACTCTCATTACCTTTACAATGAGGAGTCTCAAACAAAACAGGGAGAACCATCATTGCTCCCTGATGTCATTGACCCCCATAGCATTCGACTCCAACACTTTCTCATGTTGTGGTGGGTCTTACTTTGTGACTATTGCAGTTGTTTTTATATTTGCCGAAGACCTCTGAAAATTGTTGGGCCATCAATACCTGCGAATCCTCGACACTTCTTATAGGTGTCATTGCCTCTTTTCAGAGTTTGTTCACCATCATAATTGTCCTATGCCATTATCAACACACCCCGGAGAGTGTTTCATTCATCTACACCAACACACAGTTTCAGTTACTTCCTTATACATTTTTGAGTTACATGACACAAGCATGGGACATGCCTACCTCGGTTGTACATAGTTTTATTTTTCCACATCTTGTGAATGGTTTGGGTCCCAAAGGTTCCCCTCTCCCTCCAATGGGTCGCTCTTACAAATCCCCTCAACACTCTTTCTTACAAAGGTACTCTCAATAGAAGAAACATTGATGTATTTTTGGTTATACGTATCCTCCTAACCGCATACATCAGGGGGCATCTGCTATCACTAAAATTTCATCTGCAAATGGTTACATGAATCCAACATCTCCAAACACCTATTAGTTCATCCATGGCCCAGAAAATGCATTTCCAAAGGGCACAAAACTATACAACTAGTTATAAAATTAGCATGAACTCAGAATGCAAAGGAAGCGCACGCACGTGCTCTAGTTGAAAACGCCGAAAAAGTGCACATGCGCCCGATGTGTGACTATGGACGAAAAAATCCACGCACACTTCAGAACGACACATTAATGATTCTGTTCGGCCTCCCACCCACTTCTGGTTCATCTCCCAAGTCGATTTGACCCCCAAATTCGAGCTGAATCCAAGTGGGGGGACTGGTCAAAGACCTAGAGGTGCCCTAAATGGCCCCTTGTTCAAACTAAAGACCGATTGGATAATTCCTCAAAGCTTTGCTATAAAAAGAGTCCATGGGTGCACTATATTTCCAAGAATCTATTTGTATTATTATGTTGCCTCTATTCTCCTGCAAGGAACCTCTTTCCTCATTGGAGCATATAAGCATCATTTCATTGAGCCATTCACATCACCTCTTGAGTGAATAATCTTTGGATTTATTCACCTTTTTCTTTTAGTGTTTTATTTGTAAGAAGATCTCAATCAGTGGGGGTTCAAGAGCCCTCTTTTGGAGGAAGAGGGGACCCATAAGTCTCCCTTTCTCTTTGGTGTTTGCCCACTATACAATCTATCCATTGGTGGCATGGATATCGTTATTTCTTTTTCTTTATCCCCCTTATTCACATTAGTTTAGTTTCTTTAATTGTTTTAGATTAGTTCTTTATTTTCTTATTGTGCTTGATGTTTCTAACTCTTGCACTCATTTATTTCCTGTCTAGCTAACCCAACTGGACTTGTAAGTGTCCTTCTTTTGCTCATTTAGGTGATGAAAAGGATACAACACCAAGTGCAATATACAAATCACATTCCATTAACATCCCCATTGATTAATACAAACCCACTATCCCAAAGTTTGCATAGGATCCAATTTAAAAATGCGCCAACCTTTTCCACCATCCAATTTAACATATGACTATTTGCTAGGAATACAACTAATATTTCCATCAAAAAAAAAGGTGCACCACAATTCTATAAAGAGTTGGGGTGGTCACTCATATACAATATGGTCCATATTNTCCACCATCCAATTTAACATATGACTATTTGCTAGGAATACAACTAATATTTCCATCAAAAAAAGGTGCACCACAATTCTATAAAGAGTTGGGGTGGTCACTCATATACAATATGGTCCATATAAAATCAAAATCAAACTAGAGTGTTATTCCTTCACCCAATAAAGCAACATATCACATTTTGCGAGAGGTAATCAAGACCACATTCTTTCCTGTTTTAACCATCTTGCCCATAATTTATTATCATAAGCATTTTAACCATAAGTGTCGCGAATAAGCTATAGAAACTGTGTCACACCCAATACATAGGAAAACAAAATATAAGTGTCACTTCTCCGTCATAGTGTCATAAGTCAAACAAGGGGTCCCTTCTACTAGTATATTATTAGTATAATTAAATAATAAAGATTGGAAATCATTTGGGAGCATGCATCCAAATTTTCACTTTTAAGCATCAACAAACTGATGACTCCACAGGGAAATCTATTTCCAACAGATTAAGAATGTAGAATGTATGGTTTCGCAGAACGATGAATCGTAGATCAAAGAATTATTGACTAGAAAGATTATACAATAGGGGGAGTGAGGAGGTTTAAGGGAAATAATGATATGGGAGTTTGGGAATAACTCATGAAAAGTGGTATGAATGAGGGGGATTGGTCCTGTATGCGCAAAATTTGATCGATCATAGTAAAATTGTTTCTTTCTTCAAGGAGGAATTTTCTGGTATGCTCTTTTGAATCTCAATATGGAGGGAAGAAAGAGATAGCAGAAAGTGGGGACGAAAATAAAATCATCTATCTAACAGTAGTACTGGAAGCATAAATCAATTTGAGTGATGTCTATAAGGAGGACATCATGATAGTTGTGTAAATTAATTTTTATTGATCAACAATACTTACAGATGACATCATTATGGCGAAACTGATCCAAAGATTATTTTTGATAAACAAAAATAAAACAACAGAAACTAAAAAGATAGAAAATGAATCTATCAATTAAACAAAGAAAAACCAAAACAACGATTTTTTTTTTAATATACAACAATGATTTTCATACAACGTTTATCATTCAAGATGGTTCCACATAATGTTTCAAGTGGGAACCGTTGGTACTATAGGAAAATAATTGCTCTTCCAAGTCTTTTAGAAGATAAGAATTTGCACCTAGGACAAAGGGATTTTGAAAGGACCAAGCCATAATTTATGAAACTTCGAATGTATTCCCCTGTCAGCATGGGTTGATTCCCATAGCAATACTTTATCATTTACTTTAAATTTGACAACTTTTGCGTGTTTGTTGAAATATTTCTTCACCGTTTTTTTTCTTCTCTTTATGTTTTCCAAGGAAAACATTCTTTGTTCGTCTAAGGCTAATAGTGTGTTTAGCCTTTGAGGGATATTGGAAGAATTTAATTCTTTGATCTGTAGCATCAGCCGTAGAGAAGAAAGTTCCAACTCAGTAGGTAGAATGGTTTCTTGACCATAGACAAGATGAAAGGGAGTGCAACCTGTACTTACCTTGATCGTAGTGCGGTCTGCCCAAAGGGTGTAAGTGAGGAGGGTGTACCATTGACGAGGCTTATCTTCAATGAGCCTCTTTATGATCCTAACCAAATTCTTTTTAGTAGACTCGGCTTATCCATTTTCTTGAGGGTAATAAGCTGATGAGGTGAAATGTTTGACACCTAATTTAGCTAAAAACTGAGTCAATTTAGTGGAAATGAAAGTGATACCATTGTCTGTAATAATCTCTAAAGGAATGTCAAATCTGGAGAAGCTATCAGTTTCCAAGAAATAAATTACATGTTTTTCCTATGAGTGTCTAAGTGGGACAACTTCATTCCATTTAGTGAAATAATATGTGGTTGTCAAGATAAAAACCTGCCCTGGTGAATATAGAGGATTAATAGGACCAATAAAGTCCAGACCCCATTTAGAAAAAGGAAAATAAAGGAGGACATGTTGCAAAGGCATAACAGAAATGCGTTCTTTCCCAACAAATTTTTGGCACTTGTCACAAGATCTTGTGAATTTATAAGAATCTCGAAAAATTCAAGGCCAATAACAACCTTTTCTGATAATTTTAAAAGCAGTAGCTTTAGCAAAAAAGTGGCCACCAACGTGAATAACAGAATCTAAATATCCATGAGTTTATTATAACAATTTATGTGCCTCCTCATTATTCACACGTCAAAGTAATATACAATCAACATACCTCCTGAACAAAAAGTCTCCCAAAATAATATACCTAGAAGACTTAAGATAGAGCCTTATCCTTTGATGAGTATCTAATTCATATGGGAATTTATGATATTGCAAGTAATACACCATATTTTTATACTAGGGATTTTGAGTTGTGGAAAAGGTTTGACTCTCAATATAAAACAGTGCTAAAAGAGGATTATCCCTATCGTCAATTTCTTCACTTGCTTCATCATGTTGAGCTAAGTGAAAGGCTAAGTCTCATCCCCTAATTTTTTTCGAAGTCATGATGATTAAATCATGCTCCTGGATTTTGGAAATCCAATGTGCAAGCTTCCATGAAAGATAAGTCTGTGAAAGAAGAAACTTGACATCGGGAAAAGAGACTTTTACCTATGTGTGCTTGCCTATGATAAAGTGGAGAAATTTCTCCATAGCTTTAATAAGAGCAAAGGCATGTTTTTCAATATAAGAATACTTGAATTCATCATGTGATAAAATTTGACTCATGTAAGCTACAGGTTTTTCATTATTCTGGTCATCACATTGTAAGAGAATAACGGAAATTGTTTCCTCAGTGGAATTAGTGTATATGATAAATCTTTCTCAAAGTCTGGTTTTTCCAAAACCGGTGCAGAACTGATTGCCTTCTTAATCATTACGAAAGAATTTTTGACGTCTTCAATCCAAGAAAAGGAGCGATCTTGCTTTAGAATATTATGAATTGGTTTGACTATTAAACAAAAATATTGAACAAATCTACGGACAAAGTTGATAATGCCCATAAAGGCTTGAACGTCCTTTTTGGAAATAGGGGCAGGAAGGTTCAGGATAGAAACAATCCTTTTGGGATCTATGCTTATTCCTGAATCATAGACAATATGCCCAATGTCATTTCCCTTGGTAATGCAAAAAATATATTTAGAAGGGTTTAAATAAATGACAAACTTTTTGCATCGCATGAGAACTTTTCTAAGATGACCAAAATGCTCTAATCGGTTCTTTGAATAAACAATCAAGTCATCAAGATAAAATTGGATAATATTAATGATCAGATCGTCAAACATTATTTGCATAGCTCTCTTGAAAGTGGCACCTCCATTAGACAAACCAAAAGGAATGCATTGATAAGCAAATGTGCCCCAGCATATAGTAAAAGTGGTTTTTTATCTGTCAGTCCTTTTTAATTTAATCTGATTATAACTAGAGAAACCATAAAGTAAGAACATCATTTGTGACCCTGCAACCTATTGAAAAATCATTTCCATATTAGGGAGAGGAAAATGGTATTTTACGCTTGCTCTATTCAATGCACGAAAGTCTACGAACAATCACATTTGACCATTTGTTTTCCGAGCAGGAACCAAATTGGAAACCCACTCAGAAGACTTAACTGGAAAGATTATTCCAGCCTTCAAAAGTTTTTCCAACTCCTTCCGAATAGTAGCTTCAAATGTGGGGTCAATAGAAGAGTATTAATATGAATTTCACCTTTTCTTCGCCGGAACATTGGGCACCTAGTCTAACCATCTTTGGAGATTTAGAGGTCCCAAGGTTCAAGGAAGTGGTATCACCCACTTTCCTTTTCAACTCCTATTCCTTACATGTTTCTTTGTTTTTCACATCACTCAACGAAAATGAATTCTCAAGAGGAGTCAATCCCTTTGGAAATTTGTCATCTTTCATAGATATGATTTCCTTAGGCTTAAATGGTTCATTTTGTATGAAATCACATATGCCTTCATCATTAGGGAAAACTTTCCATGATTCTACATTATCTGGAATGTGAGGACAATATAAAGATTGAAAAGTACAATCATGCCTTTGAGGTAGAAGTTGTCGAGTAGGAGCTGTCGCAAATACAACTAACCTATCATCCATTGAATTAATTTCCCTCTTAACATGAGTGATGTTAAATGATATCAGATTCAAGATAAGCACCCAAACAACTTGGGTATAGCCTTTCATCAACTTATTTCTATGAGAATAGATTTTACGTACCAGGTTTACAACAAGTTCAAAATGCCAAAAATTGTAAGGTGGCCGCAACCAAGGTTATAAGCATTTTCAATGCCTAGTAGTAAGGCTTCAAATTTAGTGACATTGTTCATGCAAGAAAACTCTAACATATAAGAAAAGCTATGGATTTTACCTACAGGTGAGTACAAGATAATGCCATCTCCACTACCTTCATTAGAGCATGAGACTTCGAAATGCATGTGCCACATACCATCTTCTAAATCAAGTTTTTCTAAAGTTGTGTCAACCTCATAAACAAAGATAGAGTATACCCCTACTAAATCTTCCTCAATATAATTTACATTTGGTTGAGGAATACTCTCTATGTATGGTGAAATTATTCCTTCTCTTAGGACTATGATATTCTTTCCATTCCAGGGAATGGATAAATGTGTCCCATCAAGCGAAATATATCCATCTGTTAGGGATTTCCAGTCTCTTCCTAGGATAATATAATATTTTCTTACCGGCATGTCGATTACTTGGATGATAAGGGTTGTCCTTATTTCAGGATGTGCACATAGAACTAAAGTTACGTCTTTGATTTCACCTATTGTTGATTGCTGTAGACTATTATAGGAGAGTGTGCTTCTATAATTTTCATTGGTACATGATAATCCTAACTCTTCCATAATGATTTTTGACATTACGCTTGGACCCAAACCACCATCAATTATGAAACAATGGGATATCTTGTCCATAATTTTTACATAAATGAAAAATGGAGGGTTTTTTACAGGGTGTCTAAAATTATTTACACCTATTTTATTTATAGTGGAATCCTCTTCTTTTTCCTCTTTAGAAATATCGGTTATGGTGGAATATTTTTCTTCCATAAAATTTTTGAGATGTTTTTGGTGTTCACGGACGACAACCATGTCCAAAAGAGTAGAATCGACGTTGATATTAGCCAATTGGTTAAGAATGTTATACTTGGAAGGGGGGAGAATGGAAGGAACTCCTTGACTCTCAAGAACTTCTACATCTTGTACATTAGTATCTTGTGAAGATGAGGCTGGAGTGGAAGAGGCATGAGGAGGGTCGTACTTTCCTTTAGGAGAATAATATTTTTTCCTAGTATTTATAATCATGACATATTCCGGTTTTTCCCAATCTAGAACAACAATGGTGGTTTCGGGATTATTTCCAAATATTTTATCTCTGGCACTCTTCTTAACCTCACAATTACTTTCTTCATAATTTTCTTAGCATAAGTTACACCAACTGCGAGACATGATGGCTTTGGGATGAAATTTGTTTTCATTGGTATTCCTAGAAGGTGTTGAGGAAGAATATGATTCCCCAGGAGTAAGCGAGGGAACACTTCATTTTGTTTCATATGATATCATTCGGTTGTTCATGTCTTGTACAAGTTGTAAGAGGGAAGACATATCTATTTGTTTGACTGAGTCTACTTTGGGGAAACCTGTTCTTTCAAGTTGCTCTTTGTACTCCAGAAAAGTGTGGAGAGCGGAGCCAAGATTGTCAATAGAATTTTCTTCGAGCCTATGAAGATAAGGAGAGGGAAACACATTATATTAATGCAAGAAGGCTTCTTGGTTTTGGGGGTGGATTAGTTCATGGATTTGATTGTATAGTTTGGTGAAGTGGAGGTTAAAGGACTTGATAGTTTCGCCATCTTTGTAAGAAATATTGTTATATTCCCTTAATTGTTTCACTGAGATCTTAGATTTTCCATAAGTGGACTTGAACCAATAAACCAACTCTTCACAAGTGGAAAGGATCTTTGGCTGGAGATCAAAGAAATAAGCTGTTGCTTTCCCTTCTAGGGAGTTTAACAATAAGTGCATCCATGTATTGTAATCATTAGCTCTGATATTATGACAAGTATTAGAAAATGCCACTAGATGTTCATTTTTAGTGACTGTATTGTTTCCTGAAAACCTAGGTAGATGCTCTTTAAATTTTGGTAACGAACGCGTATAAGGTGCTATATTCAAGGGAGAAGATACGTGCCACAGGGTGGTAATAGCATCTTCTTCGAATTGGAAAATTTCATGTTTCTTTATGATTTTAGTAGGGTTGGTAGCAGATTGGATAGGAACCTGATGGCTATATAAAATACCAATTACGGATGTGGCTGAAGGTTGGGATGATGAAGCACCTCTAGCACCACTAGCACCACCTGCGGATGCCATTTTGGGAGTGATGGGTAAGGGAGAAAATGGTGAACTGGAAGAGTCAGACAAATTCCTCATTAGAGTGATTTCTTGGGATGACAAAATGGATTTCGTTCTTCCTATTTCAATGATATGAGTAGATTCAAGGGACAATCCTCTTCTTCTTCTAGAAATGTGAGGGTTTGAGGACATGAAAAAATAAGATCAAAAATTTAGGAAAAGGAAGGCTACAATTGATTTCTAGGATGCCTTTGCTTGGCTTCCCAACATTCACGGATACTTATATCTTGTTCAATTACTTCTCATGAGCATTCAAGCTCAGCCCGGGTATTAGCAGTTTCTAGAATATTATTGAATAAAGTCAAGGCAATGCTGGTCTGATCTTTAAGACCATGTTCAATATTGGGATGCCTTGTAGAAGGTACTGTCATGAGAAAATTTAGTCAAAGATCATATAAAAAAAATAGAAATATTCAGAGATAATCATGAATACAATCAACTAGAGAGATATGGAAGATCTGACCAGTATGGTCGCCAAATAAATCTTGAGAAAAAGGTATGGAACACCTTACTCAATCATTTTCATATCTTTCCTGGATAGGACAGAATAGTTGGGAATGTCTCCCATGATTTAGAGCTTCAAAACATTCACTCAATCCGCAAGTATTAATTACAAGGACTGAGGCTGATTTTATAATTTATATATGTTGCAATATGAAATAAAATTTATACAAAGCTGCTGGAATGTATGTAGATTTTACAATAAATTAAACATGGAGACAAAAAGCAAAAAGACGAACCAAGTCATAGAAACACATATACAAGACATAACAATAATATGATTTTATTTCATTCTGAGATACCAAAAGTGTTTTTCTCTTTACAAACCCCTGCGAGGGTATGGACCAAAGTCTTATTTAGAGATCTCTGATGGGCACCATACAAAAAGTCTCTGACAGTAAAGTGAAACTGAAATTAATAATCTAGATCAACTTGCCACAAACCGCTGCCATTTTTGTTGGATTACTGAGAGGGGGGGGGTTGAATCAGTAATAGCGTAATTATAATCCTTTTTCTTCAAATGTTATATCAATGTATAATTATTATCCAATAATGAGCAGTAACAAATAAACAATCACACACATATACAATACACTAGTGTTTTACGTGGAAACCCAAATTGGGAGAAAACCAGAGCATGTTTTTTCTTATATGCCTTGAAGAATTACATTCATTGGAAGCACC
>SNQJ01S0003246.1:204665-216853 GCA_010110895.2 Picea sitchensis
CTTCTTCTTTGTGTTTCACTAGGTCTTCTTGAATAACCCCTTTGTGTATGGCTCTCAAAGTAGTTATTGTTCCTGTTGTTAGCTCTGCAATTTACAACTTTATTTCCAAAATTATTACATGCATAACATAAACTAAAAAATATAGTTTGATACCTGGTAGTTGAAGATATTCTAAAAGGAGGTGCTCTTATGAATCCTTATTCTTCTTGAGGCTTCTCTATCTGTTGTTGATTCTGAAATCTGAATCTTCTCAGTGGAGGAGTGTCCCTGTAATATTCCTTGTATATCTTTTTATCCCATTTGATTGTTTCTACATAGATTTTTGGGTTTGTTTCTTGCTCTATTGTTTTGGAGCTTGATCCCTTTTCTGTCTGATTATATCCAAGTCCAGACTTGTCAAGATGAGATTTTTTACTGTTGATAATGTCATCGAGAACTTTTGAGCTATTCTTCATATTTTTCTTTTGAATATCTTTTCTTAGTGTGACAATCTCTGCTTCCAGGTTTCCAATGATCCTGTCCTTTCCTTCTAGCTATTCTTTGAGTGCTTTTTCATATCTTTTATCTTCTTCTATTTGAACATTCAATTTTGTGATCATTTGTTCTAGTTCTTGAGTGTCTTTTTTCTAATCTAGTTCTTTTTGTAGTTTCTTGTTTTTCTTCTTTTCTCTTCTGATAACTTCTATGACACTCATTAATTCTTCTCGAAATTCAACTTTTTCCTCTTCAATTTCTTCTTCATATGCTTCTTCATATTCTTCTTGGGAGTCTTCTACTGCCATGAATATAACTCTCCTTGTTTCATTGTCACTGACTTCATCTTCATATGATGATGAGATGTCTTCTTTGGTGCAAAATCTTTTCTTGAAAACTTTATTTGCAACTCTTTTACCTTTATATGTTTGTCTTCCTTTTGAGTAACCTTCATCATTTCTCTTTTTCTTATGAGGACATTTGTTAGAAAAATGACCAATACCATCTCATCTCATTTCTCTCTTTCCCTTCACATATAAAGAGGATTATCCTCTACTTTGTCTATTCATATGATAATAGGCCTTCCTTTATTTATCCATCATTGGAAGAAGAAAACATGCCCTCTTCTTGTGTTGTAGATATCGATCTTGTGTATTCACCTCTGCCTATTCATAAAAGTGAGATTTTTGTTGCATCTCCTCTTGAAATTGATCACCCTTGTAGCTCTAAGGAGGTTGAAAATAATTCACAGCCTTCTTAGATATCATTGCCTTCCATTATTACTGTCGAGACTATCCATCTTCTTGTTAAACCTCATATTCAGCCCACCAGTTTTCAAGCTAAGATTAAAGACAAGATGTTTAAGCCTTTAAGGCTACCACTTGACCTTCATCCTTATCCTCTTTATTCCTTTGAGTATCTTCCTCAGTTTTCTAGAGAGGATCATATTACATCTGAGAGGCATTTGGAGGCCTTTGAGAGCTTTGTCGATCAGTTTGAGATTGTTCATGGTGATGTTGCCATGAGGCTATTCTCACAATCCCTGTCTGGATATGTTGTTGTGTGGTTTAGATGTCTGGAAGCCAGTTCTATTGGCTCCTGGACCGAGCTATGCCATGCATTTTTAAAGTGTTGGGGTGAGAACAAGTCCCTTGATCAATACTATTTTGAGTTTAATGCCTTGAGGAGAGGGGAAGAGGAAGCCTTGGATGTCTTCAACAGGAGGTCTTACAGTGTTTATCATAGTATGCCTATGGAGATCAGACCCACAAATACTATTTCCATGGTGTACTATGTTATGGCTCAACATACAGAGCTGGTCCTTCTCCTGAGAGAGAGGAAATCTCCATCTTTAAGACACTTGTTTGAAGATAGTGAAGAGGTCGAAGAGAACATCAGGGCTATCAAGGGGGTTCATATGCAATATATTGAAAATTTTCATGTTCTTAAGCAAGAAGATTGTCAGTATGTTTCAGACTCTGAGCATGAAGATATTGAGTATGAATCAGATCTAGAACAACAACAAGGAAATAACGAAGATAACGAAGAGAAAATCTTTTCATTGGTTCCTATTTATGATGATTATGAATCAGATCCTTGGGAGAGCCATGAAGGAGAAATGGAAGAGCTAAATGTGCAGTCTACCTCTTGTCCCGAGCATGTAAATGAGCAGATCCCTACCTTACATTTTGTTGACTTAGGGAGCAACAAGCCTGCGTATGACAGATATGAATCGAATTCCGATATGGATATTAAAGATTTCCAAGACCACACAATAGATATTTTTCCTTTATTCATTAAGCAAAGGCATTGGGTGGAAATAAACCATCCTGGACCTAGAGAAGACACAGAGCAACATGAAAAGGAGGAGCTAAATGTGCAGTTTATCTCTTATCTAGAGCCTATAAACGAGAAAATATCACCTGAGATGGACCAGCTTGCATCAGTTCTCCACCCACCCGTACACTCTGAGAGCATCAAACATCGGGTGAGAAACAATGAAGAACATGAGGTAATTTCTTACCACTTGAGCTCCCCTGATTGTAAATTTTGTAACCGTGTGGGGTCATATATGGAGCTGTGTCTTCAAAAATCATTAGAGCCTGCAGGATTATTCATCTTATCATCACTTGGGGGTATGGGAAGAATTCCAAGCCATGTTCTCATTCTCCTATCATACTTCCCTAGATTTTTGAGGATCAGCTGTGGTAAAGATAAGAAATTTATCACCAAACAGTTTGGGTGAATATGGTGGAAGTTTGCTTTCACCTAACACTTTGTAAATATCAGTTAGTATAGGATTGTACATAAATAAGATCCTTCTGGAGCCCATGTGTTTGTTTTAATTTTTTAGTAGAGTAGTGTGTACATATTTACCTATTTTCATCAGCAAAATGTTTGAGCTAGACTCCATAGCCCAATGCATAAGGCAAATGGAATTGCTTGTTCTTGGCAACTCACAGGGAGCATGCCATCCCCTGTGGAGCCAAATGTTATCACATATGGTTATCAAAGGCAACAATTTGTCCAAGTTTGTGGCCTTCACAATAAACATCAAAGAGAAGTGTTCAGAGTAGTCCATTTCGGGCCCGAAATTCAAGCTAATAGGCGAGATCAGCTTCAACGGTGGAGATTCTTGAGAAGATCAGATTAGCAGCTCGCAGGTGCTCGGAATCCCAAAGTTGCTCGAATTTTAGCACTAAAGAAAAGGCATGAAATAAAAGTCGAGAAAAGATGACCCTAAGTCTCGAAACGAGAAGTACCGAAATGCTAGGAAGTTAGGCCCCAAGTCATAGCGGAGGTCACATCCAAGGGGTCCATAGGAAGGGATCTAGCACTCACTAGGCTCTAGTTCGGGAGTTCAGAAATTGGGCGAGTCGGGAGTGGCTCACATCAAAACACCCGAAACGCGAAGTAGTCAAGTAATGTGAAATCTCCCGAAGCACGAAATCCCAAAGAATCATATGGGATAAGCGTCAGGTCATGGCCTGAGCTCACAAGCATGAAGAAGTGATGAAGTGGCTGGCGCCTGAAGCTCGAGATTCTGGAAGTGCTTATATTGGTCATAGAAGAAGATATGCATGGCATCGAGGCATTGATATTGACTCGAAGGAGTCGTGGGCACTGCCTAGAACATTCATGGGTGTCAGGCCGCGTCCTGATCTCGTTGAAGATAGTTAATGGAAATGGGAGTGGTGGTTGAAACTTCAAATCACTCCATAAATGTAAAACATGGAGGGTCTGGTTGTAGAGACAGAGCTGTCAGCTAGAGGCCCCTTCGATGGATGATTTTTCCTGAAGGCCCATGCTGAGTTAAGTGTGTGTCTGACAGAAAAATTCATGCACATTCTGACAAAAGAATATGCAGATGGAAAGACTTGAATGCAGTGGCCAGAGCACGCCCCTAGTGGTTGTGGACAGTTCTGAGTATAAGTAGGTAGTTTTTATATTTTGTTATGATGGTTGAGCAGTGATCCTGTATTGTAAACTTTTGATGAAGCTTCTGGTTCTCTGGTTATGTATTTTGATCTGAGACTTCTTGTTTAATGAAAGTCAACTTCTTTTTCATCACATTTGCCTCTAATACTGAAGTGTCCACAATTGAAGGATTCACATGGATTGTTTATATTGTATTGTAATGTATGTTTGATTGCAGTGTTGTTATTTACATTCTTCAGTTTCCTGAAGTTTTGAATCCAAGAGGATATTGTATTTGAAGATTTTCCTCCTTAGGCTACTGGAATACCTGATGTCTATGATATACCTCTACACTCTCCTAACCAAAGTCTTCCTTTTATTCACCCTTACTCCAACTTAATGACTGAATTTAATCAAGACCTCACCTACATGTGCATACCAGTCCAGTTTTCTGAGTTAAAACAATATCATCTTGAGTCTACGACCATTTGACCTCTTTAAAACCAACCTGTGACATAAAAATCTGATGGGTATTGGGATTACCCTCTTTGAAATCGAAGGGTGACTTCTAATGCTAATAGGATCCTGATGTACCTATGTCTTCCAATGACCTATGTGAAGTCCAAGAACCACCCATAGAATTCTTGGCTGTGAAAAAACGAAGTAGGGGTCAACTGGTCTCAGAAAACCTTTCCCCTGCCCAAAATTCGGGAGCAAGATCAAATCCCGATCACTCAAAAGCACCTTTCTCTCCCCTTAAGAACCCTATAAATACCCATACGCGAGAATCGCCTAATATGGATTACAACATAGTAGAAGATTTGAATAAGTTGAAGGCTAATATATCAGTTATGGACATATGTAGAATCCCTCAGCAAAAAGACTTCCTGTTACAAGCTTTGAAATTAGTAGAAAATCCTACGACAAGCATTGATCAGGGAAGAAATCCAACTCCCATAGATCTAGGAAATAAACCAACTGTGAATTCTTGCTCTAAAGATAATAAGGAAAAACCTTTTGTCCCACCATTCCTTTTAACATTCAAAGTCTTCAACAAAAACTTCCATAACTGTTTGGTCGATTTAGGAGCATCCTCTAATGTTATTCCACTATCTATTTGCAAAAAATTAAACACAGTTATGTTGAGCAGTTTAATTGTCTAATTGAATGGAAAATCAAAGTGTTCAATATAAATTGTCAACCCAGGGAAGTCTTTTATTTCAAGATAATTCTGCACAGTCTATTCTAGATTATGAAAGCATCTCTAATCTAATTGTAGTAGGGAAGTTCTTTTTTTTTTAAAACAAACAAATATTATCGCTAACACAATTGTGTTGATACAGCTGGAGTGATACAGACTTAAAATCATAATTGCAATCAAAACTGATGAATATACAAAATCCATGAATTGCCTACCTTAATCTAACTTTCTAATTTACTTTTGTAGGAAGAAATTCTATACTATTGCAGAAGGGAAATCTACTTATTGGAAGAAGCTACTTCACACTTTTAATTCTCCAAAACAAGATTTTAACCTAATGCAGAAAAAGGAAAAGAAGTTCTCCACCCTTGTTCAACAACTAACTTCTAATTCTCATGAGACAAGTTTATGCGCATTTACCAAGAAGGAACTAAACTGTAACAACAGTTGTATTCAGGAATATCTAACAGTTAAACCATTTGCAATGAAAACGACTAAATGTAGAATTTGAAATAGAGGGGAATTGGTGAGGAAGGTGGGCCCTTTCCTTCTCACTGAATCCACTCAAGAGACAGGTTACAGTCTACTAAAGAAATTCAATCCACTTCTTCATTTAATTGCCAAAAAGATGTATGTGTACAATAATCGCTACTTTCTTCAGTTCAAGGAAAAAGACTAACAACCCTTTACATTACAAAAGATTTTTTATTTAAAGTCAGAGTCGCTCAGTGTTCAACAACAAAAAAGTCTTGAGAATCCCTGATTCTTAGGCTATTCGCTAGATATCATTAATACAAAATCTTGAATTCTCCTTCATCAACATCGTGAGCCAACATTCTAATCAACAGGTGTTGCAACAGTCGTATCACAACAGGACTGGTGGCATATGTTGTAACAGCTTCCGATATTAACAAGCTTCTGTCGTAGCAGTTGTGTAACAGCTTCCAGGATTGATGGGCATCCGTTGCAGAAGTCATGTAACATCTTCCAGGATTGGCGCATAGCTATAACAGCAACGAGTTTCTCGAAGTAGGTTGTTCTAACATTTTTATCATTAGTTAAATCATTTCATGGGTAAAATATGTGAACGTTATCAATCAAACATGCTAATTAAATGAAAATATAAAAGCAAGATGAATAGTTCATGCCTTGGGAAAAAGGGTCTTGGTGTTCATTATAATAGTCACTTAGCTTAGGAATGAGAAGGTTGAATGATCAAAAGGTGTAGTGAAAAAGGGACATTTCAGGGTCCTAACATACCCCCCAACTGAAGACATTGCATGTCCTCATGCAAAACACATTCAAACCTTACTTTGTAGCTGAAGTAGATCAATATCTCCTCCAGTGCAAAATTGTTAAGAGAAATTTCTAAGTGTCGGTAATGAAGAATGTTGTGTCAAAAAGAAAATTTGTTGTGTCAACAATCTGTTTGGGTTTCTTTATTCTTGAGAACAGGATTAGTTTGAGTTGCTCAAGTAACAACTCGTGAAGGAAACATAGGTTCTTGTTTGCAAGCATCTCTTATACCAGCAACTGATTTATGGCAATGGGATCTCCTCTGTTTTACTGATTTTTGTGTAGCAGGAAGTTCAGGCTCAGTATTGACTGGGACAGTTGTTGGTCCTGTAGCGACTGGAACTTTGACTACCTCATATCCTGCCTCATAGTAAATGTTTCCGCACTCAAAACACATGAGTTCTTTGTTTCTGCCCATAATAAATTTTGTTAGTGCTAGGATGTCCAAAGTTATACCTTCTGGATTCTTCTGTCAAGCAGTTGCCACTTCCTGTTTCAGGGTCTTTAAATCTGCTTTGAGGTTATTATTTTCTATTATTAGTGCAACGATCCTGGAATTTTCTGTATTCTTGATCTTTTGCTCTATTTGGGCAAATAATTGGGAAAGTGGCACATCCTCAGCATGTTGTGGAGATGGTTCTTGTGTAACAGTTGTGGCTATCAAGACTGGTTCTTGTGGAGCAGTCTCGACATGGACAGTTGGTTCTAATATTACTGGCTCTGGTGGGACAATTTTCTGTGGAGCAGCTGGTTCTTGTGTAACAGTTGTATCTGTCAGGACTAGTTCTTATGGATCAGTCTCGACGTGGACAATTGATTCTAGTGGAACTGTCCCTGCATCAACCATAGGGGATAGTGGTTGAAGAATAGGAACGGCCTACTCCATATCTTGCCTTCCAATTGCATCTTCGGTAGACCTGGTGGACCTGGTTTTTCTCCTGGGTAAAGTAGAAACGAAAGTAGTGGTTTTCTTCTTCGTTGTTGGAGGAGGAACAACGTGTTCTTCCTCAAGCACACAAGGAGGATATTATGGCATACTGGGGTCTGCGATGATCTAGATATCGTCAACAAACATAGGATGCGTAGAATCATCAGGCAACACCGATGATTCTGCTGTGAATTGAGTACATTCATTTTGAAAGGAGAAGATAGTTTCCTGCAATTTTTGGGCATAAAGTAAAACCTAGTATTCATACCGCTGTAGAATTCTCTGTCGCAACAGCCAGAGGGCTTTGATTTTTTGTTAATCCAATTTGGTCAAGTGCTCTCCGAGGTTTTCCTTTGAATGGACGTTTCATTTTTTGGGAAGTTGCACAGGTAATGATAGTAGGTGCTTGATTGGCTGCAGCAGCAATAGGAGTGTTCTGTGTGATTGTTGGTGCCACAACAGAGGGGGTAAGTGGTCTTGATGTTATAGTGGACCGTGTTATCCTTGTTCTCTTTTTAGGTAATGCAGAGGTAAGAGCAGGGGTTTTCTTGTCAGAGGCAGGGGGTAGGATTTCAATAATCGGTGTAGCAGCCAAGGGCTATGATTGTGGTCGAGCGGTTGGCTCCTCATCTGTTTGTTTTTCCACAGCTACAAGTTGTTGTAATGCAAATTCATCGAGGCTTGTCTATCTGGTGCCAGGATGGCTTCGGGTTATATGGTTTCTTTTCTGAGTCGTCTTACGGACAACGACAGTAGGGGTTTGGACTGTTGTTGCAGCCGAGGGTAGAGGCTCTAGAAGGGGTCCATGGGTTGCATTTTCAAGGACTAGTACAATTCTTTCTAGATTTACAGACTGTGGTTGGTTTTCTATAGCAGGTAATGGGTTATTGGAAATGCCCATACCTCTGCGTATTAATAGGCCGATGAGTCTGTGATTATAAACACAGTTCTTGGGGCTCTTGGATTTTTTTACAAAACGGGCCATGTTATGCAATGAATGTAGGAGAAAATAAGGAATGTTTATCAATTTCTGATGTCGCAGATGTGATAATAAGATGAAATCAGAAAAATAAATAACTTGGTATCGGCCTTCGCAGGTAATGTACCTTTTTAGAAATTCTGCGACTTCCCCCCATGGCTCTGGTAAGGAATTGATGTCTACACCTCTTCCCTTGGTCTAAACTTGCTCATTGTTGACGAGGAACCCCTTCTGTGCATCCGGAAGATGTGTTTTTCTATTAAACCATCAGTCTCATGTTGTTGGCAACCCTGTTACAGCAGCAATGCTTGCTTCTGTTACTAGAATCCTTACCCCATTCACCATTGAATATCCTTCAGTAAGATTTTGACTAAAATCCAATACCTCATCCTCACTAAACTCTTTCAACTTCTTAAAATACGATATCCAGCCGGCCTGAAGAAATATTTGGTAGGCCTCTAGGTGTAGCAGCAAACTGTCCAGAGTTGTGGGTTCCTATCTCACAACTCATCCTCCCATGATGTTTCTTGAGAGTCTAATAGGCACGTAGGAGCAGAAACTATCACCTAAATCAGAGACGCAATAAGCTCGAACGTTTTTTGCAGAAAGAATACAATGTCTTAGTTAAAAGAAGTGTGGGTGGAAAGGTGGTGGAGGTGTGTATAAAATTCAGAATGAACAGCTATATTTACGTTCTCCCCCCCACCAACTAAGTGGATTAGCTCCAGGTGTAACCGGTTAGTAAATAGGAAATCATGATTTTATATCTTCACTACTTTAACACACAGGATTAATCAAGTACCTCAAATCTTACAACACATAACAACCTGTTGGAGTAACCGCACAATCCAACCACCGTCGGAATGGCGTGTAATAGCTGGCATGATGAAGGATCGTGAGAGAAATGACAGCTTGTGCAGAGAGGTAGTCCTTACTGTAGTTAGCCAACTGGAAATCATCGAATGTGAAGTCAAGTCATAATGAAGCAACACTTTCGGATAGAGACCATCAGTATTGTCTAATTAGTTGTGTTGTTGCATGAAATACTGGAGGGCTGAAGCCGCAGCATTGGCAAAAAGAAAGAGTGAAGTGGCAAGAAAGAACAACAGTAATTAGTGTATCAGCAGGTTCTTTTTCAAAAATGACGGAGGTAGGTGTAACAATATTGAAATCGACCAATTTATCAGAAGAAGGTGTAACAACATTGAAATCGGCTAATTTATCGGAAGAAGGTGTAACAGCATTAAAATCGGCCAAATGCTACCTTACTTTGTTTCTAGGAAGTTTTTCAACTTCCATGAACTCATCGTTTCCTTCTGTTCATCAATCTACCTGCACACACATAATTGCCTGATACCTTTCAAAGGTTTATTAGCATAGTAAAGAAAATAGAAAAATTTCAACTAAAAATAGAGAAATGCAAATTTTGTTGAGATTATTTATATACAAAGTCTGAGAAAAAGAAGTCCTAAAGTTCAGAAGGGGAAGGCGCAAGATCCTTTTTGTTTAAGATTTGATAATCTGTATGAGTTGTGTAGCTAGTTTTGAATTCTGTCTTGGACAGTGGACGCTGATACAGATGCAAGCGATGACCATTTGCATGTAACTGTGTATTGGATCTATCAATAGTAATCAACCGGACTGTCCCATTGGGAAATATGGTGTCTACCTCGTAAGACCCTAGCCATGATGTACGCAACTTACCTTGAAATTCCTTAAAGTGCGAATCATACAACAGAGCCCAATATCCTTTCTGGAATAATTTCTTCTTAATGACTCGGTCATGCCATTTTTTTCTTTGTTGTTGAATCACTGTGGTTTGATGGATGGCGTCCAAACGCTTTTCATCAATCTCGTTGAGATGCTACAGTCTGGCTTTCTGTTCCATAGTCAATTCGAGGTTGATTGTTGATGCAGTTCTTAAGGTTTTGATTTCGAATTCAATGGGAAAAACAGGGATTTTCCATATACCAGCTCGTAAGGAGAAAAACCAGTTGTGCTCCTCCAATTAGTTCGGTAAGACCATAGATCTTCATGCAGTCTATCAGACCAATCCCTACAATTTTCTCTCACTGTTTTAGTAAGAATGGTTTCGATAACTTTGTTGGTACTTTCCACTTGGACATTGCCTTGTGGATGGTATGGAGAAGCTATTCTATGTAAAACATGATGTTTACTGAGTAGAGCTTCAAATTTATGTGATGTGAAAGGGGGTCCTCCATCAGTGACCAGTTCTCTGGGAATGCCAAACCTAACAAATATATCTTCAAACAAGAATGCTAAGACAACTTCTTCTGACGCTCTGATAAGTGCTTTTGCCTCCACCCACTTGGTCATGTAATCTGTACAGACTAATATATAGACTTTATGATTGGAAGGTGGGTGAATGGGTCCTACAAAATCCATGGCCCATCTCTCAAAAGGCTCTAACACTACCTGAGGCTGGAGCGACATCTCATCCCTGTGAGTTGGTTGACCCATGCGTTGGCAACTATCACAAGCTTGGACATAATTCTTGGCATCTTGAAATATGTTGGGCCAATAATAGCCCATCCTTAAAATTGTATGCCTGGTCCCTTTATCAGCAAAGTGAACCCCACAAGGGCCATCATGGCAAGATTTCAGCAGATCATAAACCTCATCATCCCTCACACATCTCCTAATTTTTTGGTCCAAGCCTGTGTAGAAGAGGTATCCTCCTATCCAACTGTACCTAGCACTCTTTTGAATAATTTTCCTTCTTTCCCTAGGATATAGATGTGGAGGTACCTTCCCTGCAACCAGATAATTAGCAATGTCTACATACCAAGGTCAGTGAGCAGATACTGTAAACAAATGTTCATCAGGAAAGGAATCGTCTACAGGTGAATTATCATCATTTATATCTAATCTTGAGAGAAAATCAACAACCACATTTTCTTTTCCTGGTCTATCCACTATAGTGATGTCAAATTATTGCAGTAGTAACAACCATCTTGTCACTCTGGCATTAGTAATAGGTTTATTCATTAGATATTTTATGGTTGTATGATCAGTATGAATAAAAGTTGGATAACCAGTTACATAATGCCTAAATTTATTGATTGCATATACTACTTCCAAGAATTCCCTTTCAGTAACTGTGTAATTTAACTTAGCAGGAGCCATGTTCTTGCTTATATAGTAGATAGTGTAGGGTTCTTTGTCCTCCTATTTCCCTAGTACTGCACCAATTGCAGTGTCTGAGGCATCTGAAGAAATGTGAAAAGGCAAAGCCCAATTGGGCCCTCTCAAAATGGAAGTTGTGGACAATTTCTGTTTAAGATCTGCAAAAGTCAATTCACAATCGTCAATCCAACAAAAGTTAACATCTTTTGTTAGTTAAAAAAACAATGGAGAGGCAAGTTTAGAGAAATTTTTAATGAATCTCCTATAATACCCGGCGTTCCCTAAAAAAATTCTTACCTCTTTCTGAGTTGATGGAGTTGGAATGTCCAAAATTACCTGGATTTTCGCTGGATCTACTTGAATCCTTGCATAAGAGATGAAGTGTCCCAGCACCACCCCTTCACGCATCATCATATGGCACTTTTATGTACTTAAAGAAAGATGAGACTGTCTACATATTTTGAGTACTTTTTCCAGATTAGACAAAGCGTCTTTGAAATCAGTCCCATAAGGTGTAAAGTCATCCATGAATATTTCCATACAGTCATTCACCATATCAGAGAAAATACCAATCACGGCTCTCTGGAAAGTGGCTGGTGCATTACACAAGCCAAATGGGAGAACCTTGTAGGAAAATGTTCCCCAAGGGCTGGTAAAGGTGGTCTTATCTTGGTCTCGTGGGGCAATTTGTATCTGGTTATAGCCGCTGAATCCATATAGGAAAGAAAAAAAAAAAATCCGGCTAA
>SNQJ01S0003247.1:3867-14137 GCA_010110895.2 Picea sitchensis
ACACAAAATATGATGAAACAACAAGTAGATCAACATTGCCGTGAAAGGGAATTTGAAGTGTGGGATTGGGTATTTCTGAGGTTGCAACCATATAAACAGATGTCCCTCAAGAAACAAAAGAAGGACAATAAATTAACACCCAATTATTATGGCCCCTATATGGATTTGCAAAGGATTAGAAGTATATCTTACAAATTGGAGTTGCCTCCATCTTCATGTGTACATTTAGTTTTCCATGTTTCTTGCTTAAAGAAGGTAATCAACAACAAGATCCCAGTTCAAACTATTTTATGAGAGATTAATGAAGAAGGGAAAATCATACTAGAACCATAAACAATTCCTGAAACAAGGATTAAGAAACTGATAAATCGATCAATTGTTGAGTAACTCATCAAATGAAAGAACCTACCAGTGGAAGAGACAACATGGGAAGATGATTTCCTTATGAAAAAAAACTTGTGGTTAGGCAAGTGTTGAGGACAACACTTGTTTGAAGAGGAGGGGCATGCTAAGTCCTAGACAAAGCCGCATGTTACGTATAAAACCTATTATCAAGCCCTAGCTATTGAATTATTACATTTCTAGTGTTACATTAGTAGGTCAGATAGAACCATTCATTGTACCCTTTCATTATAATTATACCCTTTGTCTCCTATATATATATATATATACCAAGGAGACCTAGTCTTAGGATCATCATATCTCATTTTGTACATTCAATATATTGTAAAAGGAGGTTTCCCCATCGAAGTGCACTATTTTTCATTGATTTTTTATCATTCTCAAGGCGTTGGTTCATAAGAGAAGATTACTAACGACATATCTTCCCTTTAATCATCTTGAAGTCTTGTAAGGCACTAGGAGGATCTTCCAGGGTTTGTAGTGGACAACCCTATATATCACCCTAAGGGAGTCCTTAATTAACCCCATATGCCCCCAAAAATATTGTAAGCACTAGTCTTCTCCCATTTAGTCAATCATATTTCTAAATTTCACCTTTTGTTTTATGTTTTAGGGTAAAATTAGAGTTTTGTGATAGCTTACATACATTCCTAACCCTAAAAAGACCTATATGTCTTGGTATTTGTGCATATTTGACTTGTAAATCATCTTAATACCATAAATTGTCTCGCTGATTTTTATTACATCCCACATCTTGCCTTTATTGGCTGTTATAACTTGTCTTACTATTGTAAATTATCATCTTTTATACAAGTTTGCAACGACCATTGGTATTTTCTTGATTTTTAGTGTTTGGGGATCATCTTACACTAAATATTGACTTGCTAAGCTTCTTAAACAACCCTAGATCCAATACATCAACTCAAATTTGGAATTTACCTTCAACAACCACCTAATCCTTAACTTGATAAATTTAACTAGTTGGTGGTATTATTGGGTAGCTACAAAGGAGACTTTAGACTTGATTGTGTCTTGCCTTAGGAGTCCTTGAAGCTACTAAGAAAGCCTCCCTTGTGTTGGATGTATCTTTCACTAAAACAAGATAAATTGTTTCCTAAATGATAATGATAACATCTTGTAATGTTTAATTGGTTTTGTACCTTATAAAAGCTTTTCACTAAGATACAAGATTGTGTGATAACAAAGCCCATCAAAATTTAAGAGTAAAATATGTCTATGCTAATTGAAAATGTTATGAACACATTAATTTTGTTTGGCATTTATCTTAGTTAAAACTCTCACCTTGAAGGCTTGATTAAACCATTCACATCTTTCAATATGTTAAATTCGATCTTCTTAGATGGAAAAAGATGCATAGTCTCCAGAAAACCCTGCAATTCGGATTTCAAACTAAAGTTACCAACAGATAGCAGCGTAGGTAATCAAATCAAATCAATAAAGGAAAGCAAACTGTTATAACACCCTGCCATTGCACATAGAAAGTTATAAGCTCTCAAACTAGTCAAAAATATACATGAAATCGGGTTCCAACACAAAAATGCACTGGAAATAACATCTACCAAATTTAGTATATGCACTGAAAATGAACAAATCAGTCCCCTCACTTCCAAAATATTGAAATATACATGAAATCGGGTTCCAACACAAAAATGCACTGGAAATAACATCTACCACATCTACCAACCTCACTTCCAAAATATTGAAATATACATGAAATCGGGTTCCAACACAAAAATGCACTGGARATAACATTCTACCACATCTACCAAATTTAGTATATGCACTGAAAATGAACAAATCAGTCCCCTCACTTCCAAAATATTTCTGGTAGTATTCCAAAGTGTTGGAAGAGCTCTGCTACCAATGTGACATTTTGCATCCACATTCAAGTTTTCGTATCTCACTTCCACTGTTGGTAACTCTATTCCCACCCTGTACATCAAACAACAACATCACCAATGAATGAATTGTGAGGTTTCATATCTCTATAACATGTCTTTTCAAAATAGAATATCTGATTTCCATAAGCTCTGTTCATAACAAAGTTTCCAGACATGTGAAGAAATAGAGAAATGAGGAGCAATCATTGTATAGTTTTAAACGAAATAATAAATTGTATTATTCACAATTACATATAGATATATAAATATATAGTTGGAATGAGATTCAACTAACTTCAAATATAGATGTAGAAGTTGAAAGAATATCTCAACAATCTCTTACAAAACTTCAAACCAATCTCAAACTTAGTACATAGCACTAATATGAGCATTATCTCTAACACAAAGTAATCAGTAGCCAGCTCTGTATAAAAATCTGGAAATTCTTTATCAATAAATGGCGAAGTTATGTTACCTGTCAATTCTATCCTTGAACCTTCTGAGAAACTTTTCATTGTCCTGCTCTGTGTCTGTGATCAGCTTCTCAATCAGCAGGTGCCTCTCCAGAGGCCTGAGGTGACCCGCATCCACAACACGCCTGTTTATCACCTTGCTACCTTCTTCATCATACTCATATTCCTTCAATATTGATGCTCTCATACTCTTGTAGCTCGGAAGCTTTTCTATGGCTGCCCAATGCAAAGCCTCTTCATCATCATCCTTATCATCTGCATTCACATCTTCTCCTCCAAATTGAGACGATGGAAGGCTGAAGATACCACTGATACTCCTCCTCATGCTGCGTGTGAAGCTTGGGCTCTTATTTCCCATGCTCTTTCTCACTTCGGCTATTTCTTCTCTGAATAACTCTATATCTTCTGCAGCTAAACCCTGAGCCATTTTGATCTGAATGGATATATATTCACTGTTTATACTTCACATACACAGAGTAAATTTGTGCTCTGGTATAAGCTACAATTTGTATTAATTGTATTGGGACTCCATATTTATAGATTAAAAGGCTGTGGATGCGAACAGATTGGTTGAAGTTTTGAGACCATTTGTGTATTGCCCAGATAGATTCTCATACGTCATGGCTGAGATCAAGAGCTTTCAGAGATAGGATTTTAGCGGGATCAAGGGAACTATTTTAAAAGGAGAGGGCCCTTTTAAACCATTTTCTGTGATTCCACTAGGAAAGTGGAAAGACTATTAATTTTTTTTAGGATTTTAGCGGGATCAAGGGAACTATTTTAAAACACAGAGACATGGACTGAAAAAGGAGAGGGCCCTTTAAACCATTCTCTGTGATTCCACTAGGAAAGTGGAAAGACTATTGAAATTTTTTAAAGCTTTGAGCTTCCGTTCGCGTGCCACTCCGGGTTCATCTGGATTAAGACTTCACAGTGCATACATATATGGCCATCCTTGTTTCGTCAGCAAACAATTTTAAAAGCAAACCAATGATGAACGCAAACAATTTTAAAAGCAAACCAATGATGAAAGCAAACAATTTTAAGTAGTTTTTTCATGAGTGGAGTACATTTTCATATGAGTGGAGAGTTCGATGTTTTTCATCTTCACAGTTTTGTAGTGAGTTACTCGTTTCTGGTTAACGAAATTACCAAATTTGTTTGTAACAAAATTTTAATCTTTATTAATTACTTAGATGTGGCAATTAGCTAGCTATCATGGTAAATTTTAAATATGATAAAGTAAAAGTAAAAAAATAAACATGGAAACGGATGCTTTTATAATAGTGAAAATGTTAGTAGTTGAAATCACAACCATTGATTTATTGGGACGACTAAGAATATTCCATCAATATTTAATCTTGTCCTTATAAAACTGATTAAGCACTAAAAACCTATTAAATGTGTCCATTATCAATAAATGTACGCATTTCGGCCTAATTATAACATACAAAATTGTTTCATAAAATATTATTTAGTAGAATATTTAAACTACATCCCTTTTATACATCTTTTTTTTTATATATATGATTATTTTTATTTAGTCATCAATAATGAAAATAAATAATTTTAAATAATTTTCATATAAGTGAAAAGTTATTTCTCATCTTCACATACATACATATATATGATTATTCTTATTTCATCGTCAAYGATGAAAACAAACAATTTTAAATAATTTTCCATATGAGTGGAGAATTCAATGTATTTCTCATCTTCACAGTTCCTACATACATATATATATGATTATTCTTATTTCATAGTCAATGATGAAAACAAACAATTTTAAATAATTTTCCATATGAGTGGAGAATTCAATGTATTTCTCATCTTCACAGTTCCTGCTTTAAGTTATATATTATGATATCTGTTTCTCATCTTCAGAGAGCTGCTTTGTTTTGAAATTCCAATCCTCATCTTAACAGTCCGTAGACTAGGTTATGTATCGTGAGTCTTGTGATATTCGTTCTATCTGTGTTCCCCATCTCATTCTCGTCTTATTACTCGCTGCCATATGTCATGTATGAGAGTGTCCTCTTCATGTTCAAATTTTTAATATTTAGATCAATTCACATGGTTATAACTTTAATATTTTATAAATAAATATTTTAAAATTAAAGAAATATTATTAAATTTTTAATAAAATTAATTAATATTGTAATGTTTATTGTTAAATTATATATATGTAAGGAAAGAATCAAAACATGTAGGGTTTTCTTGTATTTTAATGGAGAGTTTCTTTTACTTATAAAATTTAATGGATGCTTTATAAGTTTGTTGATGGTATTTTTTATACAATTGTAGACTAAGGGGATCTAAACTACGTAGACTAGTGCATCTCATTCAAGGGATTTGAACCAAGTAGACTAGTACACCTCACCTAAGGGGATCTGTACTACACAAAGTATCACACCTTACCCAGGGGGATTTGAACCAAGTAGACTAACCCAGGGGGATTTGAACCAAATAGATTAGTGTGCATCACTCAAGGGATTTGAACCAAGTAGACAAGAGTGTGTCACAAGGGGTATTGAAACCAAGTACTTGCTACCAAAAAACTAGTCAAATGCCTAACAACATTGGTGACAACCAGTTGAGCTAACTCCTTGAACTTCATTTAAATTAAACAAATTGTAATCATAAATGTACAATAAACTCATCATAACTTGCCATAAATGTAATATTTTTGTCTTTTTCCCATCTAATACTCAATGAGTTCTCTCATTAAGATGCATGTCTTTCAAGAGGCAAAGATCAACGAGGTGTGTGAAAGACATGTTGACCTCCCCTGCAAGTACAAATATTGGAAAGGGTATGAACAAAGGTGCTAAGGTCCCTATAATAGCACTAAAAAAGAATATCGTTGCCATCATCATGTTGCTTAATGAGCTAGAGATACATTGCACGACACCTTGTCATACCCGAGAGAGATGAGCCTCATTGTCTTCTAGTAGAAAGTTGTATCTGTACGACCATGCTTAGATTATTGTCAATGATTTTGGCTTTAGTGTTGACCATGATGTAATGACAATGAATATAATTTCTAAGTTTGGGGGAACATTTTCCTTCATACGTGCAAAATCAAAATGACATACATATTATTTTCGATGTGGTGATTTTACTACTTACATCAATTGCAGTTCCCCACCCTTTGACCTCAATTCTTCAATGATCAAAGCCTTGCGTTGGGTATTTTGTGCTAGTTATCTTTCTTGAGATAGGAATTGGTTCACATTGTTTTTATGATATGGAGAACTAGAAACTATAGATATTATGAGGTGCATTAAGGGAAATGTAAATTTAAAATTATATGTTAGCTGGGAAAAAATGTTTGTCATCTTCTTACTAAACATGGTTAGATGCAATGATTATGCATATTGGCATTCTTGATAGATGGAGGTTTTTCCCCATGCTATGCTTTATCGATAGGGACAACAATTTGATTTATGGTTTGTTATTATTATTGTCAACTGCTTATTGAGTAGGGGTTGATCGAACCCATTTATACCTATGAGCAAGTATAGACATATGTGTGGTTATTTTGGATTATTGGATGTGAGATTGTGATTTGTTCATGCATGAATATATGTTGCTATATGATGTTAAATTGAGCTTCTTATTTCATATTTATGCATACGTGCATATTACACACACACACACACACACACACACACACACACACACACTTACACTTTTACATTTATATGTGATCTTATGTGTTGAGATGTTTAAAATCTTGGTGTAGATGAAATTATGATGTTCATGCTTACATGTATTAGTGAATTGACATACATGATATTGATTGTCTAGGAGTATGATGGTGGTAACGCCATGTACTATGATCAACAACAAAAAGAATTGTGAAATTTTGTTTTAATGGGATGTGATGCTTGATATTTGCTTTGCAAGCGTGTCATGTAGGGTACAAGAAGCTTGCCCAAAGATATTACTCATTTAGATATGGATTCGATGCATGGGGAAAATGGATGGCATTGGATAAAGATTGATAATAAGGGCGCAAAGGCTCTAGACCTAACTATTGTAGGGGTTAGGTGGATGTAATGGTCCCAACCCATAAGATAAGATTGCAGTGGAATATTCTAGTGTGATTTGGGATAGAAGCATCGAGAGGGGTGGAGGAAATTCTCACTGTATATCCTCCAACAACCTTGGATCATGAGATTGGGTGAGTAAGTCCATTTTCCCCTAAATGGATGTGGATGATCATTGGGATGCATTTCATAATCCAAGAGGACATAATGGCCTCCTCTTGACTTTGGTTCCATTTGGCAGAGGCTCTTTGACGTGGCCAGTGGGGTTAAATTGAGTGGGAACTAAATAGTAGTTAACGGTCATATAAATTGCTTGATCCATTTCAATGGTGACATCGTGACATTATGAGCCTAGTTATGCCACTTACAAATAAGTGAGCATGGTGACTCTAGGCTATCTTGATGTGTATGTTAACTTGTATGTTGGTTCTTACACCCCTTTAATCTCCAAGTTGGATATGAATTGCACTTACATGACTCCTTTATTATATAGGCTTTAAGGTGATAATGACAAAGGCGTTTTCATAGGTAAAAGCGTATGGAGTATATAATTGTAAACATTATTCATTAAATAGTAAAGATAAATATTTTAATCTTAATTAAATAAAGTAAAAATTAATTAATCTATATACTTAATTAATAAATGATAGTTTAAATTAATTAAAAATCATATTAATAAACCTAATTTTCAATTAATTTGTATATTGTTGTTTGTGATGTATATGTATGTGTATGATAAACTTACTTTTCAATTAATTTGTATATCATTGTTTGTTATGTATAAGTATGTGTATTACATAAGTGAAAGGATGTATATTATCTTCAAATAATAGGGGGAACTATAACTTAATTGGTTTACATTCATTTGGTCAACAATTATTGTGTTGAAAGTATATTTTTAAGGTAGGGATATTTTTAAGTTTTTCATTGTCTATAGCAAATTTTTTTATTATTGTCAATTTTTGAGAATTGTCATTATGTGTCCACCTCCATGTGTCCCTTCCTTCATTTCGACCTCCATTATGCTTTCCACCTCTATAATCAACTTGCATTCAATGATGATTTGTTTTATTGTTGGACAACTTTCTATTCTTCCTTGGATAGATTGGATCAACAATCGTTTTGGGTAGTGATCTACGCTACTTTTGGTCAAATCTCTAAACATGTAGAGTTGGATTAATTTCAACACCAAATTGGCAACCTCGAAGGCTATAACCCTAATGACCACCTTATCGGATTTGAGCCTATTGTTGTTTTTGTAAGAGTTAAAGCTAGCCTTCTTTATGACCATTTTAACATTATTGGTCACAATTAACCGAGTGTTGAGTCATATTTCCAACACCATCTTGATCTGCAGTTTGCACAATTCAGGGTTATTGGGAGATCGAGGCTTTGTCCTATGGACACTACCTACAAAATCGTCTACTCTAATTATAAGGAATGCATCAACAAATTTATAGTTTGCTCAGAGTGACTCATCTATTGGACCTTACACAGAAATTGTGAATTTATTTAATCTTATTTTGTGAACAATTTATATCATTAATGAAACAACATAGTAATCAGGCTTTGGCCATATGATTCAAAAACCAATTTAGAACAACATTTTTATGTGAATTTGTAAGTAACTTACCTTCAATGGTAATTGCAATTTCACATAATAAAGGACCATGATAGCCCATATACCTAGAAACCACCCATTAGTATTAGAGGTTGTTATAGTTAATGTTAAAAAAATGTGTTCTTTGAAAAGGATGCTAGTAGAACCTTCGTTAGCATCTTTTGCACCTCCTCCTCTCAACCTACATCGACTAGAAGTGATCATATACTCTAAATTCTAAATCCTATCTCAATTGTATGTCACAACTACACACGGTGAACATAAAATACATTGTGCTCATAACCAATTGCTTACCTACTAGGCTTTCCTTTGGCCCACCTCTTCTCTCTTCATGGATATTAGAGGCACATGCATTGTCACACACCCAAACCCCCTAAGTACCATTTTAAGGGATGGGGTATAAATTTTTTTCTTTCCTTCAACTTCCTTGAATTCCTCTAATAAGGACACCATCAGCTTATGCTCGCTAAGAATCTTCCAATGACTATAAATTTGTCCAAAACCGAGTTATGGATTGAAAGTTATGGATTTCTGAGATTTTTGGGGCATCATTGGCCAAAAGCCACCCCATCGCCATGTGGCACCCATGTGGTTCCACTCCTGTCTCGCTTCTAGCCCCACGATTCCATATGGGCCTACCCCGACACACCACGTTACCCTGGCATCAAGAAGCCCGTCCAACCGGGGGTTAACACTTGTCTAACTCTTATAAGCCCATTTAATTAATAAATCAACATTATATTAAAATCTCGCTCTTTATTAATCATTTGTTTAATCCCCTCGAGGGTAATTAATTTTCATTAATTAATTCCCTTCGTAATTATGTTTCTATTTGGCCAAAATTATGGGTCGGGTAAAACTAAGAATTTTCGTTTTCTTCTTACCTTGGGAATCCAACCCAAACTATGATTTAATATTAATTATTACAACATAATCATGTTACCCATTCATTAAACTAATTATAGTACAATATACTAATAATTAATTATATTATACCATAATATAATTAATTACATTAAAATTGTACTTAAGTTTATTAATCTAACTCAAGACATAAACCATTAATCCTCCCAATATTTCCAGGGAATTCCCGAAGACCAAATTCTCTGGTAATATAATCACAATTTATTTTATTTACTAAAATTCATAAGTATATTGCTCAATACAATAAGTATAAAATTCAATAATTTATACTTATTAATTTATAGCATTATTTTAATGGGGGGGGACTTCGAGTCAACTCCTTCGGCTCATAAACACACTTTCTATTCTTCAAACTCCCGAAGTTGTAAAGCCCAAAGTGGTCCTACACACATGCGTTATAATATGTATATATTATAATTATTTGGAAAAAGGTTGACCTCGTCCACGTAAGGATTTTATAATATTATAATATATTATAATATCATAAGCCCCATTAAAGTTTGTAACTGAGAATCATAAGTTTCCATTAAATGCTTTCCTAAGGAGACTCTAGGCTGGAATCCTTCGAGAATTATCACAACACAATCACTTCAACATTTGGAAGCCCCGAAGTAAATGGAAAAGGGGTTGGTCTCGTCCATGTGTTCATTGTAATATATAAATTTTATAATAAACCCCATCAAAATTCACACCTAGGTTTAAACAAATTCTCATTAATATATTTATCTTAATATAATTAATTATACGATATATTTCATTAATATTTTAATGGGGAGATTTAGGGTCGGACCCTTTGGATGGTTGGCACATTCACTATTGCATCAAGTCCCTAACTCCCGAAGCATTATCGAAGTAGGTTAAGAAATGATCAAGGCCAATAATCATGGGTATATATAT
>SNQJ01S0003247.1:14147-100996 GCA_010110895.2 Picea sitchensis
CTTTACTCTTACTGTCCATATGCTGTATGTTGCTTGATGACACATGAAGAAATATTAATAATTGTTAAGAAGGTATAAAATTGTTTAAGCTTATATACAACTGATTCACCCCCCCTCTCAGTTGTATTAGTATTTCCAACACAAAATTAGCATAAACATTTATTAAAGTCTAAATAAAGTTTTTGGAGCTTTTGTGTTTTAACAAATTTAAGAAATTCATCATTTATAATGAATTTTAATGTTTAATAACATTTGGAATATTTCCTTAAATCCCAAATACATTTATGAAGTCTTTTATTTACTAAGTATTCTAATACATTATACCATAGCACCATTAGATCATAATTATTCTTGGTAAGAAATTTTATCTCTTACTTTTTAAATTTCTGTAGAGGTTCTAGTTGTTTCATTTATCCTCATTAGAAACAAAAGATGGGTTGTAAATGTAGATCAACATTAACAATTACACCCATAATTCTTCTTTTAGAACACAAGCATGCTAAGAAGTAAGAAGATAAGTTGAAATAATATTTAACTGAAAGCTTACTCATAAATTCACCTAAGTTTCGGAATTGATTTATCAGAGGCTGAATTTTCATTTCTCTAAAACACTTGTTATATCCTTTCTATACTTAGATTTATTCATACACATATATGCTTATGTAGGTGATCCACCCACATTCTATTCCAAATATGAATGACTACCTATCACTAACACTTTCTTTGTCTAGATAGGTACATACAGGAGGTAAAAATCAACAATAGAGGTGAGTTTCTGACTCCACTTCAGATTTATCAGTCACTAGGAGATCAACATCACAAGTTCTCTTATTTAAACATAATATAACTCCAACATTCATAAAATTCATGAAATCCATATTAGAAGAGAAACTAATAAAAAACAATACAAAGCTTAGAGAGACACTTATCTGAGATTTGAAATTAGTTGGACACTGCTGAAGGGTGTTCCCTTTTCCACCCAACCATAGGCACAATTTCTTTTGAAATGGTTTACAACTGCCCACCCCCTAGCGAGATCATGATGCCCTGAGAGATATTCTTCCTTCTGTTCAGTTACAACCAGGGATGGAGGTTACTCCCCTCCTCCCACAGGAATTTTGGCAGTATTGTTTTCTATCCACCAAACAAGGGAGGCTATTGTGATTTCTCACTCAATCACTCCATAGCTCTGCAGATCCATTTATCATATTGATTAGAAAATGTTTCCCAGGAATTCATGTACCCAGAAACAGATTTGTTTCTCAGTTCTCTTTAGAAACAAAGAGATGCACACGCTCCCCCTCCTCCGAAATGGTCACCAGACCCATTCCTCGACATCCTATACCCTTTTCCCACGCTTTTCCTTCCTTTTCTTTCCTTCCTCAACAAGATTTTGTGGGTCCAATTCCTAATTTTGTGGGTCAGATTAGGAAGTTTTCAGATGATTACTCTGCCCATCTCCTCATTGAATCTTGAGGAATACTTCCCAACTACCAACTTGATTGGTAATTAAATTCTCTAGGTCAGAGGACTGTTCTGGGTCCAAATGATTTCATTCCAACAGAGTGTTGGTTTGGTAGGGGTCATCTCAACCATTACCGGTTTCCCTCACCATCTCTCTCATGCATCATGATCTATGTTGGAACACCTTCAACAGTTGTTCAACAAATTTCCATTTATATTATTTACTAAAAAAAATATTTACATTACCTCTTTTAGCAAGGGTTCATTTTCTTTCAAAACTCACATAACAATTATTTCCATAATCTTGGACACAATAGAAATAATATTTACAAGTTGGGGGAAACATGGGTGTTACAATCCCCTCCCCCTTAAAGGAACATCACCCTCGGTTGTCTACCTGCCTCTGTGGTTTTTATGTGCAACAATGAACAAAAATGGGTATGCCTACTTTAGGGAATCTTCCATTTCCCATGTAGCTTCATCTGGACCAAAGTGTTTCCACTGCACCTTGACCTGGGCAATGGTTCTGTTCCCGTGTGGGATTTCTTTACAGTCTAGTATGCATTAAGGTTCTGGTAGGAATTCTCCCTCTGATTCCACCTGGATCACAGACCAGTCAATTATATGATTAGAATCATGTACATATTTCTTCAATAATGAAACATGGAAAACATTATGTTCTTTCACTGTGGGAGGAAGTGCTAGTCTATATGCTACAGGTCCCACTCTGTCCATAATTTCAAAGGGTCCACAAAACTGAGGTGCCATCTTGGCACAAGTTCCAATTCTTAAGGAACTTCTTCTTGGTCTAATTTGGAGATACACATGATCCCCTACTTTGAACTCTCTAGGAGTCCTATTTTTTTCTACATAGCTCTTTTGTCTGTCCTGAGCTATTTTCGTATTCCATTTTATTTGAACCATTTTTTGATCCATTTATTTTAGCATGTATGGCCCAAGTGTTATTCTGTCTACTAGGTTATTCCAACTGATTGGAATGTTGCATTGTCCACCATAGAGAGCCTCAAATGGGCTCATCTTCCATGACTCTTGATAGCCATTGTTATAAGAAAATTCTACCAGTGGTAGGTAGTCTTCCCACTTCTTGGGTTGATGCATCACATGCATCCTTAACATGTCCTCTAGAACTTGGTTTACCCTTTCTGTTTTCCCATCAGTTTGAGGGTGATAGGCTGTACTAAATAGCAATTTAGTTTCAAAACCAACAAATAAAGATTTCCAAAAAATTGAAGTAAACTTTGTATCTCGGTCTAATATGATTTTCTTAGGCATGCCATGTAGTCTAAATATTTATTCCATGAAAATATTGGCAATATCTATTTCTTTGCAAGTTGACTTTATGGGGATAAAGTGAGCAACCTTTCTCAGCTTGTCCACAACTACCATAATGGCGTCATTCTGCTTGGTTGATTTAGGAAATCCTGTGATGAAATCCATAGAGATGGTTTCCCATTTCCATTCTGGGTTTGGTAGGGGATGCAACAACCCTGCTATATTCCGATGCTCTGCCTTATCCTACTGACATTCTAAACATTTAGCTAAGTAGTAAGCTATGTCCTTTTTCATTCCGGGCCAATAAAACAATTTCTTAGTGGCTGTAATAATTTTTTGATAACCAGGATGACCAATATATGGTCTTTTATGTAGTTCATCCATTATGAACCTCTTCAAGTCGTCACAATTGGCAATATACAACCTACCTTTGTAATTTAGAAGATCATCATTCAACAATTGATAGCCCTCATACCTCAACCCTGTGGGCTCATGTTCTAGGTATGATTTCACAGTTTTGAAAAATGCATCCAGTTCTTGTGCACTTTTGACTCTTTCCTTGATCCTTGGTTCACAGGTGCTTACAACTGCCAAGTGAATCACTTTCATACTTCTACTAAGGGAATCATCCACCCTATTTTCTTTTCCTTTGATATGATTGATTTCAAAATCAAAATCACTAAGTAGAGCCATCCACCTAGCTTTCCTAGCATTGAGTTTGGGCTGGTCAAACAAGTATCTCAACCCACTGTGGTCTATTATAATTACAAATCTTATTCCTAGGAGGTAATGCCTCCACTTTTTTAAAGCATGTACTATGGCATCCAATTCCAAATCATGTGTCACATAATTTATTTCATGTTCATTCAATTTTCCAAACCCATAGAAAATCACATGCCCTTCTTGAATAAGGACTCCTCTGAGTTTTTCCTTGCAGGAATCTGTACACACAAGGAAATCCTTGTTTGGGTCTGCAATTTTCGGCATAGGTTCATTGGTTAAAAGGTGTTTCAACTACTGAAAACTCTCTTCACACTCTATTGTCCAAATGAATTTATCTCTCTTTTTCTAAAGGGAGGTGATTGGATAACCAATCTTGGAAAACCCCTTTATGAACCTTCTATAGTATCCTGCGAGGCCCATAAAGGATATGATATCAGCTACATATTTTTGGGTAGGCCAATCCATGATGGATTTGATCTTGTCAGGATCAACTACCACTCCTTCTTCAATGATGACATGGCCTAAGTAATGGACTTGCTTTTGGAAAAAGTCATACTTACTAAACTTCGCACATAGATTGTTCTCTCTCAGAACTTGGAGAACTAACTTAAGATTTTCTTCATGCTCTTACCCACTCTTAGAATATATTAGGATATAATCAATGAAAACCAACACAAATCTGTCCAAGAACTTGTTGAGCACATTATTCATTAAGAACATAAAGGTGATTGGTGCATTGGTAAGCCCATATGGCACCACCACAAATTTATAGTGCCCATACCTCGTCCTAAAGGTTGTTTTTTGGATGTCTTCATCCTTAATTCAGACTTTATGGTATCCGTATATCAAGCCAATCTTGGAGAAAATTGTAGCACCCCTTAATTGGTCAAACAAGTCATCAATTCTTGGCAAATGATACTTATTATTAATGGTCATCTTGTTAAGTTCTTGGTAGTGTATGCACAATTGAAGTGTGCCATCCTTCTTCTTCACAAACAAGGTTGGTGCCCCCCAATGGGACACACTAGGCTAGATGTCCAATATCTCCTTCAACTATAGTTTGAGCTCAACTAGATCCGATGTACTCATTCTATAGGGTGCTCTAGACATTAGCACCACTCTGGGTACAAGTTCTATTGAGAAATCAATATCTCTTCTTGGAGGTAGACCTGGTTCCTTTTATGGAAACACATCTTTGTATTCTCTTAATATAGGGTGGTCCTATAAACTTGGTATATTGTCCTCAACATAGCTCAGTACTTGTATTGCATACAAAGGCAATCCTTTTATGAAATACTTCTTCACTTGAAGGGATGATATTTGTCTCACTGAGACAGGATTTTGAATTTCTTGTAGGGTTATTTTCCTCCCTTCCTCATCTTCCCACTCCAATGTTTTATTATAACAATCCAACTTGGCTTTATGGGAAGCCAATAGTCCATGCTAATCCACAGGTCATAATATCCTAAAGGTAGCATGTTTAGGGTCGCTTGGGTGGAGAACCCATTCATAATGAATTGATATGCGAGTATGACTTCTGTTACCTTTCTTTTTGTTCCAGTGGCTAGTTGTACCAACCATGGTTTAGCATGTTTTACTTGCTACAATTTACATTTCTTAATAGTTTGAGGGGAAACATAACTCAGATTAGAACCGAGGTCAATTAAAATGGAAACTAGATGGTTGACAATCATACCTTCCATCTCCACCACTGAAGCTTGGTGGTTAGTTTGTCTGTTATTTAGGGATGCATAAATTTTTGGCATTCTCCTAGCCACATCATTGACTATGGTAGCTTCTTGCATGTTGTAGACCCTCCTATTGTCTTGTTTCCTATGTGGTTAGTCCCTCAACAAATGTTCTTCTCCACATCCCTAACATTTCAATGGTTCTCTCTTTGTATTATCAGTCTTTCCTGGGGCTGATCCAAAGGGTTTATTACCACTCTGAGATGGAAAATTTTGCTAATACACACTTTTAGTAGGAAGGATCATCTTAGAGATTTTCCTCTGATTCCTAAATCTTGAGGATTTAAACCCCTTGTTCTTGAATCCAAAATTCCTTTTCTTCTTCCAATCCTTATGAGGTTATGCCTTGTTCTTGAATTGTTCATAGCAATACCTTTCCTTTCAAATAGTGTCTTCTATGGTCTTAGGTTCATCAAACTCAATTCTTTCCCAGAAGGACTGAGGCAACCCACTAATAAATCGTTTCATTTTTACCTTTTCATCCTTTATGTAGGGAACATACCTCGTCAGCTCAAGAAATTTGTTGATATATTCATCTATTGTGAGTTGTCCTAGCTTGAGTTCATAGAAATAATTAGTATTTTCATCATAGTATATTTCATACATGTACTTCCTCTTAAAGTATTTCTTGAATTATCTCCCTGACAATTCCTTCTCATGAATTCCTTTCACATTTCTAAGGTCCTCCCACCAGATTGAGGCCTTTCCATTCCAGTTGAAAATGGTTATTCGGGCCTTTAATTTTTCAGAGTAGTCATGGACTCTGGAGTACTTATTCAAGTTAAGTAGACAAACTTCTACTTCTTCCCCCTTTTTAATTTCTACATCGAAAGTGATTGGTTTGGTTTTCCTAAACTCTTCAGGGTCATGCCTCTTGGAATATTTCCTCCTCTTTCTTCTCCTCTCAGAATGTGAACTAGTCTCACTACTAGACAATGCCTTGGAGTCGTCAGTTCCCTCACTAGAGGATTCTTCGATTGAATATGTGACATTAGCATGCCTCTTGGCTCCATGTTGGGCCTTCTTAGAGGTGCTCCTTCTCGTGTTTCTATTTTCAGGGCCATGCTTTTATATCTCAGGTGGACTTTGGGTTTTCTTAGTATGATGTATGTCCACATTACTGGCCATTGGTTCATGTTGCAACTACCTTTGTATGTCTGATAGGATTTGCAACAAGACTGCATTTATTTCAATTTGATTTTCTTGTTCTTTCATGAGCCTCTCATTATCTGCTTTAAATCTTTGTAATTTTGTTATGAGGCTTCTTATAGTTTCATCCAAATCTGAAGGGGTTTCCATTACCCTCCTCTCATTAGATTCTTCTTCTCTATTGTGGGAGATTTCTCCCAACTCATGATGTGCCACCATTCTTTATGCTATAGTTTTCCTTGTTGTCCACTGACTGTTTGAATGCTAATAAAACATTTTATGTTAGTTAATTATCTACTAATTTATCAACTACACATGCAATTTGTAAGGTGAAATCAATTTCATTACTTGGAAACATTAACAACACATAGTTCAAAGAATTTTTTTTTCTTTTTCTTTTTAAACATGTAACGACAACATAAAGTTTCATTCATATCTTCAGTAATAGGTTTTATATAAGCTCTTATGGATGGGGTAAGATAGGGTGCTACCCTTAAAATTTCTCTATTAATTTTTATTCAACTTGTTCATGAGCCCAAGCAGGTTAAGCGTTGTTTCCTACTCTGATACCACTCTATCACACACCCAAACCCCCTAAGTACCCTTTTAAGGGATGGGGTACATAAATTTTTCTCTTTCCTTCAAGTCCCCTGAATTACTTTAATAAGGAAAACATTGCCTTATGCTCGCTGAGAGTCTTCCGATGACTATAAACTTGTCCAAAATCGAGTTCTAGATTGAAAGTTATGGCTTTCTGAGATTTCCAGTGTATCATTGGCCAAAGGCCACCCCATCGCCACATGACACCCACGTGGTTCCACTCCCATCTCACTTATGTCCCCACGATGCCATTTGGGCCTACCCCGACACACCACGTGACCCTAGCATCTAGAAGCTCGTCCAACCGGGGATAAACACTTGTCTAACTCTTATAAGACCATTTAATTAATAAATCAACATTATATTAAAATCTCACTCTTATTAATCATTTATTTAATCCCCTCTAGGGTAATTAATCTGAACATTAATTAATTCCCTTCGTAATTATGTTTCTACTTGGCCTAAATTACCACCCGGGTAAAACCAAGGATTTTCTTTTGCTTCTTACCTTGGGAATCCAACCCCAAGTATAATTTAATATTAATTATTACCCCTTCATTTAACTAATTATAGTACAATATACTTATAATTAATTATATTATACCATTAATCTAACTCAAGACATAAACCATTAATCCTCCCAATATTTCCAGGAATTCCCGAAGCTCGAATTCTCTGGTAATATAATCACAATTTATTTTATTTACTAAAATTCATAAGTATATCGTTCAATATAATAAGTATAAAATTCAATAATTTATACTTATTAATTTATAGCATTATTTTAATGGGGGGACTTCAGGTCAATTCCTTCGACTCCTAAACCCACTCTCTATTCCTCAAACTCCCAAAGTTCCGAAGCGTGAAGTGGTCCCATGCACATGGGTTATAATATGTATATAATATAATTATTTGGAAAAATATTGACCTCTTCCACATGTAAGGATTTTATAATATTATAATATATTATAATACCATAAGCCCCATTAAAGTTTGTAACTAGAATTATAAGTTTCCATTAAATGATTTCCTAAGGAGACTCAGATCTCGGAGCCTTCTAGAGTTATCACAATGCAATCACTTCAACATCCTAAAGCCCTGAAGTCCCATGTGCATACATTACATGTTAAATAATAATTTAAATGGAAAAGGGGTTGGTTTCGTCCATGTGTTCATTGTAATATATGAATTTGATAATAAACCGCATCAAAATTCACACCCAGGATTAAACAAATTCTCATTAATATATTTATCTTAATATAATTAATTGTATGGTATATTTCATTAAAATTTTAATGGGGAGATTGCGGGTCACACCCTTCGGATGGTTGGCACATGCACTATTGCGTCAACATCCTGAATTCTCAAAGACCCGGAATCTTGAAGTCCCAAATTGGTCCCACACACATGTTTTTATAATATACTTAATATTATAAATAATTATAATATATTTTATTATAAACAAATGTACATAATATTTTATGAGGGAAATTCAGATTTCGGCTTTTCGGTTGTTTGGAAAATACATTCTTATACCCTCATCTCGAACTCTCGAAGCCCAAATTCCCGAAGTAGATTAAGAAATGATCAAGGCGAATAATCATGGGTTTATATATATATATATATATATATATATATATATATATATAGACACACACACTACCATATCCTTGCAGATTTTTAAAATAATAAAATAAAATCCTATTCATAGGGAAATTTCTCCATTTAAAATATGGTTTATAATTTCCATTCCTCACACGTAAAGGAGTAAACTTTCTTCCTATTTCTTTGCTTTACTTCCCTTACCTAAATTTAAGGAAATTGGCTTTAAAACAAGGATTTCCCCCTATAGTAAATTTAGTAAATTCTGGTGTTTTAATGGTAGTTACAACTCCCCAATTTAAAGGGATTCCTTCTAAGTTTGTAAGGATTTTAGCCCGTAATTAGCATAAAATTTTATTAAGGTCCAAAATTAGCATAAACGTTTATTAAAGTCTAAATAAAGTTTTTGGAGCTTTTGTATTTTAACAAATTTAGGAAATTCCTCATTTATAATGAATTTTAATGTTTAATAACATTTGGACTATTTCCTTAAGGCCCAAATACAATTATGAAGTCTGTTATTTACTAAGTATTCTAGTACAAAACTCTAGAGCACCTTTAGATAATAATTATTCTTAGGTAGAAATTTTATCTCTTTCTTTTAAATTTCTGTAGAGGTTCTAGTTGTTTTGTTTGTCCTCATTAGAAACAAAAGATGGGCTGTAAATGCATATCAGCCTTAACAATTACTCCCAAAATTATTCTTTTAGAACACAAACATGCTAACAAGTAAGGAGTTAAGTTGAAATAGTATTTAATTGAAAGCTTACTCATAAATTCACCTAAGTTCTTGAACTGATTTATCAGAGGTTGGATTTTCATTTCTTTAGAACACTTGTTATCTCCTTTCTAAACTTGGATTTATTCATACACATATATGCTTTTGTAGGTGATCCAACCACATTCTATTCCAAATATGAATGACTATGTGTCACTAACACTTTCTTTGATTAGATAGGTACAAACAAAAGGTGAAAATCAACAATAGAGGTGAGTTTCTGACTCCACTTCAGATTTCTTAGTCACTAGTGCATCAACATCACAATTTCTCTTATTTAAACTGAATATAACTCCAGGATTCATAAAATTCATGAAATCCATATTAGAAGAGAAACTAATAAAAAATAATACAAAGCTCAGAGAGACACTTATATGATATCTAAAATTAGTTGGAAACTCCTGAAGGGTGTTACCTTTTCGACCCAACCATAGGCACATTTGTTTTTGAAATGTTTTAAAACTGCCCACTCCCTAGCTAGATCATGATTCCCTGAGAGAGATTCTTTCTTTTGTTCAGTTACAGCCAGGGACGGAGGTTACTCCCCTCCTCCCACATGAATTCTGACAGTATATTTTTCTATCCACCAAACAAGGGAGGCTACTATGATTGCTCACTCAATCACTCCATATCTCTTCAACTCTATTTATTAGCTTGATTATAAAAACGATACCCAACAATTTATGTACCCAGAAACAATTTTGTTTCTCAGTTCTCTTCAGAACTGGAGAGCTACACATGCTCCCCCTCCTATGAAATGGTCACCAGACCCATTCCTTTACATCCTCTACCCTCTTCCCACAATTTTCCTTCCTTTTATTTCCTTCCTCAACAAGATTTCTTGGGTCCAATTCCCAATTTTGTGGGATAGATCAGGAAGTTTCCATATGGGTACTATGTCCATCTCCTCATTGACTCTTGAGGAAGACTTTGCAACTACCAACTTGACTGGTAATTAAATTATTTGGGTCAAAGTATTGTTCTGGGTTTGAACAATTTCAATCCAGTAGAGTACTGGTCTGGTAGGGGTCATCTCAACCATTACTGGTTCCCCTCACCATCTCTCTTATGCATCATGATCTATGTTGGAAAACCTTCAATAGTTGTTCAACAAATCTCCATTTCTATTATTTACTAACATAAATATTTACATTACCTCTTTAGCAAGGGTTCATTGTCTTTCAAAACTCACATAACAATTATGTCCATAGTCTTAGCACAATAGCAATACTATTTACAAGCTGGGGGAAACATGAGTGTTACATGCATTTTTCAATCACTGTATAATTTTCACTTGTTGTTGTCCATTAGACCTTGAACATGAACCGCTTCATGTCACACTACTGCATTTCCACACATTAGATGTAGATATACTTAACAACAATGAATTAGATTTAATCATATTCCATCAAAATATTTACCTAAATGCACTTTGACATGTTAAGTGTTCAATTTTTATATCTTACTAATATGATTTTAATCTTATTTTAATCTTATCTACCAATAAACAACTTTGTATATCTTTTACAATATGCATTTAAATATGCATTTAATGCCACCTCATGTAATTATTAGTGATATTATTTGGAATTATATATGTATTGTTTCCCATGGGCACACAAATAAAGTTATGTGCATAGCCACATGTAGTTATTTTTAATGACCCAACTCTATCTAGGTGTTTCTAATTGTCAATAGAATCACCATATTATATTTGACTTTTATTGATGTTTAGAATGTAGTAATTCGATAACATTAAAAGTTTTAATCGATAATCGTTAGCTATGAAATACAATTTCTTAATTGTTTTATGCAAACTTATATTCTTAATCGTTTTATGCAAACTTATATTTTGCATAGGCTAATAGCTAATACAAATTTATATGTAAATGTGTATCAAGAGTTACATTTATATTTATGTGATAAAGTGAGAGATAAATTGTGTAATCATGATAGATATGAAGAATTTCTCAAATGTGAGCCCACATACAATGAGGAAATAATTTATATTTATGTGATAAAGTGAAAGACAAATTGTGTAATCATGATAGATATGAAGAATTTCTGAAATGTGAGCCCATATACAATGAGGAAATAATCAATTGTGTAGAGTACCAAGTTCGGTAGGTTACTTTGAAAATGTATGGTAAAACATTTGCCTCAATATAGATTCCATAGTGGAGCTAAAACATAAAACTGTGAAATTGGCGTTTGCAAATGTAAGTGTGTTTACACATATATGTTTGTGTGTTGTGTGGCTTACCAAGTCAGAATTGTGGTTTAGAATTGTGGTTTAGAGATTTGATTGTAAACTTTAAATTTTATTTTCAATTTGTGAATATTCTAATTAATTTTTTTTTAGATCTTTCACATATTTTAAAAGATTTTAGATCTTATAGATCAGTTCAATGAATTCTTTCTTAATATGAGAACATTGGTACGAATTATATTTTATGTTTGATGGACATTGTAATTTCCCAACCTACTATGTGATTCTTTTGTGTTTTGTTTTGAATTATTTGCATTTTTTTTCCGAGCATGGTTGTATAAATATTATGTTGATTTGATGATCCTCTCATGTACTTTGTGGCTTATTGATCTCATCCAATTGATTCATTTTTTACCCATGATTGAATTGTTCCTTTTATCGTAGGATTTGTAGTTGTGCAAAACCCAACACAAGATTACCAAATCTTGTGTAACTACAAGATATCCTACCATTGACACCTTAGTAAGAGACCCCCACATTTTATTGAGAGAGGAGGTCCACCCCAAGGGAGGCTTCCTCGGTGACCTCAAGGGATCAAAGTAGCAAGTATTGTTGCCAAGCCTACCACCCCCTCTCTTGATCACTTAAGCCAAAAGTATATGTCTATGAGACTCGTGAGGTAGAAAACATTTCGGGTACCTTCCTGGAACAAGAACAAATTATAGCATATGTATGATGATTTCCAAGCACCGATATGCAGTTAGCACCTATGAAGACAATAGACCATGAAAATTTATTATGGCTGGTACAAGATTGCAGCAGTATAACAGTTTATAACAACAATTATAGTTTAGTAACAAGACGTAAAAGAGGTCCGAATTGCATGAATTTATATGGAAAAGTTAGCATCAACTTAATAGATCAATATTCAATTGTTCAAAGCAATTTCTGAGCATGTCATACCACCATTCAATCAATGTATGTAGAAATTTAGAGTATATTAGTGTGGTTGTAGCAAACTTTTGCTACAACATAAATAAAATTAGTGAGTTGGCTTAGGTTAGAGTTAGTTGTGTTAGTGAAAATCTTTAGAGAATGAAAATAGAGATTTGTTTGATCACTTTCTTCACAAGAGAGAAAGTAGATTAGTGCCTTTAGGGCTATGGAGTCTTTTACATCAACAATACAATTTATTTTGGAGAATGATAATAGTAATATCTAAGATGTAGGGTTTGAAATCTAAGGTGCTAGCACATTAGGGCCTTATATTTCAATCCTTGAAGGGAAGCGTTGCTAGAGTGCAAACACTTTTGAGATCTAGAAACCTTTTCTCCCTTCTTAAGTCTTGAAGTAAATTGTAATCAAGAGTCTAGAATCAAACTTTAGGTAGGATTTCCTTCACAAATTATGGAAGAAACTATCTTAGGGTTTTTCCAAGCAATATTCTTCAATATGAACAAGTAAAATTTACCATAAGCATTGAACAATATGAAATGAAATTGTAGAATTCTACTTACTTCATCAAGATTTGAAAAGAACAAACCCTAATTGCAGAAAATTTATCCAAAAACAAGCAAAAAGATCTCAACACTTGTCCTCCAAAAGATAGTGCATGAGTAAAAGAGCCAATAACCCCAGAAATAGTGAAAACTTCAGACCTCTCTCTCACTTGTGTGAGGAAATTTGTGTTGATAAAATGAAATGTCAAGGAGGTGTATTTATATGATCCCTCCTATACCTATTTGTCCACTTAATTTGTCAACATAAAAAATAAAGGACGGTCGACCCCCTCAAATTATCCCTTTAATTTACAAAATTCAAATTTAAATCAAAATATATGCCTAAAAGGGTGACATCATGCCCCTTTAGGATGACGTCCAACTCTAAGATGTGACATCAAGGATGGAAATGTGGAACCTTGGGCCTCCAAAGGCCATGTGTTACTCTCCCATATTCCAAGGTCAATTCCAAATGCCTCCTCCCATCAAATCAACATGTGAGCCATCAAACGCTATTCCCTAGGTGATGTCAAGGGATAGAAGGGTGATGTCTAGGCCTCCAAAGGATATCGTCCAAGTGGAGAAGGGTGGAGTCTCATCATCTAGTCATGCCAATATGCCTCCAAAGGTAACGCCCTCCATCATCAAGGTGAAATACTCATCATCAAAGGGTGCCCCAAACTTGGGGTGTAGCATCCATCCTATGGGAAAGGTCCTGCAAAGACAAACAAGTATGCCCTCCAAGGGTACACAAGTCATATGAATCATGCCAAGTAATTCACATATAATAAGACAACCACCAAAACATGTGCATCAAACCTCCCTTTTCAAATTAAACACATGCTCAAGGACCTTATAAAATTTTCCTAATTTAGGTATGGGAGGGGTGTCAAGGTGCCCTATTGGGTTAGCTAATCCCCTAGTCAAGGAATGTTTCCCAAGGAGGACCTATCTAAGCCATGTAATGAATGTGAGGTGGATTTTGGGAAAGAATTCTAGGCATGGGGTTCTTGACATACAAGGGTTCGTATTGTCTCATTTATGAGCACCTTTGTAGAGGGTGTGCTACCTTTCATCCGTAATGCAACATTTTTCGAAGGCCTTTCATTTCCATTAATTGATTAAGGTCCAAAACATTAAGTACTATGTGCAATGGAAAGTAAACAGTAACACAATGCCACTTGAAGCTAGAAACAAGCAAAGTTCCATATGCAATGGAAAGTAAGGGACACCACAAAATGCATTTCCTCAACAAGCGAGACATTTATTGATTATTTGATTTCTTTTGTAGGTCCTTCATTTTTTTTGGAGAAGTGTTTCATTGTTCCCAGAACCCGAGGGTGAGCATATGGAAGGATAATGATTGGATTTTATCTTTTTCTAGCTACAACACCTCTTCCTTCAACCCCTTCTTCCCATGAAATGAGGTACAATCCCTTCTTGGGTCAATGAACCTGGAAACCCAAAATATGAGGAAACAGAGGGGAAGACATGTGGAAGATGGTTAGTATGAATGGAAATGGTACAATGAACCTTCAAGGAACCACCCAGTAGCAACCCTTTTCCCGAGGGTGGAAAACTTGCTAGGACATAATGACAACCACCAAGGTGAAATTAGGCAAAAGGTATAATTTCCAAGAAAATGTTCTATAATAAAGAAATGATTGTTTGCAACATGTTCACTTGCTTCAAATATTAAAGTGTCACTTACCATGAAACCAAACTTATTACCTCATGAAGCAAGAACCGATGTCCTGTGGGATCAAGCTAATATAGTGGATGTTGCTTTGTAATTGGTGATGATTGATGACACAATCATGAACAGGAGGGACCCTGCGGGCTCTACCGGTCAATCTGACTCTTGACACTCCATGTCTGCTACCTATGAGCATCAAGACATGATATCCTTAGTTACCACTAGCCTAGAGGTAACAATGCCATAAACACATGACTATCATTCTCATACAAATGAATATGAAATACATGGAGCATGTTGAACATATCCTTGATTAGTTATACATGGAATATATATAAAAAACACTCTTCCTATCCTTGAACTATCCTGAGTCACTTAACATTTGTTTTCCCCACCTTTGGCATGTGTATGTGTGTGTCTTGAATCAATTGGCATTATTTTTCCTCACCGTTGATGTGTGTATGTACACATGTATGTATGTATATGAAAGAGATGAGGGAAATGGAAAATAGCAAGCATATATCTATTCTTTTATATTAATTAGTAATATATATATATATATATATATATATATATATATATATATATATATATATATATATACTATATATATATATATATAGTAAGGAGAAAGTTTGATGAGATATATATGGAAGTGTAGGTTTTAAAAAAATATAAAGTATTTTCATAACTCATAAAAATAATAAAAATGATTACAATGAGTAAATTGATATGAGTAATTTTATATTTTTGAATTTTTTTTAAAAGTAAGTGAATAATTAAAACAATAATATATTTATAAAATTAAAGATTCTATAAAAGAAAAATTAATATTATTTAATTTATTTATTTAAATTGATGTATGAGATATTTTCAGTCCAGCTATTTTATTGGTAAAATAGCTGGACAAGGAATTTTCATACACTAATTTGATGTCTTGCTTGGCCATAACTTTAAAATTATATATATATATATATATATATATATATATATATATATATATATATATATATATATATATATAACTAAGAAGTCCTTTGTCCCACAAATAAATTTGACAGAGTTTGTGTTGACTTAGAAAATTATGAATGTCTATATCTATATATATATATAGATATATAGATATCTATATATAAAATTTTATATAAAAAAAAAAAAAAAAAAAAAATTCAATATATATATATATACTGCTCTCTATATATATATATATATAAATATATAAATAATAACTAAAGTCCTTTATATATAGCATTAAAATTTTTTATTATAATGAAAGGTTATAGAAATCAAAACCAGTTAGTGTGAGTAATAGGTAATTAAATAAAATTATTGATTAAAATTTGATATGTATTATAATGAAAAGGTTATAAATCAAAACAAGATTGATGTGATAATAAGTAATTAAATAAAATTATTGATTAAAAATTGATATGATAAAAGTATATGCCAAGTTGTGAATAAAAAAAAGATGGATTGAAATTAAAAGATTTGGGTATAATATTGTATAAAATAGTTGGATATATATATTTATATATAAAATTTAAATGAGAATTGTTTATTATGAAGGAGAGGTTATGAATGAGAATAAGAAGATTGACGTGATAATAAATAATTAAATAAAATTATTGATTAAAATTTGATATGATAAAAGTATATGTCAAATTGTAAATGAAAAACAGATTGATGGAAATCAAAAGGTTTGAGTAAAATTAATTAAATTGTGAATGAAAAATAGTATTTTTTTTTATCATTCAGATATATTTATGTGCATGTATGTATATGTGTTAAAAGAGGAGAAAAAAGGAACTCAACACTTATAATAAAAATAATAATTTATTTTTAAAGTCAAGACCAAATCACATCAAATTAGTATATGAAACTCTTTTTGTGAGACAAGACATCCCTTGTTCCAAAAAATATATATATTTAATCTAATCAATACATGTAAGAAAGAGAAAGAAAAACAAAAAAAGTCAAAAAAATATATTTAATTAAAAATTATATATATAAAGAACTTTATATATATATATAGAGATAGAGATAGAGAGATTAATATTATATGTGAGTGAATCTTGTTCTTTTAATATATATATTTGAAAAGGATGATATGATTTATGGACGTGTAGGTCCTCTAAAAACATATGTGAATATTTTTTTAAAGACTTATTAAATAGTTAAAAAAATGATCACAATGAGTAAATTGATATATTATAATATTATTCATTATTTAATTTTATGTTTTGAGTTATTAAAATTAAGAGTATAATTGAAAACATATGATTTATGGACGTGTAGGTCCTCTAAAAACATATGTGAATATTTTTTTAAAGACTTATTAAATAGTTAAAAAAATGATCACAATGAGTAAATTGATATATTATAATATTATTCATTATTTAATTTTATGTTTTGAGTTATTAAAATTAAGAGTATAATTGAAAACATGTGGAGTATTGTTTTAAAAAACTTACAAAATAATTAAAAAAAAATTACAATGAATAAATTGATATATTATAATATTATTCATTATTTAATTTTATGTTTTGAGTTTTTAAAATTAAGTTTATAATTGGAAAAGTAAAGTGTTTTTAAAAATGGAATATTTACTTAAATTTATATTTGAATTAAATAAATAAATAAAAATTAAAATAAATATAATAAAAATTAAAATAATTTTAATATTATTTAATTTAAAAAATGAAGTTGTTTAAAATATTTTATTTAATTATTAAAAATAAAAATATTGTATATTTATAATTTTAGTTTTTGAAATTTTGATTGTATATATTATCTGATTGGGTTTAATGGTTAAGAATTTGTGTTTTCTCTTATAAAGTTATGGGTATAGGGAGAGTATGTACACCTTCTTGAACTTTACTAATCAATTTGGTGATCTAAAAAATTAATGTATTATTACTTTTTTGAAATATTAATTTTAAACTTTATATATATATATATATGACACATAGAGTCAATTGAGTCTAGCCCATGTGGTTGTGGGTTGGAGTGTTATCCTCCTCACCTAGGTTCTATTCCTATAAGTGACATGTTGAACTCATAATGAGTATATTGTTATTATTATGATGCTTTCTAGTTGTGGTCGTGGAAACTAAGATCATAACTAAAAGGAGATCCATAAAAGTAATTTGATTCTTTCTTATCTTTTTAAAAGTAATTGGATTTTTTCTTATCTCTTTACCGTCCTAAACATATAATGATATAACTATGCTTATTAACGATACTTTATATAACATAAAAACTAGATGAAAGAGAGACACCCCCATATTAAACATAAAGAAAAATGAAGTTTTCTTTAATTGGGTTGCCCACCAGGTAAAGTGTCCAAGCAATTCCCTTTTGAATTTCAGTAGGAGGCAAGGGATCTTCCTCAATGAAGATAGGATTGGATTGAGTACCCATTGAACCTAAAGAGTCTTTCTTAGTCTCCATTATATCATTGTCTCTATTTTGGGGTTGTGAAACTGCTATGTCAACACCATAGGTTTCTTTAAATACTTCCTCAAAATTATTGTCCAACAACTTAAGTTTGTGAAGGATGGCCTACTGCTAGAGGACCCTTTCCTCCATCATATGAGCAATACAATCCTTATTCATCCAATACATTTCAATAAGCCTAAAACTCTCAACATCCCTAGTTTTAGAGAACCCTGGGTAATCCACCCTTCAAATTCCTCCTAATTTTGCTCATTAGCCATTCTTTTTATAAAATTTTCTCTGACTGATGCTTCCATTTGGTCTACTTCTCCCTTAATTTGAGCAAGAAACCTAAAGTGGTAGTAATTGGATGTTTCCTAAGCTTCCTTCTCTACCCTGGTGATGTAGCTGGTAAGAGACTTTTTGAGAGCTAGTTCTAGACCTTCTACATGTAAAAAATTTCCTTTCTCATGGTCCATGATCCTATTTTATCTTGTCATCTTAACTACCTAGAGTAATATATGGTACAAAAGATGAGTGAATGAGATATAGAGGTAGCATATGACAATAACTTTTGAGCACTAGGGGATACCGGGAGAACAATCAAGTAGCCTCAGATAGGAAAGACCCTCAATCCACAAGAAAGAAAAATATATATACCCCCATGACCATTGTTTTCTATTTATCCAAGTCACCCTCCTATATAATCTTGGATGTAGAGTAATCAAAGAACTAGATTGAACCAAAATTAAATAGAGAAGAAAAGCACCCATGGGTGTAAGACTAACCGTGAAATTCAAGTGAGTGAGGCAGAGACCACAAGTGCCATCATCACCTTCTCCATGCTAACCAAATTACCTTCCATACAAGACAAAATTTTGTGTTGGTTAACCTCTCGTTCAACCTAATATACGCCCACATTATTTCCTTTCATATGTGCATTATCATCACCATAACCGGGTCTCAATTCTTGGTATTCCATTGGGAAGAGCCAAAGTCATGATTAGACACTCTGTGATGTGCCTCCATCTCCATTTCATAACTACCAATATTGTTTAACATGATGTTGAACCAAAATTAAATAGAGAAGAAGACTACCCAAGGGTGTAAGACTAACCGTGAAATTCAAGTGAGTGAGGCAGAGATCACAAGTGCCATCATCACCTTCTCCATGCTAACCAAATTACCTTCCATACAATACAAAATTTTGTGTTGGTTAACCTCTCGTTCAACCTAAAATACACCCACATTATTTCCTTTCATATGTGCATTATCATCACCATAATCAGGTCTCAATGCTTGGTATTCCATTGGGACTGTTAGAATATGAAAGATTGTGCTCGTTTTACCATTGCCCTTGTCACCCAACCATAGGCCGGAGCCATCCTCCGAGCACCTTGACCTTGACAGAGAAGAATACTGGTAGCAAACAATATCCAAGCAAGGCTAATGCACCAGGCAAGAATAGAAACCAAAGCTGATCAGATAGTCTCACCCAGAAACTGGCGCAACACCTTCCCCAGAAACTTGCGCACAAAACTGCCAACTGCAGTGCGCACAACTGGTTCTCTGCAATTATGAGAATGTGAATAATGAGAACTGGCGCCCTATATTTATAGTGGTTCTGGCAGACTTACTGGGGCCGACTTCTCCTTCTGGGTACTAATTAATTCATATTAATTATATTTCTGCAGTCGACATCTCGTCTAGGGTTTCCTTTACTTCTTTGCTTCCTTCCAGAATATTCTAATCTCGTCATAGGTCACAATAGAGGTTCATACCTCCTGAAGCTACCATAATATTAACAGGGATGAGCCAAAGTCATCATTAGACACTCTATGATGTGCCTCCATCTCCATTTCATAACTACCAATATTGTTTAACATGTTGTTTCCACCCGATATGTGTGGGGTGTTGTGACGTCAACCTCTAACACCCTCTTCGAGTAATATATTATAACATTATTCATTGTTTAATTTTACATTTTAAATTATTAAAATTAGGTGTATAATTGAGAAAGTAATATACTTTTAAAATTTGAAAATTTATAAAAATTTCATCGAAAATTTAAAATAAATAAATAAATTGAAAATTAAATATAATATATTATAAATAAAATCAAATAAATTTAATATTATTTCATTAAAAAAATTACTTCAAATATTTTATTTTAATTATTAAAAATCAAAATTTGTATATTTATAATTTTAGTTTTTGAAATTTTAATTGTATACATGAATTATTTTTAAAATATTAATTCTAAACTCTAAAATCATTTAGAGCAATCAGATAGTTGAAATGATTTCAATGATATAATGCAAAATATTAGGGTGATTTTAGTTATAATACAATGAAAAATGATTCAATGTAGTAGAAATATCATTCCCTCAAACTATTCCTATTACACCTATTGAAAGAGGTAATAAAAACTAGCTTCCTTTGAAACTAGCTTAGGGATTAACAAGCCATATGTCACAAGGATTGACGTTGGAGAAAGATACTATTAATATTGGGAAGTAAGAGAGATAGGTTATGCCATTTATTGCAATATCTAGAGCTAAAGTTTTGAATGGTCTACAATTTCAACCTCCCTTTTCATATGATTGATATAAAAGATGAAAAACTAGCAAGTGTGACTATAAAAAAGGTAGAATAAGATAGATTGAGATTGATCTCAACGTAAACTATTTGTAATTGATTACATTATTATTATTATCAATGATAGGGGGAGAAAAGGTACAAACTCATTTGTTTTACAGATATGTTGCCCTCAATTCCAAATGGGGAGATTGTTGGCATTATTGAATTTGTGTTGTCATTGATGGCAACATGAATCAAACATGGAAAGACAAGAAATAACAAGGATATGCTTGATGAGTGGTATCAAAGGATAAACTATAAGTCATGACATCATAGAATTGAAATTTCGTTGAATACAAAGGAAGTCTGAAGAAATGATCAGGACTAAGAGATAGTACAAAGGAACAAGTGTTTGAAACTGTTATAAGGATGGAGAAAGACGAAGGAGTTCACTGGTGTGAGCCTGAGAAAGAATGAGAATGTTGAGGATGCTAAAGATATAAGTCAAACAATGAATTAGCTTGGAGATATTTCTACTGATGGAATATTACATTGGGATACAAAGGAGTACAAAGAAGTAATGATGGAATTGCCTTAGGATAGGATAGTGAGAGTGGCCATTAAAAATAAAATTAGGCCATAGATAGAGAAAAAGAGGCATGTAATTTAATGTAAATCAATGAGGCATATACAATCCTATGTAAAAGGGCATGCATTCATGTGGTTACCTATAGTTTGAGGAGATCATAATTAATTTTGTCCATATACAGGATGGATCAACTCTATAAGTTGAAGAGACAATCACCATTCAATAAGATGAATTCTAGGAAAGCCAAACATAGACCATTGACCCTTGTAAGGGTCAATGAACTCAATTTCATGCAAGTCTGAACTTTAGTAAGGGAGATAGATCTAAGTGAAGCCTGAAAATCCTGATTAAAGACGAGGGAATGAATAAATCTCGGGATAAATTTCTGAAGAAGAGTTCTATAAAATATGGATACAGAACTTAAACACAAGGACCGTCTAATCAATATTGAATAAAATACGACCGTTAGATCAAGGAGAAGTCCAGAATCATGGGGTGTAGAGTTAGATCATTGCTAACTATTAGATCATAAAGAGGTTGAATAAGTATCTTCAGATCTCATGTAGAAGGAAGAATAAATTAAACCGTCCATCCAATCTTGGATTAAAACATCATCGTAGATTTAATGGTGGTGAAAAGTGATGTGATGTAGATCCATTCGTCCGACCACAGGTCAGATCAATGATGGACAAATATTTCACATAGAAAAGGTGCGAAGAGTTTAACATGGGGAAGACCACGTGAAATATTGTCGACCATCGATCACAAAACCATGTGTCAGTTAGAGGTTTATTTTAGGGTCCACAACATTGAGATATGAGCCAAGAACCCAGACCCCAAAATGACAGGGACTGTCCATCCATCAAATGATCGAGTTTGCACCATTGATTAATTCAGACTAGACATTGTTAGTGCTCAATTGTGTATCCTTGGGTTATGAGTTTGGTTATGTGGGAAGCGCGAGTGATTAGGGCTAAGGGAATAACCATTGATCATATGGAACCTAATGAGTGCCTGGATGAAGTTAGCATGGTTTGAACAGTAAGCGCTTCTGGAGAAGCATTTGGTTACAATTCATGGCCATATGAAGACAGGGACCTAGTGAAAGGAATTTGAGAATATGAATACATGAATCGATGATAAAGGCTAGATATAGTCTATAATGGAGGTCGAAGCAACCAAAGAATGGAATCAAATAAATTGCAGTGGAATAATCTATAGAGAAGGATCAAGAAGGAATTTTCCTGAATTGGTTGAGGATCAAAATAAGGATTTGATCCATGAATGTGATCAAATGGAAGAGGGCTTGATACAAAAAAAATGAAGGGTAGATGCAAAAGCTACAACAAGATAAATTGGATTAAATATTAATATAAATGTTAATATTAATGGAAAATATTAATATTAATATATGGAGATTAAATATTAATATAAAGTTAATATTAATGAATAACATTAATATTAATATATGGAGTATAAATACAAAATTTTAAAAAGTTAAATGGAAACGGATTTTTATGTAAAAATAAATATGAAAGTTAAACAATGAAAAAGGTAACTTTATGTAAAAAGTAAATTCAAAATAAAAAATAAAGTTACATGAAAAGGAGTATTAAAAGAAAAAAAGAAAAAAAATGAATTTACGTAAAAAGTCAAAAAGCTAAATGGTATTTTCCCTTGGTTTAAAAACCCATGGTATTGTGAAGCGTGAATTGAAAAGAGAGAATGGAGAATCAATTACTTAATTAATGGATGAATAAACATGATATGAAGGATTATGAAACTAATAAATGAATGAAGTTATTATTAAATAATATTATTATTACTGAAATGAAAAGGTGCATTGAAAGACACATTGTTTCAATGTCATACACCTTTTGAATGAATATATAAACAAAATCTTGTGTTGGAAAAATATGTATCTCGGTGGATCAAATATAAATACAATGGATTGAATGGAAATTCATTCTTTATTAGGTTGGTGTTTGTTTACAAGTTGGGTCTTGTCATGAGGGTTGGGTTCCTCACATCTCAGTTGGATTTGAGAACTACAAGCTAGGTCTTGTATTTGAGAGTTGGATCTATCTTATTCAGTTGGCGTTGAATAGTTTGATGACTAGTATCATATGTACTTATTCAAGTTTAATAAATATATAATATTTATTCTTCTTTATACAATTTGTTTTTTTATAATTGTTATATATATTTATGAATAAGTAATTGAAATACATATATGTTATTTAGTTAATTTAAGTAATCCAAGAAAGTGTGAAAATTAAAAGTTCAATAAATTGATTCACCCCCCCTCCCAGTGTCAGTGTGTGTTTCAACATGAAATATCATAATAAAACAAAAGTACACACCATGAACACCAATGTGAGCATGGAGCACAACTCCAATATAGGTAAGAGAGATAAGTTGCACAATAACTCCTTAAATAATAGGAGAACCTCCTCCAAATAACCAAAAATATCCATACATGACAATTCACATATTCTCAATAATGAATACATGATCTCTATATATACCTATTCACACACTACACATGAAGCCCCTTTACTATTAGGATGACCCTATTACATATATATTTACATATTACATGTACAGTTAGCCCCATATATGCCCCCCTTGGGTCATAACATAGTACCCTCTTTCAAAAATATTTATCCTCAAAGCTTTGCAATTAAAGGCTTTACATGTGATGAAAAAAGGTAATATGATTTTCTTATGTTCTTTCTTTCTTCATTCCATTGATAATGATCCATCCATCCGAAATCAATTATTTTCAGTCTTAATCCTTGGTGTCTACTTGTTGCATAATTTTCTTTCCTTTGATTCCATGTATTGTTGCTGTAACTTATCCAATTTGTAGGGTTTTTTGGTCTCTGATAATAGCTTGTTGAAGAGTGGTTCTGTGATTCTTTGTTCCATGAATATTGACAAGTATTTTGTCTTCTTCCTTGATAATTATGATATGAACCTTCTTGTCTTCCTTGAAATCTTTCCTGGTAATGAGGCTGTCGATATGGTTTCACATTTGACAATTTTGCTTCACTTTGTACATGCATTTCATCTATCTTCTTTTCAGCGGAAATGCCATCCTCTATCCTCTTTGCTTTGTATTTGATCACTCTAGCCTTGGAGATAATACCACCATATTTGACATGTACATCCTCTATATGAAGTTCAACTTCTTCATGTATCTTCTGGTGACCTTCTTGAATATTGTATTCTTTCTCCTTTTCAAGTTGCAATGTCACCCCATTTATCAAATTCTAACGTCCTTCAATTTTGGATTGCATTTCTAATTTTACCTCATTAGTGTTTAGGGATTCCTCAACCTTATTGCAAATTTCCTCTTCAATTATTTTGGTAGATTCTTCATCCAAGATCTGTGTTTCTTCTTGATTTTGATATGTCTTCTTTTCTTCTTTCAATCTCTTACCCCATCCATTATTTTTTTATGATGGTTACATAATCTACATGTCTCTTCACCTGACATCAAATCTACTAATTTTCCAATGACTTAAACAATTTGAAGATCCTTTTTGTTTATTGTAGGGTTTTTTAAACATAATTCCCTAACTGTGTTTGCATAAATTGGAACATCTTTAATAGTTTGAAATAAGAGAATTTTAATGTGCAAATATTCTTCAATTCTCCTAATAAATCAATGTTAACCTCTCTAGATAGGGAGGAGAGTTAGATGATTATGGTTGACCTATTTGTGGATAAGAAATATGTATTACTGGAGTTGGACTATCATTATTCTTTGATTGATTAAGAGTTTCCCCCTCATTTTCCTCTTTAGTAATGATTGGATAAGTTTTATTAACTACTTTCCCTGGTCGTAAATGGATATCTTGTAAATCAACACAGGTAATCATATATGTTGGAAAATTGTGTAACTCAGTATTGTAAGCAGGTTGATATACCTTATTATTTGGATTTGGAATAAGTTAAGCATTTATTTGAGTTGGTCTCTAAGGGGGTTGATTGGTTGGTAATTGCAATTGTTGTTGTTATGGAATTTGTTGGTGTTGAGGTTATGAAGGATATTATTGTTGTGGATTTGTGGAGGATATTGTTGTTGGATGTGTGGAGGATATTGGTATTGTTGTGAAGAATAGGGAATAACAAACATGTTTCTATAAGTAATCCCTCTCCATCGCATAGATAATTTTAGGGGCTAAATTTTTCAAATGGGCTATTTTTCCATGGTTTTCCCCAAAACAATATTCACCAATTTCCATTTTTTCTAAAAACGATTCGCCCAAATTCCACAAAATAAAATTATTTTACCTTAAAAAACACCAAAATTTTATAGAAACTATATAAAATCCTAAGAAATTTGAATATTTTTACAAAAGTATCGTCAAACATTTTACATTTTACATATTAAGGACTAGTAAGATTAGCCCAGGTTTCTACTTTTTAATACAAGTTTCCATCCTTAAAGTTACCCTGCTCCATGCTTGTTGCCAAGGTTGGTTTTGAATTTGTTGAGGAGGCCATGTTTTCCAAGGCATGGGTGGAAACCAGTTCTGAGGAGGATATTGTTGATTAGCATAATATGAAGCATATTGTTGTGCAGGGTATTATGTCATTATACCTATTACCCAAGGATGCCATGGTCGTTTTTGTGCTACAAAAAAAAGTTTTTATGTTCCTTCATTCTTTACTTGATATACTGGTTTGAGTTCTAGCAATGAAGGAAAATTGTTTGTTGTATGATTTTCTATATAAACAAAACAAACTTCAATATTATTAAGAGGGCAATCTCGTAATGGATGTTTCTGTCTACACTTGGAACAAAAAATAACTAAAGTTTCATTCTCTTCCTCTTGCTTATTTTTAATTTGTAACATATCTAATTGCAATATAAGAGAGCTAAAAATATCAGTTGTAAAGTTATCTAATAAATTTCCAAGTTCAACTCTAGTTACTCCTCCTGCTGTTGATTTATTGTCTTTATAAATAATGTCTCTAGGTCCCTTGCCATATTTATCTTTACCTCGAGAGTAGCACTTACACAATTGAAAATTTTCCTGATAAATTAATTGAAACACATCCCCATGGCCCATGAGATTAAGTAAATATATGCATTCATCCCTAATTCCTCATAACAAAATAATCCGAAGATTATCTGTATCTAATTTATTTTTCTTGGACCTTTGAAGATTATATTGAAATCTTTCAACATAATATTCTAAGATTTCATCTTCTCTTTGTGTCATCTTAAAAATATCTTCATGCAAATATATAGCTTTACAATAATCCTGATATTTTTTAAGAAAACATTTATGCATATCATCCTAAGTTTTAATGGTATTACCTCCTAATCCCATAAACAAACACAAAGCTGCATCTTTAAGAGTATAAGGAAACAATTTAATTTTTTGAACATCACTATAATAATCATAACTATGACAAAGTACATCAAATTCAAAGATAAATGTATTAGGATCTTTTGTAACCATTCCATGAAAATTTGGTAATTTTTTTCATTACCAACAGGGAATCAAAAGGTTATATCTTCTTCCATATTCGATGTTTCTTCTTCATTTTTCATGTTGTCTTTTTGGAAAATTGTAGATCCTACAGAGGTAACAGACTGTTCTGGTTCTTCTACTGGATTTGATTCAACTAGTATTTATGGTTCTTCTACTTGTTCATTGATTAATTATGCTTGTATAGGATCAGATGGAAAAAATACAACTTCCACAATTTCACTTATTTTAGGATCTTTTCCTTTTGAACTTTCTTCTATAGTTTTTCCTTTCACTTGAGATCCCAATAATTTGCTTAGTTGTCCTCCTCTTGTAGATATACTTGCCAATGGGTTAGTGGATGAAGTGGCTCTTAATGCACCATGAGTTGGAGTGGTTAGAGAGACTCTTCCTTTACCATGAAGAAATATTCCTCTAAGATCTCTAGGCCTATTCATGCATCTTAAGTTAACATGTTTTAAAGTCAGTGAAATAGACACTTACAATATCATTTTGTTTTTCTATGTAAAATCATGTTTTAATGCATCTTATTGTCTCTATTCCTGAATTATAACCTACTAAAACTAGAAATGTTGAAACTACAGGTTACACTTATATGTTTTAATTCAAGATTTAAGATTTCTTGTAACAATACTCTATTTTGATTGGTTCAATGTACCATTCATTGGTTGTGATTCATATTGGATCATCATATTATTTTTCATCTATCTTGAAGCTTTAGGGGTGAAAAAAATTGGAGTAATCAACTTGTAGAGCCATTTTAGCGACTAGTTCAAATTTGGAAATTTGGGTCCAAAAAATTGCCTAAAATATTCCGGAGCCATTTTGAGGAATCAAACGACACTTTTTTATTCTTACTATGGAACTACCATCTACATGCTACACACCGAGACCTTTCCAATGATGCAAGAATCGCCTCAATTGGAGTTTGTATGTGAAATTTATGCTTCCCGCAAGTTGACTTACCGTATTGATCACCATGGTGTGAGTGCATGCCATGCCAACCTCCATTAGTTAAACATATGGGGATAGCCATGTAGTGGATTTTCTATGAACATTCTATAAGGTCCAAACACTTATCACTATTGGGGGTTGATAAAGTTAAAACCCTACTACTAGATGGCTATTAGACTATGTTAAATATTGGGCTGCTAAGAGGAGAAGGGGTTCCATTCTATGTTATTGTATTTTGTTCCATAGCAGAGAAGAAAAATTGGGAGTGGGAAAATTAGAGAGCATAACATAGGTGGTTAATGTTATTTAGTAGCCTAATAGGCTAGAGGTATGACGTAACTCTATATAGATTTCCTTCTCCTTTTTACTTGCATTATTTCCATACCAAAGAAAAGAGATCAAAACAACCTCACCTTCTAGCTGGGTTTTCTCCCGTAAGGGTTTCCCAAAGAAAATATTTGTGTTATTTTTTGGTTGGCATGAGATTATATTTTAATTCTCTTTGTTTTCTGCATTTTATCTATTTCATGCATCAACAGAAAATCTATGACTAAACAATTTGGAATCTAAAGGAATTTAACCTTCATAGTTTATATTTCAGTTTTAATTATCAGATATGTTGTGACGGAATGTTCCAGTGGAATATCCATGATAGTTTACAAATCATATTGGTATCAAAGTAAGTTTTCTTGGGATATTTGTGGAAATTTGCAGGGATATAGAAATCGAGTTAAGAAGAAAGTCATAGAACTCTAGTCATGGCTGAAGAGTTTGTTCCTAACAACTCTCGAGATCCAGCAAAAGAGATATTTGAGAGGTTGGAAGCACAAGTCATCGATATCAACTGCAATATGAACCTCCTCATGGCAATTGTAACAAGCAAGTTCGGATCATTCAGAGAGGTTTGAGGCTATAATTAAAAGATCAGATTAGAGAGGAAAATGGGAGATAATGAGGCCCAGAAAAGGAGTTTCCAAAAGAACCCGAGTGATCCAAATCGATCCAGGAAGGCCTAAAAATAAAATTTCTCATAATTGAACAAAACCAACGTTATTATGTCGGTCTCGTCGTACCGATTTCGGTCATATATATTTTTTCCAAAAATGGACATCGTCTGCAAAGTTATCGCGTTCTGATCGATTTCCCAGACAGAGAAAATAGTAAAAAAGTCAACAGTCAACAGGTCGTACTGTTGACGTTAGTAGTACATCAGCATGACGTGTCAGTTGACATCAGTAGGGACACATGGAAACACCAGGGAATGCCATGTGGCAGTCAAATTTGGCGTTTTCAAGGTTGACTTGGACCAGTATGGATGTGACATGTGTCACCGTACGGAGGTGACACATGGCACTATACGGATGATGACACATGGAAGGCTGACGTGGAGACAGGTGGTAGTCTCTGGGCATGACATGTGGCTGTACAGACTGATTGGGAAGGGTGACTGTGTAGTGACTGGATTGTGCAGGCCAATCCATAGGTGACACGTGGCCCAATCACAAGGCACCACGTGGCACCCCAGATTTCGCCAAGGTTGGTGGGGTCAAAAAATTGTTTTACACTCCGCAGGAATCAAGCACTCAACCTCCTCCATATCCCAAGACTTCGGAACAACTGCCAACCACCCAAGCTACACATGTTTCTTATTAAACATATGGAAAAATATGTATTTGAATTTGCATGGCGCGAGATTTGGGGGGATAATCCTCAGTCGGTGGGGCCAACCTGCAGACCCGAGGTGCTAGACCAAATTCATGGTTACAACCTTCCATGTGACTAGGAGAAAGAACTGGGGGCCAACAGCCAGAGCACCATGGCCACATGGCACTCACAAGCGACCAGGGACTGAGACCAGGACGAAGGACTAGGGCGCCAACGCCTAGCGTATGGCCACATGGGCACCCATATTACCAAGGGAAAAGGAGAAGGGGGCGCACACACCCAATTATTTTCCAAAAGTGGTTTTTTAAACCATATTATATGATTTTTATTTGATTTTGGCCTAATTTTTGGAGCATTTTGCCCAAAAATTAGGATCTGGAGCCCTTTTTGAAGCTAGATATTGGGGGGAAGTTGGGAGGAGAACCCCAAATCATATCCTACATAAACCATAGTTTTTTAAAAGCATGGGGAGCTTCAAAAATAGTAGAATGCTGAATATTTTGGAAGCTTGTGCCATTTTTATGTAGGGAAGCCATTGAGGAAGCGAACTTTGGAGGCCATTTCCGGGAGCTACGCTCAACCTTTTTCAGTGTCGTCAGTTGTGTTGGATTCTTGAGGTCGATAAAAACACATCAAAACTAGTTTGTAATCCATTTGAGATACTTCTTATGTAATCTTGCAGCATTGAATATTAATAAGAAAGCCTCCCCCACTGAGACATAGGCCCGGAGACGTAGGCAATCTTGTTGAACTCTGTTAACAATATTGACATTATGGTTTGTTGTTTTTAATGTTTAATTTATGTTTTTTATTCTTTATGATGGATAAAACATTCTTTCATTAATATCTCCTTCCTCATTTAATATTCTGAATGGTAATTTAACACATGCTTAAACTCAACCAAGTCTTTAAAATATCAATTTCAGATCAAGTGGTATCAAAGCAGGTTGATAATTGGTTGTTTGAGTTTGCATTAATACCAGGGAAAATCTAAGTCGTGGTGAAGGTGATATTGTAAAAGGAGATCCTGATATTGGATCGAGAAAGAGGGCATCTCAAAGTGAGAAGATGGATTTTGAAGAAGGAATGTCTCATAATGAGATAGAGTTTCAAAAGACTTTCTTCGCCATGTCAGAGATAGTAAAGGTATTATATGATGATTACTTGGAACAGAAGAGGCCTTTTGAAGGGGAATCATCAAAACAAGACAAAAGTTAAGAAAGAGAGGACCCTCCTAAACCTCCGCTTTCACCTCCTTCATCTCCATCATCTTCTTCTTCTTCAAGTACAAGTTCAACTTCTACCACAAGAAAACATTCTCATAAACATAGCATGATATGCCATTACTTAAGCTTGATGTAAAGTTCGAATTGCCCATGTATGATGGGGAAGTCAATGTTGAGAGTCTTGATAACTGGGGCAAACATATGGAAGTTTATTACAGTGTGCAACAAATCAAATATGAGGCAACCCAAATCAAATTGGCATCGCTTCGTCTTACTGGCACAACACTCATCTGGTGGTAGAGTAGGTTGCAACATGGTACTGAACAAGTTGGTAATGTATTTCCATCATGGAAAGATTTTGTTTTTGCACTTAGAAAGCAGTTTTATCCTTTGGGTTATAAGGAAAAGGCTTTAATTGAATGGCAAAGTTTTAAACTAAGAAAAGGACAAACGGTGCAAGAATACACAGATGAATTTTGTAAGATGGCATTAATGTTAAATATTCCATTACATACACAAGAAACTCTTATGAAGTATATAAGAGGTTTACCTGCACATATTCGTAACATTGTATTTATGTTTGGACATACTAATCTTGATGATATTTATGTTCAAGCAACATATGTTGAAGCAAGGAAAACAGGAGTTGGTGTATTAGGGGAATCATCTTCAAGGAAAGAAGACAACATAAAGGGGAATGGAAAGAAAGAAAATTCAATGATAATGAAGGAAGAGAAGCTCTCTTGAAAGCATTGCAAGAAAGAAGGGCACGATGATGACCATTGATGGCAATTGCACCCAGAGAAGAGACCGAAGTGGTTCAAAGAGAGGAAAGGGAGGCAAATAGTTGCAACAACAACACAGCCAACAGACTTGGGGTATGATTCAGGTGATGAGACTAAGATCACAACAGTTGGTTTGTTAGGTAAAATTGGTGATGGTTATGAGTCTAGAAGTAAATTGTTTCATATAAAGGTCATAATGAAACATACTAAGATCGACACATTGATAGATAATAGATCTCAATCTAACTTAATTTCATAGGAAGTGGTTAAGAAATTGGGATTAAACACTAAGATGCATCACAAACCCTATTCACTTAATTGGATAAGAAAAGATCACAAATTTCCCATAACAAAGAAATGTATCATAAAATTTGTAATTACATCTAAGTATGTGGATGAAGTAACATGTGATGTGGTGTCACTAGAAACATGTGGAATAGTCTTAGGAAGCCCTTATTTATATGATCGCAAAGCAATATTCTACAGGGAACAAAATCAATATCACTTAACTAAAGAAGGCAATGAATATGTTGTACATGCTCATCACATAAAAGAAAATCAATCTCTTCTAACAATGGAACAATTAAAGAAGGCAACTTATGCAAGCAATACACCTATAATTGTGCCAAGTAAAGCAATTGATCTTAAGCATGAAAATGATATGGTTGTAGGATGGGAGTTCAATCATTCTTTGCTTCAAGTCAAGTTAATGTCATGCAAGCACATCAAACATATTGGTTTAGTTTCAGTCATATTTCTGATGTTATCACTGCTAATGTTTTCTACATGGACGTTAGTGGATTCAGTAAGATGTGAACGAGTTCAAATGGCTAACAATATGCTTTCAATTTTCATGGTTATTATGCAATTGATTATGATGCGACAGGTGCATAGGACAGAGTTTAAAGACAAAGGACATGTGGGGAGCCCTATCCCACACTTGATGACTGGTTAAGAACCTTTTGTAGGACCAAAAGGTATTAGTTAGGAGGCATGATCCAAATGGATCCAGGAAGGCCTAAAAAACAAAGTTGTTGGAATCAGATGAAACTAGATCCATTGTGTTGGGCTCGTCACATCGATTCTAGCCATATATATTTTTCTAAAAAATGAAACCATATGCGAAAGTTATCGCATTATGATCGATTTCCCAAACATGAAAAAAATTCAAAAAGTCAATAGTCAACAGGTCGTACTATGGATGTTAGCATGACGTGTCAGGTGACATCATGATGACATCAACAGGGACACGTGGAAGCACTATTACATTTGGGTCAAATTTTGATGGTGCATTCGACACAATTGCCACTTTATATTATCGGGAGAACAACAAACATCAGACCCCCTCAAACATCATTTCACATGACGTCGATTTTCCGATGCCATAACTATCGTATCTATTGTGACGTTTCATGCGAACACGAGTCATCTCAGATTTGACTGTCCAAACCCCATATAGTCGTCGCTACAACGACGTCATAGACATCGGAAATCCGACGTCCCATTTCATCGGTCTCCACTATGTGTGTGCTATGGGAGCAACGTTACCATATGTTGTAATACCGACGTATGATAATGTCACTCCCCCAACGGTAAATTATTCATCACCCATGTGTTTTCTATGGGAGCGATGTTACCATACGTCGTAAGAATGATGCATGGTAATGTCTCTCCATCGACGGTCAATTATTCATCTCTGACGTGTTTGCTATGGGAGAGACGTTACCATACGTCGTAAGACTGACGTATGGTAACGTCTCTCCACCGACAGTCAGTTATTCATATTCGACATGTTGTCTATGGGACCGACGTTACCAGACATCGCAATATCGACGTCATGTAGGTATTTAAAAAAAAAATCAATTGTTGAGGGATGAGGATAAGGAGAGGGATGAGTGGAAGAAGGTAGAGAGAGATGTTGGATATCATGGAAAGCGTTGCTTTACCCCATACGTGACTTATGACTTGAGGCATGCATGTGGATATCAATAACAATGAATAAAAAAGAGAGGAAACAACAATTACATCATCATTTTTATTTGCATAAGGGTGTACAAAATCTTAAGTTGGAGTGTGATGACGAGACTCCTAATTATTTTATTATGAGGTCCATTTTTTAGATATCATGACCACCTTTTTACTCCATGAGACCTCTCTTGGCCATGTTTAATATAATTATATTAGTATTTGTGAAATTGGTTGTTAATGAAATGATTTGGATGATTTAGTGTGTGGTGTATCCTAGTTTAGTTATGGTTTTGATGATTTGATGCATACCTAAGGATGTACTATCCTATGGATCTAGCAATTCAAAGTTCAAGTAGTTCATTAACCAACATCTACATGAGATAAAAAGGGGTTTGTGTTCCCTTATCAACCTCCAAGGCCAACCAAGCCTTCAATCAACTAAGGCACCAAATCTAGCATCATATCCACTTGAATTGTTGGTTGAGAAGGGTTAATCTAGAAGGGGATTTGGTCCCTAAAACATAGGCCCCTAATTATAGGGATCCTAAGGACATTCCCTTCAATCAAGGATTGATGAAGTGTTGATTGATGTAGTTTTTTTTGCATAAATAGGATCTAGGGATTAGCCTTAGCTAGTCTCATTTATTCTTGGATAATTATGAACTATTATAGAGCTAAGGAATTCAAACTTATGGAGGATGTATTGTTGTTAGGGATTAATATTATAAAGAAGAAATTTTACTTCCAAATTTCTCACTTTTGGTAGTCTTTCTAGGTTCCTTGTAAAATGCTTGTGGAGGGCCCACTCAAGGATGAACAAGGAATCTATGTGTTGTGTTACATTTCTTTTCTTTCAACTATGTTTAGTCCATGTTGTTTCCATTTTATGTCATGCATCATTTACTGCAAATATTCTTCATTACTTGTAGAAAATTACATCATGTCATTTCAAGTAAACTTCATGGTTTTATTTCATTGACGAGGATGTACTACTAAATTTGTTCGCTTATTTGCAGTAGGTCACTTAAATTAGAAATATCTATGTTTTCTAGTGCTTTGGTTCAACTTTACAATAGGTTAAATGAAGTATATTGAATTATTTTTTTAGTAGGTTAACTGAAGTAGGTTTAATTCCATTTTGTAATAGGTTTCTTTTAGCACTGTAGTACAATAACTTAGTTAGATAAACTTGGGTTTGCAACACTTCATTTTATCTCTCATTCTTTTCAAGTTAAGTAGGGCTAGCCTTTGATTAGTAGGTGCTTTCAAGATCTATTTTGCAACTCTTTCCATTTAATCATTTTGCAAGTTTCCTTGCATTATTGTTGTATCATTTTCTAGATTTCATCCAAAATGATGTGAGGCTACATCTCAAACTAGCTGACCACATTTGGTAAAATCATATCTATAGTACATGCCCCATACCTAACATTTGGTTTCATTATATATTTTCCCATTAAATCCTTGCTCAATTTCTTCACCATTTCTTCATTTTTCTAGCTACTATTAATCAATAATGGAAAAATGGAGTCATTGATTTACTCATGATATTTTTGCTATTTCACACACCACTGCTTTTCATAATTGCCAGCCTAGTCCTCTGGCTTGCAACTTATAAATGTGCATCTTAAATGCAATCCAAAATCTTGTTTTGAAGGACCTAGTAAATAGTTTTAGTTAGTTGTTGAAGGTAGCGTAAAGAAAATAATAGAATGGTCAATGAGAGTTGAGCATTCGAGGACTAAGTGCTTGCTACATTTCATTCCCAAAAAATGTTTACTTCTATCCCAAATAAGAATTTCATTCCATTTATACAAGACCCTTTCCCATGACAACATTACATTCAAATCCAATTTGTATTCCATAACCATGGCTCTAAAGGATCTTTGTTGATAACATTCATAACATTATTCACTTGTCAAAAGGATCCTCGTTGATAGCATTCATAACATTATGTATTAATGCTTATCCATGTTTTCTCTAAATGCTCATTCTGCTTGACAATTAGAAGTTGGATGTCACCTTGACTCTCCTCTATTCTAGAGTCATACATTTATTTTGTTGTATGTAAAGGGAATAACCATGGACGCAAGATGTTGCATGCATTATGTTTGATTATGATGCTGGAATCTTTTATTTGGTTCTTAGCAAGGCTCATGTCATTGACAAGTTGAGGAACCTCACCAAGTCACCATGGAGTAAGTGCTTGCTACATTTAATTCCAAACAATGGTTTACTAATGTATCTGAACCAACAATCATTGCTTTACATTTCTACAAGACCATTTGCGACAACAACATTAAATTCAAACCTTATTTTTATTGGATAACCATGTATCTAATTACCTTTTTCTAGAGCTAATTAATCCAGAAATGTGGGCATCACACTAACCACGGTGATTGAGTTGGGTTTTGTTCCTAGCATAACCTACATTTCATTGAAGAATGTTATGATTTCATGGGAATTGTGAATCTATGAATAACCAACAATGTTTTCATTCCATGGATATGCTTACCTTTTTCCAGAGATAATAAATATGCACATGTAGACAGAACACCAACCATGGTGATTGAGTTGGATTTTATGCCTAGGACTTGTGTTTTGTTGAAGAATATCAAGGCTTCATGGGGACCTAATGATTCCATTCCAATCAAAGAATGATAAGGCTTCACGATGATGGAGAATATGTGAATAACCAATAATTATTACCACAACATCTTGTTTAGGTATTATTTTGAACAATTAGTGGGAAATGCTAAACCCCCACATGCACTTCTTACTTTTTTCTAGAGCCAAATTCCATAATAAATGTACTTCTTATTTCTTAACCATGGATGTAAGATTCCATGAATATCAATTTAGATAATATATAGTATAACAATTTTTATTCGCGTGTTGGAACCTTGTATTTGGTTTATAGAAATGCTCATGTCATTGACAAGTCTAAGAACCCTCGCCAAGTTACTGACTAAGTATTTTCCGCATTTCATTTTTAACAAGTGTTTATTAATTCTATCCCAACCGACAATGATTGAATTACATTTCTACATTACAATTGCCCACAACAATATTACATGCAAATCCAATTTGCATTGCATAACCATATATCTACTTACCTTGATCTAGAGCCAATAAATATGCACATGTAGACAAAACATTGACCACAATGTTTGAGTTGGGTTTTATGCCCATGACAAATTACATTTTTTTGAATAATGTTAAGGCTTCATGGGGATGGTGACTTTGTGAATAACCAATAATGATTTCATTCCAATGATCGACTTATTTGGTTCCAAGGACAATAAATATGCAATAGAACACTAACCACGATGATTGAGTTGGGTTTTATGCCTAGAACATGCATTTAATTGAAGAATGTCAAGGCTTTGGGACCCAATGATTCCATTGAAATTGAAGAATGTTAAGTCTTAACAGGGATTTCCAATCTGGGAATAACTTGCAATGATTGCAATCCATGACCCAACATCCCATTTAGGCATCTTTTGAAAAATTAGTGGGCAATGCTAAAATTCCCACATGAACTTCTTACCTTGTTCCAAAGCCAAATTCCATAACCAAATACAAATGTTATAGCATAACCATGGATGTAAGATTCCATCAATATTAATTTAGATCAGATATACTGGAAAGAGTTTTGATTATGGTGTTAAATCTTACATTTGGTTCTTAGAATGAATCATGTCAATGATGAGTCGAGGAACCTCACCAAGTCAACATGGATTAAGTGCTTGCTACATATCAATCCTAATAATGGTTTACTAATTCTATAATTATTATTAATTATTGCATTACATTTTTACAAGATCACTACCCACAAAAACATTACATTTAAATCCAATTGTTATTGCATAACCATGGATCAATTTACTGTATTCTAGACACAATAAATTTACACATGTAGGTAGAACACTAGTAACAATTAAGTTGGTTTTATGCCTAGGAAAACTTGCATTTCATTGAAGAATATAAAAGCTTCATGGGGATTCTTAGCATGGGAATAACTAGCAATGATTGAATTGCATCAACCTACTTACGTTATTCTAAAGACAATAAATCTACACATGTAGGTAGAACGCTGACCAAGATGATTACGTTAGGTTTTTTGCCCAAGACTTGCATTTTGTTGAATAATGTCAAGATGTCACGGGGACCCAATGATTGAATTCCAATTTAAGAATGTCAAGGCTTCATGGGAATGGTGAATCTAGTAATAACCAACAATGATTGCATTCCATGACCCAACATACCATTTAGGCATTCCTTTGAACAATCAATGGGAAATTCTAAAATCCCCACATGAACTTCTTGTCTTGTTCCAGAGTGAAATTCCATAATAAAAATTCACTTATTATTGCACAACCATGGATGCTATATTCCATGAGTATTAGTTTATATTGGATATAGTGAAGAGGATTTTGATTATGGTGTTGGAATCTTGGATTTGGTTCCCAACAAGGCTCATGCCATTAACAAGTTGAGGAACCTCTCCAAGTCACTGTGGACTAAGTCCTGGATGCATTTAATTCCCAACCAGGGTTTACTAATTCTATTGCAAATAACAATGCTTGTATTTTATTTCTAGAAGACATTGCCCATAATAACATTATTTTCGAATCCATTTTTTATTGCATAGCCATGGGTTTTATTACCTTGTTCTAGAGTCAATAATTTTTCACATGTAGACATATCACTAACCACATAGATTGAGTTGGGTTTTATTCCTAGAAAATTTGGATTTCACTAAGAATTCCAACACTTCACTAGGATGGTGAATCTAGGAATAACCAACAATTATTAAATTCCATGAACCTGCTTACCTCACTCAAGAGTTGACCTAAAAATAAACTAAATAGCTTACCTAAAAAAGATAAATTAATAAAATTCCAAATAACTAGTTATTAAATCATTTTTTTCTAGGTTACAAAGCCCAAGGAATCATCATAGACATAATCCTGTGATACCATTGTTTTTCCTTTCTTATTAGACTTGCAACTATTAGTGGTTCCTAACTCTGTGATTGAAATAACCTATTTCTGCAACATAAGTACTCTAAAAGAAAATAAATAAATAACATTCAAGCAAAATTAAACTACAACTACAACATACACAAAACATACACAATATCTCACCTCAGAGTGCCCCCCCTCAAAGGTTCAACTTGTGCACTTGCTACAGAATTCCCACACACTCTTAAAAGGAAATCATGCACCCTAATGATCTTTGACATACATATTAAGTGAAAGAGTGTTAGAATACTAACAATATATGTACCCCCCCCAAAAAAAGATGAGAGTTCCTTATTTATATAACACAACCAAAGTATCTTTGCGTTCAAAAATAGGGATGACAAAGCTCCTATATGCTTGGGGGTTCGTTTTAATTACAAAATGATATTTGGAACACTATGATCCATAAGTGGTCACAATCTCCTGAAACAAAATTAAAATGATAAGAAAACTCAATTCATTTTCTTATCAAACCTTGAAGCATGCAGGCATCGTGGCTCTATTTTCATAGTACAAGATTAGATCGGTTGAAGGTTGGCATACTCATTAACTCCTCAGGACAAGAATATGCACAAATTGTTGTAACATCTTGGACTTGAATGCACAGATGCCACTAGAAATGAATAGTATTTTGTCCTCAATAACAACAAGTTTGCATATTCTTCATTGTTTCCATAATTGTTCGGTATATTCCTCAACTTGTCATAACTGTGTGAAGCCATTTGATACCCTGTGAAATAGAATGTGAAATTCCTACTACAAGTTGTGTTAGCAAGGTTTATTTAGACATATATATTATGACAACATCCTTCATCATTCACTGAAACACAAGTAATTTCACAACCTTCCCTAAATTTAATCATGCTAACAAGAAAGAAACCTAAATTGCAATCCTCCTTACCTTGTGATATGTACACAAAAAAGTAGTGATGATAACAAGGATTAGGGTTTAAAATAGGTTCTTGTGATAGAAAAAGAGATAGTTATAGGTGGAAAAAAGATGTCATTTCATGAGCCCGTCATCTCCCCTCAACCAAAAGTGTTGCATGTCCTCATGCAACCTACTATTCTTGTTCAAGAGCACCAGAGTGAAGAAATTCTCAATTGAAGGCTAGATGCCCAAATTCATTTGCACCATAAAATCCAAGTGCTCTGTCTACTTGAGTCCATTGCATAACTTCTTCTCATTATTCCTACTTGATGGGTGACTTGTAAAACCTAATAGGACACTAGAGAAGGGGAAAGTGAAATCCAAGGCCAAGCCACCTAACATCATGTATTATTATAGAGTTTATATAAAAGGTTTCTTCATTGAGGGATCAAATGAAATATGGATAACCCACAAGTTTCCTATTCCTCAAGTAATTAGGGAGTTGTTCCCATATGTCACGAGAAATCAACAGTGCTTTCAAGGAATGTTTCTTGACAATTTCTTGGTAATTAGAGATATCGTATATATGACGGTATCTAATGATTGCATAGTCTCTAAGGCATCGTAACAACCTTTGGTAATAAATTATTATAATCGATGGTAGGGGATACTGATACCAAATGATCAATCTTGAATTTCCTTCAATCCTAACATAAAATTATGTAGCTTTCTTCCACTAAACATGATTAAACATGAATTTTGAAAATGATTGGAGATGTATATCGCCAACATAAGGATTGGGGTTCCACTGAGAACTATCTTGCAAGTAGAAGTTGAAATGATGTGGTTCACACAATAAGTTATGATCAAGAGAATCACAGGATATAAATATATTGATAAAATATTGAGGTTGTTTGATCTCATATGTTTTTTCTGCTGCCACGTATCGAAGCCTAAAGGTAGTCCATATTTCATGTAAAAATATGGGGGAAAATCGAGATTATTACCTACAAGTTAGGGCCTCTAATGCTAATTTATAGGCCTGATGCCTTCGGTTTTGTGCCTGCATCAACTATGCTTTACACTCTTTAAAATTTGGCTTCCACTTCTCCTCTCGAACTAAATACGTTAAGAAGCATTTTTCCGTCAGTTTCTCAATCACTTGCTAACAACTCTCCTTTATGATCCCAATATAAAATAGCTCATATTTATCTCTCCATCCAGGTAGGTCGGGTTTTAGTTGGATACATGCATGGATATTCACCATGATGTCATCCAATACAATATTGATTATTTGATGAACTAGCTTCATACATTCTTCTGAATAAGCATTTTCCTTGTCCATTTATGACTCTTTTTGAGTCAATGACTTCTAATAAGGAATTTAGAGGGTTATTTCTTGGAACCCTAGACCCGTTTCTTTCCAATTTTATCTTTAGATTCTAATTTTACAACATCAATTTTATGTTATCCTTTAATAAATCTTGGTAACTAGGGCTATAGAAATGAAATTATCTATAGGTCATTCAAGACTTGGAATTTCCTATGATACCTTTCAGTCTCTTTCTTTTTCTCAATCCAACATGCTTTGGGTGTGGATTAGGTTTAGGAAAATGAAAATATCCATCAATTTCATCATCAAATTGATCTTTTTATGGTGGAGAGAAAGGTATAGAAGGATGTAAGCCTTCTAATTCATGATCATCAACTTGCACCTCTTGTTGCTCTGAAAACAAGGACTTTGGGGACTATAGGTCCCCTCATTTGTCATCAAATTGTCTTTCCTGCTACTATGGAGACGAGGAACTTAGAAATTGTGACCCTACTAGCTCATCATCGGATTGGTGGTCTTGTTGTTCTGGGGATAACAACCTTTGAGCCTATAAATCCTCTAATATATCAGACTCATATGAGGAGATGGAGATTGGAGGTGGACCAATGACAAGTTCTATAGTAGGGTCCACTTATAATTACACAACCTCCTTTTCCCATGACATTGGAACTATAGGTGCCTTGGAGGCCATCGTATCATATTGATGATGTGATTCAATAGCAGCAGATGTACCAAGGGTTGAGGTGGAATATGTAGGGGTTTGTTTTCCATCGTGTCTAGGCCGATTGGTCGGAAATATAACCCTCACCCTGGGTTTTCTCCCTATTCCTTTTAAAAAAAATTCCCAACTGATATGAAGCCTACCCAAATCAATTATAATCAACATTTTTATCATACCTTGGTGGTATTATCTTGTCTCAGGGTTTTCCCTCTTCCGAGCCATGACAACCATTTTCTATAGGATTTTGAGCAATAAGAATGTCATGTTTAAGATTTATTCATTCTTGAGGTGCATCATGAGTTTAACAAAGTAGTGAAACACCATGTTTTACCTCCCCTCATAAGTTATGAACTTTTGGATGATGAAATCTACCTCTTTCCAAGGTGAAATCAACAAGTCCCTTTGAATTCCTTTTAGTATGTCAAGCATAGGAGAGGGATTTGTTAGAAACTGAGGCAACTATCTACTAGTAGCTTCAAATTCTTTAACCACCTTCCACCTTGCAAGGGAATCCCTATGGATCAACTGATGAACTCTTCAATTACAATTAGGGTAAGTTGCTACACTAATGCCCTCCTACTGTTGAAGGTTTTAGCAAATTCCAATCCAATTCCTAGATCCTAGCCTTGTAACCTCTCGAAAAATGAAAACCAACATGCTTTTGCAAAGATTTTCATTACCTATGGGTTGGATACAATTATCATCGTATCTTCAATATTGACCCCCTTCACCGATCCTCCGATGGTGCACTATATCCAGAGGTGAGTTTGCAGAGTTAAATGGTGCTCTGCGGTAAGTTCTTTGGGGTTGAATTGTTGAATTGTAATTAAGTGCTATAAAATGTGGGTAATCATATGAATAAATGAGAGGATTATATAGAACTCAACAATAGGATGGAGAGAAAAAAGTGGCGTGACATTGAAATTGATTGTTATTGATTACAATCAATAACAATCAATTTCAATCTCTTTACACATGTTCCCGTCACATCTCATGAACTCAACAATTTTCCTAAATTTTGTTGTACCAAATCATAAAGTTGAAAAACTTAAAGATCCATTCATATGGCTAGCTTCAAAACTTAAAGATCCATATTGATGCATGCATTGGGTTTTTTCATTTCTAGATGAGGGATATGTTAGAATGTGTTTTAATGTTGTCTAGTGGATTGATGTAATCTTGTAACTAGTGTCATAATTATGATCATTATAACATCATTTATGGGGAACTTTTACATGTAACTAAGCTTCACTAGAATTTAGTAAAATTGCACATGATCACACAGAGGTAGTTTTGGGGAGTTATCTTCCTAGTGACCAACCCCTCATGTAATGGTGACCTACACTACTAGGTCATTTTTATCCACCACTTATCCTTTATCTCTTAATGAGATTATTTATTACCTTTATGGTTTGGTGTTTCTTGTTAGAAAAAAGAGGATCACATAGCAATAATATAAAACAGATGCAGAAATAAAACAGATGCCCCTTTATTCCATATTCATTGCACTCATCGGGTACATACATCACACAATAGGAGTAAATAAGGCTATATAGGTATTACTAGTCCATGCTATTAGTTCATATGAGTATCAATTAAATAGAAATAATTCATGAAATGGTTGTATAACCTCTACTACCAAATTACACTGGTTCCAGTAGTAGGTTTACCATTGAATAGGAATGAATATGGGAAAGCAATATGACCGGTAACATGTAATGGAAGCTTATTAGAGAAACAAGGCAATCAACTTTCCAATATTCATTGATGTCATTTGCCTCAATAAGATTGGCATAATACATGTAATAAGTCAGTTAGCCTTAATCTTCATGATGTATCTTCCTAAGAATGATACCACTCTAATCATATAGAAGCTTCATAGTGAGTTTGATAACTTGTAGATACAAGTTATGCTTTGAGTGCCATATCATGTAGTTTCCATAACAAGAGCTTAGTAATAGAGATCTTAGTATGATTCCAGGCATTGTGTTGTTTAGTGATGTTTGCTATAGGCTAAGAATAGAAAGAAGAATGGTCACAAGAAGGTGCGAGGAGGCTTCTTAGAGTAGTGTGCCATTGGTCAAAGTCTTAGGAAAATTGTAATTAGAATTACGGAAAAATAGAAACAAATAATGCCTTTTTATTTTTCTGTTCACAAGATCAACATATATGAGAAAAGAAATAAACAGATCTAAATTAAATTCTGAGTATAAACAAAATTTCTGAGTGAAAAGACAAACCTCAAGCTTACATAGCCATTGAGGATTATATTTAGCAGATATGGACCTTCTTGGACTTCTGTTGACTTGAGTATATGATTAACATGATTTGAGAAGGAGGTTACACATTGGATACCTCACACATGACCATTGGAGCTTAATTTAGGGGATTTGTCCACTCTTGAGGGATTTTACTCATTACTTGTTGGTATTTTTCACTTTGGGGATCTATGTGTCCACCTTGGAGGATAAATAAGAGGTTTCCATTGCCTACTTTGGGGAGTTGGTTATGGATCTATCCACTATGAGGATTTTGGAGGCTACATGTTGCACCTTTGACTCATATTATTGCCTCTTTGATGGAGGCATCCCACTCTCTTGGGCCTATTTTGATTGGAGTATTGTACATGTGGCTTGACCACCTATTTATTTTACAAAAAATATTAGTTAGTTGGATGAAATAATTGTTCACTCCTCCCTGGGCTAAATCTTATAAGGATTTCACATGATATATTATTATTCTATTGTAAAGGGAGTTGAGTTAGACTCTATATAAGGAGTATCCATTCCTCATTTGTAGTCATTGTATTTTTGGAGCTTCCACTCCTTGGAGATTAATTGACATATCTTTCTTGGAGAGTATGGATGTATAAGGGTTATGTCTTTATGGACGTTGGTGTCAATTCTTGAATCTCTTCTATCTTGGTTTCTATTTGGTGCATAAAGATTGATTGTGAATGCTCAAGTCTTCTACAAACTACCAAGATCAATCCATTGAAGGGTAAAAACTACCAATTTGAAGGAAGACATTTTGGGGTAACTCCTCTCCTCTATTTGATGCATTTCTTTGTCTATCCATTTTAGGAATCCTAGCAAGGGTATTGAGTACGTTTGTGAAGCTATAGTTGATCTTGTTGGTGAAGGTTTATCCCATAATGACCCATTCTTGTAGGGCCTTGGTCTTCATTGTTAATATTGATTAGATAAGAGATTATTCTTCCCCCTTGGGTTTTAGTCTCTTTATCATAATGTTTAGATGAAATATACCAATTTTGAAAAGGGGTGTTGAAAAGGGGTAAACCAATTCCCATGGGATCATTAACTTGTAGCTTTTCTTCTAGATCAAACAAGAGGTAAACCAATAGGGTATGAGCCTGGAATAAACTTGGAATAAACTCCAACAATACAGAACCTTTGATATGCAACAAATGAATTAGTAAAATAGGTACCTCCTATAGGTTGGTTGCTTGGTACAAATTGTAAGTGTTTTGCGTTACAACTTTAATTAGTGTGCGCCCTTACTTGAACATGTATCAACATACCAAGAATACCCCAAAGGATGGTAATGGATAAGGGTTCCAAATCATGGTCTAATCCTTAACGCAGTCATACAAACAAATCAATGATAATATTTTTCTCATTCATGTAGACAATTTCATTCACATGTTTCATCAAACAGTTCAGATGAAACCTTATATAATCAACAGTTTAGATATTTAGGGTTGAGTTCCATCATGCCAAAATTTCCCCCATATGCCCAAAACTTAAACCTCTAACCATAATTATCGGTATGTGTCAAGGGGTGATGTTGGAAAGAGATTTCAAAAAGGAAGGTGGGAGATCAAAGCTTCATCAGGGCTGAAATTTCTAGCATCAACTATTACTAGCATGAAAATTATTGATTTCTAGCATGAAAATTACTGATTTTGGAGGCATTGCTCATGTCCTTTGTCACTAGTTGGGTCTCCTCTTTCGCTCGCACTATGGGCTAGTTAGGGTATCTAGCTCTGTCGCTCACACTAGTGTAGGAAGCTAGCTAGCTAGTGTATCCTCTAGTGTATCCACTATCACCAGGTCCGTCTCCTCTTACGCTCGCACTGTGGGCTAGCTAGGGTATATCTTGAGGCTCTGTCGCTCGCAGTACTGTAGGCTAGGCGCGGGTTTGGTTTCATATGTTTTGTTTTGTTTTGTTATTTCATATTTTGTTATTTTGTTATTAAACAATATAATATATATTATATTAATTATAACAAAATTTAATATCAATATATAAATTATAAATATAAATATAATTAATATAAATTATATAAATTGAAACTAATATAAATTATATGTAGGTTGGGGTTTAGGAATTATATGGGTTAAATGGGTTAGAGATTATCATTGAGGTTAAGGATTATATGGTTTAGAGGTTATAAGGGATGATGGTTAGGGGTCATAAGGGATTTATATAAGTGTTATAGGTTAGGAGTGATACAAGTTAAAATTTTAAGGTATTAGAAGTTACAACATAAGATTTAGATGGGTTATTTGTTAAGGGTTATAGGGGTTAGGTATAACTAGGGGTTATGAGGGTCAAGGGTTTGATGTTATATGTTATAGGTTATATTTTCTAAGGGATATATGGCTTTGGAATTGTAGTTATTAGTGGTTTTAAGGTAAGTGTCTATAATGGTTAGGAATTATACATGTTAAATATTATATTCCTTAGGGGGGGTTTATGGGTTTTACGAATTATTGGGGTTACAAATTTTGCATTATATATTTTTGAGGTTAAGGGTTATTACAACCAAGGGTTTATAAATTGTAAGAATTAAGGGTTAGTTGTGATAGTAATTAAAGGACGATGTTGATAAGAAGTTATGAGGATAAAGAGATATGAATTATAGAGAGTACATGTACATGAATTTAGGATTATAGGATTTACATGGATGAGGGATTGTATGAGTCAAGGGTATTATATGTCAGGGATGATAGGTTATAGGGTTATGGTTCATAGAAATTTAGAGTTCATTGCAATTTAGAATTTTAGTGGTTAGAGACTAGAATACTAGTGTTTATAGAGGTTAGGAGTTAATGGTTTTATAAGTTAGGGATTATAATAATAATGTTTATAGAGGTTGTGTTTCAAATTATAGAGTTCAATGGATATGGGTCATAGAGGTTATGGGTATTATAGGGGTTTTAAGGTAAGGAGTTAAAAAAAATGGAATTCCCTCCATGGTCCACTGATTTGTGTGCTCAATCACATGAAGAAAGAATTGTTGAAGAAACATTGTGTTCTCCCATGGAAGATCTTGGTGAAGACCTTAAAGATGAGAGCCCCCATGAATCTATTTCTCCTTCCTATGAGGTTGAGGGGTATTCTTAATCATGGATGGGTCTTTGCACATAATGGATGGGTCTTGAGATATCGACCAAAAATGAAGCTTATAGGACACTGATCCTTGAACTAGGCCTTAAACCACCACACAAACCTGCAAAATCATTGGCCTCATTCTGGGATATGGACATTATTGAGAGATTTTGTGTACCTGGCATGGGTCTCATGGCCTTGATCATCGTTGACATAGGAAAATAAGGGCCATAGTACCTAAGCTAATCTTCTAGGATCATAATTCATTAATGACACCTCAAACCATCACATAGACCCTCTATATAGAATATTTATCCTATGAATGATATATTAGCATCCTTAGAAAGTTTTAGGCATAAGGGATGGGTCTCAAGACCTTAACCATGATCATGGGAGAAAATAAAGGGTATTAGTACCTAAATGAATCTTTTAAGGCTCATGATCCATGAATGAGTCCTTGAATCACAACACAATCCATTTAGAGGGGATATTTGGTTTGTGCTTCAAATATGGGCGCCATTAGGAAGTTTTATACACCTAGTAGGAGTTTTACAAAAAGTGTGGTCATGGGGATTATTGACAAGGACCATTTTAGAATGTATTAACAAGTTTTCTTTAAAGCATTCCTAAGACAATAGGGGTCCTTTCAATTTTAGTAGGTGACATCTTTTTTTTACATGAAATCTTTTTAAATTATCGCTAAAGCTTTGCTATTTTAATCTAATCATTCTTATATCAGTTGAAGATACATAATTATTAATGTATCAAAAGATGTATACATGACCATATTTAAGTTAGAGAATGGACTATGCTCAAGAAACCCCTCAACATACCTTCTTTATCAAGATTAAATTTTATGAAGTTTATGAAATCATTGAATGGATTTTTATTGAAGGAATGCTAATCAAGTTTGTATTTGGCCATTAGTTTTAAAATGAAATAGGAATAATTAACTATGTTTTGATTATGTGCTAGAAAGACATTGGACTCATACATGTTGCATAAATCTACACTTGCTAGGTACAATATTAAGAGCTAAAAATAATAGTAAGATAATAATAATCATACTAAAATTAAGGTTAGAAATGGTTAATAATAATTTTAATTCAAAGGGATCAATGCAAAATAATTAAAGTAAAAATAAATAAAGTTAACTATCGAAAAATGTATAATTTTGTCCACAAATATAAGTAGAGGAAAAAGGAGAAGGGGAAGAAAAGAAACAAGGAAATGGCATCAAGTGAGGAAAGCAACCAACAAACCATAGAGGAATCAATAGGAGAATGAAAAAAAGAGGGTACAAATTAATGAATGAATTTGAATGAAGGAAAGAAGGCGAGGAAGGTTAAATAGGGAGTAAAAATGTAAAAAGAAAATAACTTCTCAATTTCAATAGCTTCTCTAATGATCCTAGTCAAATAGTGTTCAGTTTCGGCTAATATTTTAGTTTGGTCAAAACATATGATGTGTTTGGTGTTGTTGGAATGCTCAATGATAATAGGTTTTGAAGTGTGATTGTGGTTTGTATGGGCTTAAAAATTTACATATAGAAAAACTAAACGTTTGTAAATTATAATTGGGAGAATCTACAGATAAGACAAATTTTAAGTTCTTGGAAATTATAATTAGATTTAATACCTTTTATTCAAATGTGGCAATGGCTTCTAGCAAAGATCCAAAGGAAGATACCATATTGAAATCACTAGGATTTGACCTCTCTCAATATAAATATCTTGCAAGGATGTTACTTCTTGTTTTGTAGCAAAAATACTTCTCCAAAGCTTCCCTTTGCTCATGCTTAGAAACCCCTAAATAACCTCTTGCAAAACTATTTATTTTGGCCTTCTCCTATATAAAAATTGATTCCAAAGTTAGTTGGAAGATTTCTTGGAGCCTGAAGGACATTAGAAATATTAATTGGGTTGATATTATGACTTAAGGGACTACATTAGCTTGTAGTGTGGACGATTAGAGAATTTTTTAGCAATGTCACACGGACCATTTTTTTAAGCCTCAAATTAAGAAAAATGCCCATCTTTGGTCCAAGTGTATCCATTTTAGCTTGGAATGTGTATAGATTTTTAACATATACCCATAATCTCTCTTTTTCTAATGGTCAGATAACCAATATTTAAGCCTTGCTGGCCAAATCTATCTATCGAATGTGCATAGTTATGAGGTCAAGAATTTTAAGAGTCCAATAATTCAAAATTGGTTCCATTGGAATGATTTCATGATTTTGTACCATCAAAATTCCCCTCTTCAAAATTCTAAAGAAAATGACATATTTGTATGTATATTTGGTAGTTGGATGAGTTATGGATTCCTAACAATCCCTTTTCTACTTTCTAGTAAAAAAATATTGCCTACCATCCTCAAAAGTCACCCTAAAGTCAAAAAGATGTGCTCCCATATTCCTAACTGATGATTGAATAAATGTTATCATCGTCATGATCCATCTTAATCTTATCGTGGAATAGGAAAAAACTTTAGATCATTTGAATGACAAAACTAATACTAGTGCAATTTACTTCTCAGTGGTGGATTGCCAACCTTTTAGAGCTAAGCAAGAGAGGTTCAAATGTTATGCTTATGTGGTTTTTGTAAGGCAGATGACTCTAGAATACATCCTTTCCAGAGTACGACATATTTTTCTAAGTTGCCTGTGTTAAGAGTTGTGCGTATTGTTCAACATTGTTGTGTTATACCAATTATTCAATAATGACAAGTGATTATTCAACCTCATCTTTAGGATATTGATATATAAATGGTCGTTCTTGGTGATAGTTTACCTAGGACAGTATATGAGTTATATATATTTTAGAACACCACTACTTTGTTTTTTGGGTCACCTACTTTGTTCTTTTGTTCTTTGGATTATTTGAAAAGTAAAAAATAGCAGCATACTTGTCAACTAAAGAGTTTGATAGATGGGTAGAGTGACATGTAGGTCCAACGTGATAAGGCTAAAAGAGTAGACGCCCCAGGTGAGAACTTAAAATACACCCATGTTTGATGTCCCCACATAATATTTGAGATCATCCATGTTTGCATCAATGTTCAATATAATGGATGTCTAATTGTCATCATTCTTCATTGCCATCTATAGAATATTATTTTTTGGGACTCTCTTGAAATGTCATGGCACATCCAATACACCCACCACAAATGTCATCTTTCACCGACCCCACATAGTGAGCAGTGAATGGGGCCAATGTTGAAATTTCTTCAAACTATGCATGTATGCATATAAATTCGACATGGTTAGACTAGACACATGCCTTGACGGTATGGGAGGGTTTCAAGACTCAAGCATGTCTGATGTCCTGGCCACATAATATTTGAGATCGTACATTTTTGCAACAATGTTCATAATGGGTGTCTCATATTTGTCAAATGTCGTTGTTTCCATCTGTAGACTCTTTGTTGGAACTCTCTTGAAATGTCATGGAACTTCCAATTCAACCACCACGGATGTCATGCACCGACCCCGCATAGTGAGCACTAGTGAATGGGGCCAATGTTGAAATTTCTTCAATATGTGCTTGTATGCATCGAAATTTGACATGGTTAGACTAGACACATGCCTGAAGGTATGGGAGGGTTTCAAGACTCAAGGATGTATGATGTCCCCACATAATCTTTGAGATCATCCACATTTGCACCAACGTTCATCATGTTGCACCTTTCATTATCATCATTCGTCATTCCCTTCTATAGAATCATTGTCGGAACTATCTTGAAATTTGACATGGAACTTCAAATACACCAATCAAAAATTTCTTCCACTGACCCCGCACAGTGAGTAGTGAATGGGGCCAACATTGAAATGTTTTCAATTTGTGCCCGTATGCATCCAAATTTGACATGGTTAGACTAGATAGTTGACTTAATGAAGGTATGGGAGGGTTTCGATACTTAAGGATGTTTGATGTCCCTGCATAATACTTAAGGAGTGTTTGATTATTAAATTACCAAGTCAATTTGAAGTCGTAGAAGCTTCAATTCACTCACCACAAATTTCATTATGCACCGACCCCACATAGTGAGAAGTGAATGGGGCCAGCGTCAAAATTTCTTCAAACTATGCATGTATGTGTTGAAATTTGACATGGTTAGACTAGACACATGTCTTGACGGTATGGAAGGGTTTGAAGAATCAAGGATGTATAATGTCCTAGCCACATAATCTTTGAGATCGTCCATGTTTGCAACAATGTTCATAATGGGCGTCTCATATTTTTCAAATGTCGTTGTTTCCATGGGTAGAATCTTTGTTGGAACTCTCTTGAAATGTCATGGAACTTCCAATTCAACCACCACATGTTGGCAAATATTTAACAAATAGAGAATGCTTGTCATTGATGGCAAGTACAACAATAAAGATGGCATGAGTACAGAAAGTATGTAATAGATGGGCGTTATGAGAAGACGCTGGAGAGAAGATTCGAATAAGCTCAGAAGAGATAGTGAAGAGGATTGTTGACAAGAATAGCGATGGAAAAGATCAACATGATCAACAGTGCAGTGATAATGGGGGAGGAGCAGCAATAGTGATCGTTGGTTCAACAATTCAGAATTCCCAGTGACTGTCAGATCTCAATGTAGACAAGAAGAGCACACATATATGGAGGATAGATCTCGGGCGTTAGATCCAAGCACGAGGATTGACCATCATAGGATCTAGGAGAATCTGCACGATCCTTAAAATTGCAAGGTGAAGCAAGTTTGCAAAATCACGAAAAGATCTCGACCGTCAATACACCAAAAGACGTGGACCGTTGATCTAAGCTCCATTTCGGAGTTTCGCATATCGCGACTTGGAGTGACAAGAACCTCCATCGAAGGAATCGCAAGATGCGAATTCACGATGAGATATGGACCGTAGATTCATCGAGATTATGGACCGTTGATCTAATCTCCATTTCAGAGTTTTGCCTATCGCAACTTGGAGTGACAAGAACCTCCATCGAAGGAATCGCGAGATGCGAATTCACGATGAGATCTGGACCATAGATTCATCGAGATTGTGGACCATTGATCTCAGCTCCATCTGGATTTTCACGAATGGCGACTTGGAGAGGCAAGAAACAATACCACATGAATGCCGAAATTGCGATATGCGAAATCGTGATTTAATCGTAGCCGTCAGATCAAGGTGTGATCTGGACCATTGATTTGACTGCATTTTGGAGTTTCGTGAATCGCGACTTGGAGAGGCAAGAAACATGACCACAAGAACGCCAAAATCACGATATGATCTGAGCCATTGAATTAAGATCAGAGTTGGACCGTCGAATCATAGGACAAGTCGTTGAATTGGAGTCAACGGAGCATGGTGTGGAAACTCGCGAGATGCGAGATCGCGATAAGATCTGGACCGTCGGATCTATGGAGATTTCAACTGTCAATCAGACTCGATGAAGTTTTTAAACTTGTGAAATATGAAGCGCCTTTTGGCACAACCTATGGTCACCGCCGGTGGTCATGAGAAGGGAAGGAGTCAATTCAGATAAGCTCCATTTTGGAGTTTCGGGGATCGTGACTTGGAGAGTCGAGATGCCTCATCTCTAGATTCACGAAATGCGAATTCACGAAAAGCACTTTATGCATAAGCGCTTGGTCATGGCCATGGTCATATAGAGGAAGGAGCTAGTGCAGAAAAGCTCTGTATTGGAGATTCAGAGATCGCGACATGAAGTGTCAAGACACTTGGCCACATGAATGCCGAAATGCCGAAACCCAATTTAAAGGCAAGATTAATAAAGTTCATCCAACGATGCAGATAAACTTGAATATGATCGGAGGGATACTGTTCTCTCTCACAGTTAATTCATCAGTTACAAATCAGTTAGCAAAACTGATTCATGATTCCTGATCGGTTGGCGTTTCAGTTGCTTAGATGGTTTTTCTTTTGGCTAAGAAGATGCGAAGTGTAACTGTTGTGTGAGTGGTGCATAAAAGAAAAAGATACAGACTGTGCGTGGTTGGTTGTTCTGGATGAAAAATGAATTAAACTGTAAGAAAGGGAAAATCATAGGATGCGCCATGCGAAACTGAAAATATGCGCAGTGTGAGATAAAACTCAGAGAAGAGTAATAGATGAGGAAAATACTTGAAGCAGAGCAGAATGATAGAACAAGTTGAAGCAGAGCAGAATTGCAAAATAGACAAAGGAAGAGAAGAATTGCAGAACAGTTAGAAGAAGATCAGATTTACAGAACAAAGAAGAAGTGGTAAGAATCGATTTATCTGTGTAGTTGGTTGTTTAATTATTCATTTATATTCCACGGTGGTTGGGAGGTGCTAGGGAGGACTATTGTCCTCAAAGTTTCAAGTGGGAGCTTGAACACAGGGAGCTGTAGCTTCCATTTGGTTGCAGCCAGAGAAACCAGGGTGGCAGGGTGGTGCAAGGGAGAACAAGTGTTCTCTATTATATAGGTTGGAGCCTGTGTAACTGGAAGTTGGTGCTTCCATCCAGTTGGTGCTGGAACATTAGGGGAGTTGGTGCTTCCTTCTAGTGGGTGCTAGAGAAACAAGAGAGTTGGTGCTCTAAAGCAAGTTGCAGCTTGTAAAACAGAGGTAGCAGCCTCACATTGAGTTGGTGCTCAATTATAGATGATGTAAAAAACTTAAAAGACTGCCTATCATTTCGAAGAAGAAGAGGTTTTCTCCCTTTATGGGTTTCCTCGTCAAAATCTATCTCTGTGTATACCTTATGTGTGACTGATGCTCATTACTTTTATTGTCCATATGCTGTATAATGTTGATGATCACTTGAAGAAAGATTAAGAATGTATTAATAGACTTAAAATTGTTTAAACATAATAACAACTGATTCACACCCCCCCCTCTCAGTTGTCTTAGTAATTTCAACACCACAAATGTCATGCACCGACCCCACATAGTGAGCACTAGTGAATGGGGCCAACGTTGAAATTTCTTCAATATGTGAATGTATGCATCGAAATTTGACATGGTTAGACTAGACACATGCCTTGACGATATGGGAGGGTTTCAAGACTAAAGGATGTATGATGTCCCCAAATAATCTTTGAGATCGTCCACATTTGCATCAATGTTCATCATGCTATACCTCTCATTGTCATCATTCGTCATTACCTTCTATAGAATCATTGTCAGAACTATCTTGAAATTTGAAATGGAACTTCAAATACACCCATCACAAATTTCTTCCACCGACACCACATAGTGAGCAGTGAATGGGGCCAACGTTGAAATGTTTTCAATCTGTGCTCGTATGCATCGAAATTTGACATGATTAGACTAGATAGTTGCCTTAATGAAGGTATGGGAGGGTTTCGATACTTAAGTATGTTTGATGTCCCCACATAATACTTAAGGAGGGTTTGATTATTGAATTACCAAGTCGAGTTGATGTCGTAGAAGCTTCAATTCACCCACCACAAATGTCATCTTGCACCAACCCCACATAGTGAGGAGTGAATGGGGCCAACATTGAAATTTCTTCAAACTGTGCTTGTATGCATAGAAATTCAACATGGTTAGTCTAGACACATCCCTTGATGGTATGGGAGGGTTTCAATACTCAAGGATGTCTGATGTACCGACCAAATAATCTTTGAGATCGTCCATGTTTGCAACAAGGTTCATAATGGGCATCTCATATTTTTCAAATGTCGTTGTTTCCATCTGTAGACTCTTTGTTGGAACTCTCTTTAAATGTCATGGAACTTCCAATTCAACTACCACAAATGTCATGCACCGACCCTGCATAGTGAGCACTAGTGAATGGGGCCAATGTTGAAATTTCTTTAATATGTGCCTGTATGCATCGAAATTTGACTTGGTTAGACTAGACACATATCTTGATTGTATAGGAGGGTTTCAAGACTCAAGGATGTATGATGTCCCCACACAATATTTGAGATCTTCCACATTTGCATCAACATTCATCATGCTGCACCTCTCATTGTCATAATTCGTCATTCCATTCTATAGAATTGTTGTCAAAACTATCTTTAAATTTGACATGGAACTTCAAATACACCCATCACAAATTTCTTCCACCGACCCTGCACAATGAACAATGAATGGGGCCAACATTGAAATGTTTTCAATATGTGCCCGTATGCATCGAAATTTGACATGGTTAGACTAGATAGTTTCCTTAATGAAGGTATGGGAGGGTTTCTATACTTAAGGATGTTTGATGTCCCCGCATAATACTTAAGGAGGGTTTGATTATTGAATTACCAAGTTGAGTTGATGTCGTAGAAGCTTCAATTCACCCACCACAAATGTCATCTTGCACCGACCCCACATAGTGAGTAGTGAATGGGGCCAACGTTGAAATTTCTTCAAACTATGTATGTATGCCTCAAAATTCGACATGGTTAGACTAGACACATGCCTTGATGGTATGGGAGGGTCTCAAGACTCAAGGATGTCTGATGTACCAACCACATAATCTTTGAGAACGTCCATGCTTACAACAACGTTCATAATGGGTGTCTCATATTTTTCAAATGTCGTTGTTTCCATCGGTAGAATCTTTGTTGGAACTCTCTTGAAATTTCATGGAACTTCCAATTAAACCACCACAAATTTCATGCACCAACCCCGCATAGTGAGCACTAGTGAATGGGGCCAATGTTGAAATTTCTTCAATATGTGCCTGTATGCATTGAAATTTGGCATGGTTAGACTAGACACATGCCTTGATGGTATGAGAGAGTTTCAAGACTCAAGGATGTATGATGTCCCCGCATAATATTTGAGATCATCCACATTTGCATCAACGTTCATCATGTTGCACATCTCATTGTGATCATTCGTCATTCCCTTCTATATAATCGTTGTCGAAACTATCTTCAAATTTTACATGGAACTTCAAATACACCCATCACAAATTTCTTCCATCGACCCTGCACAATGAGTACTGAATGGGGCCAACATTGAAATGTTTTCAATATGTGCCCATATGCATCGAAATTTGACATGGTTAGACTAGATAGTTTCCTTAATGAAGGTATGGGAGGGTTTCGCTACTTAAGGATGTTTAATGTCCCCACATAATACTTAAGGAGGGTTTGATTATTGAATTACCAAGTCAAGTTGACGTCACAAAAGATTCAATTCACCCACTACAAATGTCATCTTGCACCAACCCCACATAGTGAGCAGTGAATGGGGCCAACTTTGAAATTTCTTCAAACTCTGCATGTATGCGTCGAAATTCAACATGGTTAGACTAGACACATGCCTTGATGGTATGGGAGGGTTTCAAGGCTCAATGAGGTCTGATGTCCCGACCACATAATATTTGAGAGCGTCCATGTTTGCAACAACGTTCATAATGGGCGTCTCATATTTTATCAAATGTCATTGTTTCCATCTGTAGACTCTTTGTTGGACCTCTCTTGAAATGTCATGGAACTTCCAATTCAACCACCACATATATCCACATCGACCCCGCATAGTGAGCACTAGTGAATGAGGCCAACGTTGAAATTTCTTCAATATGTGCATGTATGCATTGAAATTTGACATGGTTAGGCTAGACACATGCCTTGACGGTATGGGAGGGTTTCAAGACTCAAGGATGTATGATGTCCGCACATAATCTTTGAGATCGTCCACATTTGCCTCAACGTTCATCATGATGCACCTCTCATTGTCATCATTCGTCATTCCCTTCTATAGAATCATTGTTGGAACTATCTTGAAATTTGACATGGAACTTCAAGTACACCCATCAAAAATTTCTTCCACCGACCCCACACAGTGAGCAGTGAATGGGGCCAACAATGAAATGTTTTCAAACTGTGCCCGTATGCATCGAAATTTGACATGGTTACATTAGATAGTTTCCTTAATAAAGGTATGGGAGGGTTTCGATACTTAAGGATGTTTGATGTCCCCGCATAATACTTAAGGAGGGTTTAATTATTGAATTACCAAGTTGAGTTGATGTCGCAAAAGATTCAATTCACCCACCACAAATGTCATCTTGCAGTGACCCCGCATAGTGAGCAGTGAATGGGGATAACGTTGAAATTTCTTCAAACTGTGAATGTATGCGTAGAAATTCGACATGGTTAGACTAGACACATGCCTTGACGGTATGGGAGGGTTTCAAGACTCAAGGATGTCTGATGTCCCGACCACATAAACTTTTAGATCGTCCATGTTTGAAACAACGTTCATAATGGGTGTCTCATATTTGTCAAATGTATTTGTTTCCATCTGTAGACTCTTTGTTGGAACTCTCTTTAAATGTCATGGAACTTCCAATTCAACCACCACAAATGTCATGCACCGACCCCGCATAGTGAGCACTAGTGAATGGGGCCAACATTGAAATTTCTTCAATATGTGCATGTATGCATCAAAATTTGACATGGTTAGACTAAACACATGCCTTGATAGTATGGGATGGTTTGAAGACTCAAGGATGTATGATCTCCCCACATAATAGTTGATATTGTCCACATTTGCATCAACGTTCATCATGTTGCATCTCTCTTTGTCATCATTCGTCATTCCCTTCTATAGAATCGTTGTCAGAACTATCTTGAAATTTGACATGGAACTTCAAATACACCCATCACAAATTTCTTCCACCGAACTCGCATTGTGAGCAGTGAATGGGGCCAACGTTGAAATTTTTTCAATATGTACCTGTATTCATCGAAATTTGACATGGTTGGACTAGATAATTTCCTTAATGAAGGTATGGGAGGGTTTCTATATTTAAGAATGTTTGATGTCCCCACATAATACTTAAGGAGGGTTTGATTATTGAATTACCAAGTCAATTTGATGTCACAGAAACTTCAATTCAGCCACCAAAAATGTCATCTTGCACCAACCCTGCATAGTGAGCAGTGAATGGGGCCAACGTTGAAATTTCTTCAAACTGTGCATGTATGCGTCGAAATTCGACATGGTTAGACTAGACACATTCCTTGACTATATGGGAGGGTTTCAAGACTCAAGGATGTATGATTTCCCAGCCACATAATCTTTGATATCATCCATGTTTGCAATAATGTTCATAATGGGTGTCTCATATTTGTCAAATGTTGTTGTTTCCATCGGTAGAATATTTGTTAGAACTCTATTGAAATTTCATGGAACTTCCAATTCAACCACCACAAATGTCATGCACCGACCCCGCATAGTGAGCACTAGTGAATGGGGACAACATTGAAATTTCTTCAATATGTGCCTGTATGCATTGAAATTTGACATGGTTAGACTAGACACATGCCTTGACAGTATGGGAGGGTTTCAAGATTTAAGGATGTATGATGTTATACAGAAACAATTTGAAAAAATTTCAAACGTTGGCCCCATTCACAGGTCAATGTTTCCCATCATGTAATCTAGCCCTAGTACAATGTCTTTTAATAGTTGTTTACTTTAAAATTCGACCGATCAGAAAATTAAAACGAAACGAGGACAAGATGAGATGATATATAGAGTGGGTCTGCGAGTGATATTTGAGTATAAAGATGATTGAATGAACTTCTCTTGGTTTCGAGAATAATTTATTCTCTACTAAACAAGGCCAACCACGTGAAGGTGGAAGCTCCTCTGCCAGAGCTCCATCCGCCATCCCCCACCCCTCACATCGCTCTCAATTCCCCAATACCCAATGTATAAAATAGAAACAAACACTCAATTCCCCAATACCCAATATATAAAATAGAAAACAAACAAAAGCAACATAATAATCATGCATAGAAACTACCGAAATAGAAATGAAATAAAACTTAAAAACATGTAACTAACCCACCTAATTAAAAATCATTTAAAGAGAATAATTCATACAAATTAAAATATCTAGTTACGTACCTCATCGACCAACACAACATTTGTATCATCCTTCTATATCTTATTCTTGATCATCCAACTCGATATTTGTATCGACATCCGGTTCAGAAACAATGTTGAAAGGATTGGTGATATCATCATCATCATCAATGTCATTTTCGAGCATATCTTCATCGATAGCATCATCAAGAACTAGTGCATTGTCTCCTACGCCTGGTTCATCTTCTCTGTCTTCTTCATCTATCGACCCATATTCTTCCTGCTCTAGCTCTACATCATCTTCTTATTCAATATCATCTTCCTCATCTACAATATAATTTATTGTCCTTCCTCTTGGATCATATCTAATAGCAAATGACCAATCCCTCTTACATGGAACCTTAGAGTAAAATACTTGTTCACATTGACTTGGAAAAACATAGCGGTCATTTTTGTTTTTTCAAAAACTGTTGTTTTAATCATCGGAAATCCATTGGCATGTTGAATAATGGTTCTTTCCTCATCATGTTCATGCATTCTTAACCTATACCATTTGACATCGAACAAAACTAATTTGAAGGAATTAAAGTCACACTCAATTATATCATTCAAAAACCCATAGTATCTATTTTCAGATTCTCGAGGACGTCTGTCACTCCTAGAGGAAACATTAGTGATCTGGAATACTGTAGTTATCCCACTATCAAAAGTTTTTTTGGTTTCATCCAACTGTTTGATGCGAAATTTACGACCATTGCACCACATAGCCTTGTGGTGTTTCAACTGTAATATGCCAGACATGTAAAAGATGCATTGTCAATTAATAATAAACAAATTTATATAACTTGGAAAGTATAATATATACGAAAAAAATGCACCTACATTCACATTAATATAATATAAAATAATAGAATAAAATGGGTGAATTTGCTTGCCTTTCCATCTTTCAAACAATATGTTAAATCTATTTCCCTCTGCATAACATCATCATCTCCATTACAATGAGCTTCTCTAACCAATTCAGACAGTTCTTTCCATGATAGCCTACCGCCATGACATTCTTTACATCTATCAATCCATACCTTCATCCAGTTAAGATTGTTTGCAATGTATAAATGTAGTGCATCCCAATCTTGAGAAACTGGCCGATCAAAAAATCACAATTTACCAATATTAAATATTAGTTATAACCATGGTAAATATTAATAAATGATGAAAGAATAAATATTAAATGAGTATGATCATAGACACAAAAAAACAAAAAATATATATTTATTAAAAATATCCACAATTTAATTACCTTTCACTTTCTTCATTGTACCTTTCCCCAACAACTGCTCCCTTTCAATTTTTTTGATGGAGTTCACATCCCAAATGCAATCCATTGCATGCATAGCTTGCAATGCTAATTTAGGAAGATACTGACTAATATACACCATGGATTCATATACCATATATCCCTCCACCATAGAACCCTCAAGACATGCTCTTTGTCTAACCAAATCCTTCAATGATTTCAAGTGCCTCTCCACCATCCACATTGACCTTGTGTGTACAGGTCCACACATTTCAATCTCCTCAACTTGGTGTATGAGGTAGTGTTCTTGTGCATTGAAAAATGTTGGGGGTATATACTTATGCATTTCACACATTAGCCGAGGAATTTCTCTCTTCCAATACTTTATATCATCTTCATGGATTTATTTCAATGACAACCATCTACAGATCATGACACAAGAAGATAACATGTTTCAACAAAACATATAAATACATATTACATTACAAGTAAAACACATTTCATCAAGTACAACAAAAAATTGTTTTTTTTTTTTTGGCATATATATTGCAGCGACTTACCTCATGTATTTTCCAAGAACATATATAACTTGTTTGACGTTGTTGTCAAAGTCATTTGGGAGAGATAGAGGTAGAACATATTGTAACAATAAAAATGAATTGTTACTTGCTCAAAACTAGACAAAAAAATAAAAATCCCAAAACATGTATACGACCAATATATAAATATGAATATTAAAATGCTTAATTACCTTAATGAAGGTATTCCAATCATGTGTTTTTACCCCACCAAATTCACCTTTATTCGTTAAGATATTCTTTATGTTTGAACAAAAACCCGCGGGAAATTTAATTTTTTGAATGACCTATTTTACACCATTGCTTTGTTGCTTTGTTAATAACCATGGAAGGTTATTTTTGTCTCCATCGTTATTTGATCGGATCACACTTTGAATTGCATGATTGGCTTCCCGAATGTCATTACAAATTTTGACAATTATTTCTTTATCCCTCCTTCCATCTATGATTCGCCATAATGTTTCTGTCACATTCTTCTCAATATGCATTGTATCAAATAAATGATCTATTTGTAGGTCCTTATAGTAAGGCAGCCTCATGAATTGAGTGGGATACCATTTCATTCCTCGTGGAAGCCCATTATTACTACCTTCATGACGACGACATTGATGAAGCATAAAAAAAATAAAAAAACTAATGCGTAAAATAAAATGAATAATTAAAATAAAATTTCAAAACATGATTCCATTTACGATACATAAACAAAATGCATACCTCAAGTATTAATTATGTCATATGCCAACTTCCATAGGCGAGGTGTCATTCTTTGTGGTTTCAATCCAGTCTCTTGTTTCCCATTGAAAAGATCTTTTTCAGTAGTACGATACGCGTGGTTCTTAGAGAGGAAGTGTCTATACTCATCAAACACCTTCTTTCCTAAATTTTTTGACTAACGAGATTTCATCTTAGGACCAAAAACTAGACATGAAAATTTACCCTTTGTTTGAAGACCTGCAACAGATGGATTAATGTGAATTATTAATATATATACAAAATGATTATTTAAACAACATCCATGATATATTCAATCAATTATATACTATTCAAGCGTGCAATAAAGAACATTATGTACCACAAAAATGTGTTAGACCCGAGGCATCATGAATTGTCCATAAAAGTATTCCACGACATTGAAATCTCTTCTGCCCAATTGGTTTACATATGTCATACATAATGATGCCCTCCCATAACTTTAGTGGCTCGTTGATAAGAGGCTCGATATACACATTCATATATTTAACTTGGTACTTACCTAATTGTTTGAAATTACACGAAATTACTACCATGGTATGTATATATACGCAAATAAATAAATAAAAGATGTTATGAAAAAAAAGAGAAAAATGAAAAATTTTAATTCAAAAAATTAATGTAAACACATACCTGGAATAATCATTGTCAACATTATGTGCTCCCTCTTTATTGACATCCAAGGAGGAATGTTATTGTTGATAAAAAAAATAGGCCACACTGAGTAAACATACCGGAGCTCTCCAAATGGATTAACACCGTCAGTGGCCAATGAAATCCTAACATTATGAGGCTCATCTATAAATTATGGCCATTTTGCAGCAATTTCCTTAAATGCATAACCATCTGCAGGCATTCGAAGAATGCCATATTCAATTCTCTTTCGTGCATGGTAATACATAAACTGTGTTATGCTTTGGTACATGAATAGTCGCTGCAAACGTGTAATTATGGGAATATGCCAGAGAACCTTTCGAGGGACCATTTTTGTTACTTGATCGGTTCGATATCTACTGATACCACATACCGGACATTCTGTTTTCGACACATGTTTTCCATAATATATAATATGATCATCAGGACATGCATCTATACTTTGATACTCCATTCCAATGTCTTTCATAATGGCATGTAAATCTCGATATGTGCTAGGTAAAATATTTGACAAGGGTAATAGAAATTCACCTAACAATCTAAAACATAAAAAATAAATAGTTAATGTAAAGAATAGTAACTATAAATATTGCATTTTTATTTCACATTAATTAACACTAAAAAAAGTGGGGAAAAGTCAACCTTTATGTAAATGTGAAGAAACATATTACATACATTAGGATCTATGTCATACACGTGTTCGACAAATTATTCGTAACTTTCAAGTTCACCAGCAACAATGTATTGGAGAAAAGATTTTATCTTGACCCTTTATAAAGTCGTTTATTTGCCTTTTCAATCAGAGATTCATCATAAATACCATCACTACTGTCCCCATGATCCTCATATGGATGACCAAATAAGTCTTGAATCATTTGATTTGTCTCATCATCTTGAACTATGTTATTATTGTCATCTACTTCCATGGAATCATTAACTTGATCTTCATTATCTGCTTCAGGTTCTTCATCTTGTACTACAACATCATTTCTGTTACTACTTGGTGCTTTGTGCATAAAGTTAGGGGGGAAATCTAACTTTATAATTACAAACAATCATGAAAAATTAGTGCATGTATAAAACAATATACAAGTTTGAGAATACAATCAATATTAAAACAAATAATGAATGTATATATAGCTAATTACCATGGGACAATATTCATTTGATCCCCTGCCCATGTGCCCATATTTTCTGCAATGTTTTTTAGCTATTGCTACTAAAAATATTTCGGGACGTCTAGTACAACATTTTTTGCAAGGGAAATAACATTTACCATCACCCTTTTCACCCTCTTTAATTCTTTTCCCAGCTCTAATGTTTTCTGACATTCTTCCCCACAGACATATACTAAAAAAAATACTTGTTTTTTGTTCGCCAAGAAGTCCCGCAAATCCTTTTTGAACTGTCATTATTATAGCAAACTTGTTGCAACATCCATAAAATGCAACATATTTATAGATTTTATAACGTCACAATTCCGACGATAGTTGACCAAATCAAAGTTGACTTGGTCAAATACTAGGTGACTGTTGGAGGGGGGAGACCTAGTTTCCATAACGTCACAACTGCAACGACTATTTTGCCAACGTGGAAAGAGAGACAACAATCCAATGGCGTCACAATAGCGATGTCTTTGTCACAATAACAACGTCGCACTTGCGACGTTATCGGGCAATACAGAAAAAAAAATTAAAATTTCCTCTATTTTTCGACAGTATGTCCAATTTTGTCCATAACATCGCAATTAGAACATTGAAACTTTTACAATATGTACTAGTGAAGCACTAGGGCATGCCACGTGGCAGCAAAATTTAGCGTGACAGATGTGACACGTGGCACCATACAGAGGTGACACATGGCACTGTATAGATGTTGACATGTGGTAGCCTGACGTGGCGACAGGTGGCAGGTTCTGGGAACAACACATGGTTGTACGAACTGACTGGGAAGGGTGACTGGGCAGGGTGATTGTGCAGTGACTGGATTGTACGAGCCAATCCAGAGGTGACACGTGACCCAATCACAAGGTTCCACGTGGCACCCCAGATTTGGCCAAGGTTGGCGGGGTAAAAAATTTGTTTTGTACTCTGCAGGAATAAAACACTCGACCTCCTCCATATCCAAATACTTTGGAACAACCACCAACCGCCCGAGCTACACATGTTTCTTATTAAACATATGGAAAAATATGTATTTGAATTTGCATGGCGTGGAAGTTGGGGGGATAAGCCTCGTTCAGTGGGGCTAGATCACAAACCCAGGGCACTAGACCAAATCCATGGTTACAACCTTCCATGTGACCAAGAGAAAGAACCAGGGGCCGACAACCAGAGCACCATGGCCACATGGCACTTGCAAGCGACCACGGGTTGAGGCCAAGATGAAGGACTAGGGCGCGAGCGCCTAGCACATGGCCACATGGGCACCCATATGACCAAGTGCCGAGGAGAAATGGGTGAGCACACCAAATTATTTTCCAAAAGTGGGTTTTTAAACCATATTATATGATTTTTATTTGATTTTGGCCTGATTTTTGGAGGATTTTGTCCAAAAATGAGGATCTGGAGCCCTTTTTTAGGCCAGATCTTGAGGGGAAGTTGGGAGGAGAATCCCAACTCAGATCCTACATAAACCATAGGTTTTTTACAGCATGGGGATGTTCATAAATAACATAATGTTGAATATTTTGGAAGCTTATGCCATTTTTATGCAGGGAATCCATTGAGGAAGCAAACTTTGGAGACCATTTCCAGGAGCTACGCTCAACCTTTTTCAGTGTCATCAATTGTGTTGGATTCTTGAGGTCAATAAAAATATAGCCAAACCAGTTTTTAATCCATTTGAGATACTTCTGATGTAATCTTGCAGCATTGAAGATCAATAAGAAAGCCTCCCCCACTGAGACATAGGCCCAGAGACGTAGGCAATCTTGTCGAACTCCGTTAACAATATTGGCATTATGGTTTTTTGTTCTTAATCTTTACTTTCTGTTATGTATTCTTTATGATGGCTGAAACATTCTTTCATTAATATCTCCTTCCTCATTTAAGATTTTGAATGGTAATTTAACACATGCTTAAACTCAACCAAGTCTTTAAAAGATCAATTTCGGATCATCGAGAAAGAGCAACCAAGTTTCAGTGCCATAAACCCTTTAGAGTCCTTATTCAATATGGAAGTGAAAGTGGACATAAAGCCATACTAAGGTGATATCGATGCATTAATAATGAATCATTGGTTTCAACAACTAGAAGCTTATTTCAACATTCACCATATAGATGAGGAGCAAAAGATATAATTTGCCAGACTGAAGTTAGAGGGCTATGCTTTAACCTAGTGGGAAAGTCACACATAGACACTTAGGCTGGAGGGTGATCCACTAGTAACTAAGTGGGAGTATTTCAAAACCCTCATTAAGTACCAGTTCTATCCTATTGGGTAAGTAGAGGACCAATGGATCTGTTGGCATTACTTCAAGCAAAGGCAAGGGTAGGGTGTACATAAGTACACCACCAAGTTCATGAAGATGGCCATTATGTTGGGTATCTCTCCCAAGAACCCAAATGTACTCCCCAAGTATCCAGGAGGTCTACAAATACATCTTTGAAAGTAAGTGATTCTTTTCAAGCCAAGGATAGTGGATGAGGCATGTGTACAAGGAAAACATAGACCACAAGAAAGGGCATCCAAGTGGTTCTAAGAAGAAAGAGCACCAGGAAGCTTCCAAGGAGGGAAAGAAGAAGTGGAAAGGGGGAAAGGATAAGAAGATGAAAACCAATGCACATTAGTGCAAGGATCCTAGAAACCATTGAAATATTGATGGTTGCATTGAGGAAAAGTGTTGGAAATTACATGCAGATTTGAACCCAAAAAACTACAAGAAGGAAGCAAAGAAAAAGAATCTTCTAGCCACAGATTTGAGAAATTAGGTTGAAATTAGCTTAGATGTGAATGAGAATATTGTTTGTGTTGACATTTTGAAACTTTGGGCATTCATTCTCCATAAGAAAATACAAAGAAACCATTATAGAAGACCATAGAATGCACTAGAAATAAATAAATGACAAGAAGACCAAGTCAGCCCATTGGAACATTTGTAAAGGAAACAGAAGAATCAAAATAAAATTAAAAGACAAAAAATGACAAGTTGGCCCTGCCAGTAAAATAAGGTGACTTGACTACTATAATAAAATCAAGTTCATTCATTATTACACATCTCATCAACTCTCCTCTTCTATTGCACATTTCCCAGTTGCTTCGTGCCAATTGCCAGTTGCAGTGCCAATGGTTAGTTGTCAGTTGTAGTTACCAATTGCTCTATCTTTGTCTAGTGGTTCTCCATCTTTGAGGGATCTTCCTCGTACTAGGGAGAACTTATCATGTGCTGGGTCTCTTCATATTTCTGGTGATGTATTTGTGAACTTGGATTAATTTTTTTCTAGAGAAAAGTTTGTTGGGCTTTTCTCCCGAGTTCGGGTTTTCCTAGGATAAAACTTGTGTCTATTGTGCATGGCTATCTCTTCGTGATTATGTTATTTCCACTGCAATTTTATTTCAGTTGAAATTTTCATTGTGTAATTATTCTATGATAATAGTGGCATTAAAATTTGTTTAAAATCATAAGGGAATAATTATTAGATCTGGAAATTAGAAAAATCAACATGGTTTTAGAGCTTTGTTGAGATTTTCCACTGCACATGAAATTTGTCACTGCACAATTTTTTTTTTGTCAAGCTTGTTGAGCACTTGTTGTAAAATCATTGGGACTAAATCCACCACAGATAAAATCACCTTTCCCTAGCGCACCTACTGGTGTTCTCAGACTGACATTTTGTCAAAGTTGAAATTTTAGGTTTTTCAAGCTTATCAACATTTTCCTGGACATTGAACCTTCTATTTTAGATTTTGTGATTTCTTCATGTATTGATGGTGTACTTCCTAAGAGCTGGAGGAAGCAGTGGTGATGTATCATACAGTGTATGTTAGCTCGAAATGAAATGGAAAAACAACAACAAGACTCCAGGTTTGCATATTGGGTTTGATATTTTATATTGCTACATCTTAAGTAAATGATGTAACTACAACAACAAGCTTTAGAGGACTATTACTGTTGAGTACTATTTCTTAGTAACACTTAAAAATTGTTGGTGTGATGGTCATTATTGTTTAATACTAAAGATGCACTTGTTTGCAAGTTGAATTAATATCTTCCCTAGCCTAGTAACCCCATGAACAAGGTTAAATTACATCGAGGTTACCATGCAGATGTTCTTGCTTTGTTCTTGTTCCGGGAAGGTTACCGTGGAGGAATGATTGGTCACAACATTAGAAAAGGGTTGTTCTTGTATTTTTTTCTTGTTCTTGTTATGGGCAGGTTACTGTGGAGGAATGATTGGTCACAACATTGGAGGAGTGTTGTTCTTGTCCTTGTTCTTGTTTCGGGAAGGTCATAGGTGATAGCTTTGAGAGGGAGCTATAGTGACAGTTGCAGGTGGAAACAAGTCAAATGGTCTCTAGTTTGATACATGGAGCAGACTATCTGATATAATAGTATACATCCATGCACTGAAGGAGAAGAGGATGAAGTTAGAACCTTCTGGAAATAAGGGTACCTTTTGTGGGATAGAAACAGTCTCATATGGAGATTGATAATGAGGAGAAAATGACTTTGAAGGATGAAGGTACATATCCCTCTAGTCTATTTGTTCATTCTTAAAACTATTAGGAGGAGTCAGTAGAACCAACAGAGCCAGTGGATCTAACTAGATTTGTTTCTATGACCAAGAAGAGGCTAGCATGGCTTCGTGGCACTTTGCAAGATGCAAAGAGGCATGCAACTCCCATTGGTTTCAGGGAGTGCAAATGACCTCAGAGGTTCTCAAGTTATATGGAATTGATCAATCACATCATTGATTCCAAACCTTCCAATTGTGAGGAGGTGTAGGTGGCTCCACCAATGGTGAGGCAGGTGGCCCCACCAAGTACCATCTCATAGGGAGCCAGAGTTCAGAGGGAGTAAGCCCTTAGGATCCTTTAGGGAGGAGAAACCTCCCATGACAGTTCATAGGAGATCATATTTCATAGGAGGCCAATAAATGCAAAGGGAGAAGATGGATCCATAGATTGTATAGACTCAAAGAGAGTCAAGTTTTAGAGGGAGCATGTGGACTTAGAATGAAACTGATCCCAGAGAGAGCCAGTTAGCTCAGAGGGAGAGTCGATCATTCATATGGAGTTCCCCCTTAGGTTTAGGTGGGAGAGAGACATATTCCAGGACTAAAAAACATATGTCATTAGTTGAGGAGGCCAGATAGAAGCTTCAGAGACATGAGGCTTCTATGAGATCTGAGACCTCCTGGGAGGATTCCCTTGTTTTAGTAGGTTTTTCTACAGTGATAGAGGAGGCAACTAATCAAGGGGAGTGGGGTATGGGATTTTCCTCATTCAGAGAGGGATGAACCAGTGAGGTAGACCAGACAACACATTTTTCTTCAGTGACAGATGGAGTTGGCCTTAGAGTTTGAGGTGGAGGATCTTGACCAAATGTACTATTTCTTGGGATTAGAGGTGTGACAAAGATCAGATGAAATATTCCTTGGTCAAGGGATACTGATGAGGTTCGATATGATGGAATGCAAGTCCATGGATACACCTATGGAGACAAATATAAATAAGTTGAGTGATTCTGCTTCAAATTCATATTTGGCGGATCCCACAATGTATAGGAAGTGGATTGGATCCTTGATGTACATGGTTAATACCAAGCCAAATATTTTCTTTATAGAGAGCACCCTGAGATAGTATTTGGTTGAATCTAGGTCAGTTCAACTGGGTTGTAGTGAAGCATGTGTTGAGGTGTCATCATGGTATAGTTGGATATGATCTGTCTCAGGTGGTGAAGTGAGGCTGCAAAGATATACATATTCTGATTGATCAGGGAGTAAAACAAACATATTGAGCACCTCAGGGTGCTGCTTCAGATTGGGATCAATTATGATTTCTGGGATAAGAAGGAAGCAGGATTTTGTAGCACTCAATATAACAGAGACGGAGCATATCATAGCCAGTACAAAAAGTCATGAAGCACTGTGGCTTCAAAATCTTCTTGCATGATTTCATCTGAGGCATGGTGCATAAGGAAGCAGTGAAGCTTCGACACATATCCATAGATGAGAACATAGCGAACATTATCACCAAGCCTCTGTCCAGAGTGAAGTTTGTTTACTTCATGGACAAGCTTGGTGTGATGAAAAATGTCTCCCTCATTGAGAGGGAGTGTTGATGTTTGAGTAGTATCGATCAAACATTCTCCCAGGACTAGCCATGGTGATTCGACTATTGGAGAATGGCTCAGGCACAGTCTTCGAAGGAAAGAAGACTCAAGGTTTTGATGGTTCTCTAGGAGGAAGCATCATGAATACATTCATTCATAAGGGTGTACCAGTGGTGAATGGCCCAGGTGTAGTCTTCGAAGGAAAGAAGACTCAAGGTGCTAGTGCTCCTCCAGTGTGTGGTTTCATCGGGTGTCATTCTCTCGGGATTGGTAGTCTAACTAGTGGAGAATGAAAAATTCACTTACAGGGGTTTACCTATAAGTGACACTCACTCACAAGGGTGTACTTGTGGTGGTGATTGGCCTAGGTAAACATCAGGCAGACCTTCTCCCAGATATGTCCTAGGGAGAAGGATACATTTACTTCCGGGGTAAACGGAACCAGGTGTAGTCATTACTTACAGTATTTTACCTGTGGATTCGATGTGCTTGAGGTTCTTCCACGTGTTAGATAGCATCAAACACCAATCTCCTAGGATTGGTAGTTTAACCAGCGGAGAATGACAGATTCACTCATAGGGGTTTACCTGTGATGACATTCACTCACAAGGGTGTACTTGTGGAGGTGAATGGTCCGGGTGTGGTCTTCATTTAGACCCAAGGTGCTAGACACATTTGTGTGGAGATGGATCATCAACATGGCTCATGAAAAAACTTTTCCGTGACAAAAGAAATCCAAGTATGGAGAATGTCTCCCCGTTGAGAGGGAGTGTTGAAGTTTTTCAAGTTCAAGCAGTCATTATCTATAAGAAAATACCTAAGAAACCATTATACAAGACCTTGAAATGTACTAGAAAGAATTAAATGACAAGAATACAAAGTCGAACCATTGGAAAATTTGTAAAGGAAACAAAATAAACAAAATAAAGTTAAAAGACAAAAAATGACAAGTCATCCCTGCGAGTAAAATAAGGTGACTTGACTAGTGTAAATAAAAGAAAGTTCATTTCATTATTACACATCTCATCGACTCTCCTCTTCTAGTGCACATTGCCTAGTTTCTTCGTGTCAGTTTCCAGTTGCAGTGTCAGTGGTCAGTTGCCAATTGCAGTTACCAGTTGTGCTATATTCGTCTAGTGGTTTGCCATCTTTGAGGGATCTTCCTCATACTAGGGTGAACTTATCTTGTGTTGGGTATGTTCATATTTCTGGTGATGTATTTGTGAACTTGGATTAAATTTATTGTAGAGAAAATTTTTACGGATATTTCTCCCGATTTCGGGTTTTCCTAGGGTAAATCTTTTGTCTATTGTGCATGGCTATCTCTCTATGATTCTATTATTTTTTGCTGTAATTTTATTTCAGTGGAAATTTCAATGAGTAATTATTCTATGATAATAGTGGCATTAAAATCTGTTAGAAATCATAAGGTAATAATTATCAGATATGGAAATTAGAAAAATCAATTGTCTACACATCAATGCAGAAGGAGGTGAATCTAAGTATCCTTCATCACTAGGAAGAAAACGAGATGACCAAGCTCTTCCACATCAATACTCAGGCCAAGAATACCATAATATATTCTTTTTTCAACTCTGGTTCATAGGATAATCTCATAGTAGTGGATATGGTCAACAAGCTTGGATTGAAGGTTCACGATCATCCTAGCCTCTATCCATTAGGTTTGGTAAAAAAAGATGCAAAGATAAAGGTAATGAAATAGTGCGAGATAAAATTTGTTGTAAGTGATAATTTTATAAATGAAGTAGAATTGGATGTAGTACCCCTTGATGTATGCTGAGTAGTGTTTGGAAGCCCCTACATGTATATGAGGGATGCAATATTCATGCTGAGAGACAACTAATACATACTAATCAAGGATGGGAAGTCCTATATCATCAACGTGCATAAAGGAAATTCAAATATCTCACAAGTAAGTGCTAACCAAACTAAGAAGTTGATTAGTTCTAGTAAGAAATATGGTTTACTTTTCCTAAGGGAAAATTAGTTTGGTGAAGAGTCGTTAAAAGTAAAGATCTCCCTAGAAGGGTGTACTAAGGAGAAGAAACATGAATTGGAAGAGTTGCTAAAGGCATACAAGGGATTGTTCCAGGAGCCTAAAGGGCTACCACCTAAGAGGGAAGTGGAGAAAAAAATATGATTATTTCCAAACTCCCCCTTGTCGAATATTGGGATATATAGACAGTCTGTTCTGGAAGAAAACATAGCAAAGAAGAAGTTGCAGCAGTTGTTGGAGTGAGGTGTGATTCGACCAAGTACCTCACCTTGTGGATAACCCATCATAATTTTTCCCAAGAAGGATGGGATTTGAAGAATGTGTATCGATTATAGGGCATTGAAGAAGATTACACTGAAGAATCAATATTCTCTACGTAGGATCGATGATATATTGGACCAGTTGCAACATGCCAAATAATTCACTAAGATGGATTTGAAATCAAGATATCACCAGGTACGAATCAAAGAAGAATATACCTAGAATACTACCTTCAAGACAAGGAAATATTTGTATGAGTGGTTGGTTATGCCATTCGGTTTAAGCAACACATCAACTGCATTTATGGGACTACTTAATGATGTTTTATGCCCTTATCTAGATTTATTTTTTATTTTCTATTTGGATGATATACTTATTTATAGTGCTACCTGGGAGGAGCACATATCACATCTTATGTATGTGTTAGAGACCTTAGAGAAGCATTGACTGTTGGCCAATATCAAGATATGGAGTTTTCGCAACAATATTTGGTGTATCTAGGGTATGTGATTGGTGGAGTTGAGCTCAAGATAGATCCCGCCAAGATGGAGGCCATCATGAAATGGCTAGTTCCTACAAATTGCACATAAGTTAGGATCTTTGTTGAGGCAACACAATACTTGTGTAATTTTATAGCTTTGTTTTCAGTAGTAGCTGCACCACTCCCTGCAATAATAGTGGGTGGTAATGGTTTCCAGTGGGAGGAAAATCAACATATTTCCTTTGATGAGATAAAAAGAAAGATCAGTGAAGCTCCAATGCTTTCACTACCAAACTTGCAGAAGCCCTTCGAAGTGGAGATATATGCAAGTGGGTATGCCATGGGAGTGGTCTTGTTGTAGGGAGGAAGACATGTTTGTATCATTTTGAAGTATTTCATGGGGTGGTCCTCAACTACCCTACCTAAAACAAGGAGCGCTATGCCTTGGTACAAGTTTTCAAAAAGTGGAAGCACTATCTGATGGGAAATGAGACCATCATCCACATAGACCACCAACCACTCCAATATTTGCATGCCTAGAGTAAGTTACAACAAACCAATAACTGCAAATGAATAAGAAAAGACTACAAGGTCCTGGTAAGAAGATCAAGGGTTTGCGGTATGATCCTTTTGAGGTATTAGAAAAGGTGCAAGATAACACCTACATACTCATTCTACACCCATACATGTGTATTTACTTAGTAGTGAATGTGGATAATCTCAAAGTCTATGATCCCTCCCTATTGGATCTAGAGGAGGACCGGGTCCTACTTTCCATAGAGGATTTAGCACTAGATGCTTAGACAATGTTGGCAAAGGACATAGTTTTGCAGAAGAGGTATAGAACTACAATACAGGGACAACATGATCTTTGGCATATTGGGTTGAAAGGACAACTTCTAAAAAAAGCAAAATGGACTCCAGAGAAAAGGTAGAGGAAAAATTTCCTCACCTCATTCAATAAAGATTTTGGAGACCATAAGCCTCCCTAAATTGGGAGGTATAATCCATATTGGATCATTATATTATATTTAATCTATCTCGATGCTTTAGGGGTGAAAAAAATTGGAAGAATCAACTTGTAGAGCCATTTTAGCAACTGGTCCAAATTTGAAAATTTGGGTCCAAAAAAATGTATAAAATATTCCAGAGCCATTTGTAGGCATCAAACGACACATTTTTATGTTTCAAACATTACTATGGAGCCATCGCCTATATTCTATACATCAACACCTTTCTAATAGCGTAAGAATCACCTCAATTGGAGTTCGTATGTGAAAGTTATGCTTCCCGCAAGTTGACCTACCGTATTGATCACCACGGTGTGAGTGGATGCCACGTCAACCTTCATTGCTTAAATGTGTGGGGCTATACATGTAGTGGATTTTATAAGAAAATTCTATAAGGTCCAAAGCCTTATTACAATTTAGGGTTGAGGAAGTCAAAATGATACCACTAAATGGCTATCGGTTTATGTTAAATATTGAGATGCTAAGAGGAGAAGGGGTTCCATTTTATGTTATTGTATTTTGTTCCATAGCAAAGAAGAACAACTCGGAGTGGGAAAATTTGAGAGCATAACAGAGGGGGTTAATGCTCTGTAGCATCCTAATAGGCCACATGTCTCAGGCAACTCTATAGAGAGTGTCTTCTCCTTTGTACCTGCATTATTTTCATACTAGAGAAAAGAGAGTAGAGAAACCTTACCTTCTAGTTGGGTTTTCACCAGTAATGGTTTCCCAGAGCAAATTATTCTGTTATTTTGTGGTTGGTGTGTGATTATATTTTATTGTTCTCTATTTTTTGCATTTTATCTATTTCATGTATAAGCAAAAAATCAGTAGCTAAAGATTATGGAATCTAAAGGAATTTAATCTTCATAGTGTAGATTTCAGTTTTATTTAACAAATCTGTTGTCACTAATTGTTAGATAGAGTGGAATATCCATGACAGTTTATAAATCAAGTTGAATATTAACTATAAATTATGAAATATATTTGAAATATGCATAACACATCAATTGAAAATAAATCTTTAAAGTTACACACCATACATCATTCATAGATAAATATTTGACATAAATAACATAAATAACAACAAACTTAATGGATATAAACAATGATATACCAGATGAGTGGGCCCTCCTCTTCTGGAATCCGTGGTGTCTAATGGTTCATTACAATCTATGTTTGAGTGCCTATGATTTGATAGATCATAGGACCTCTCAAACTTGCTAATTTTTCCCTCTAACTTGCTGATAGATCATAGGATTCCTATGTGTCAACACATGCCAACATCTAGAATTATGAATCTCATTGATATGTCTTGATACATCTCGTACTTACTGGAATCATACACTGCTCGGCTTCTGGAACTCTACCTGTTGGAGTTACCTCATACTTTGGTACTGCTAGAAGTCTGGAACTCGAACTATTGAGATGACCTCGCATTATGACACTGCTTGAAATATGGAACTTGAACTGTTGCGATGACCTCGCAGATTACTTTTTCTTGAAATGTTGGAGCATATGTACAACACCCGGCACATCCTCAACTTGCTAAATATAGCCTTTATACCATTCTGTTGGAGGTTCTGTTGACTGCTACAGGTTCTCACACATCATGAAGCAGGTATCAATAGATAGTTTATAAATAATATTTTGGTGCCTTTTAAACTATCAATAATTAAGAAAATATTAACAAAACAATCGTGGCTGGTGAATGCTGAAATAACCGAGTCTTGGGCATTAAATAATCGCAAAATCTTGTGCATTAAATAACCAACGCGGTAATACGACGCGGTAAGAGCTTCAGGCAGGAAAATCCCACCCAGTAAATAATAGTTGGAGTAAAAATCGTGGCTGATAAAATTGGGCTCTTTAGAAAATGAAATGTTAATCACTCAGAGGTGGCAATCAGCTAGCCATCATAGTAAATTTTAAATATGATTAAGTAAAAGTAAAAAAATAAACATGTAAACCGATGTTTTTATAATAGTGAGGAAGTTAGTGGTTGAAATCACAACCATTGATTTATTGGGACGACTAAGAATATTCCAACAATATTTAATCTTGTCCATACAAAACTGATTAAGTATTAAAAACATATTAAATATGCCCATTATCAATAGGTGTACGCCTTTTGACGTAATAATATTTTGATGCCTTTTAAATAGTTTATAAATAATATTTTGATACCTTTTAAACTATCAATAATTAAAAAAATATTAACAAAACAATCCTTGTTTACCTTAATTCCTCTTGATTGGATGTACCCTGTATAATACAAGGAATACAATGTTAATGGAAGATTATCCTGTCAAAAGGGTGAAGAAAAGAAAGGTAAAAGGATAATTAACAGTAAAAGATGATGCCAAAATGGCGAACCAACAAATACTCTAAATAAACAAGTAACAATTGCATAATAAAGTGTCTTCATGTATTGGATACACAAAATATCATTCTAATCAATTTTGAGAGCTCTCTCGTTGTTTGCAGTGATTGAAATTATTTTACATTTTAGATATGATTATAAAGTATTTGATAAATCATCATAATGTAACAAGTATTTTGGTTGCCATAATAATTATGGTTTTGAATGCAAGAAATATGAGTATTTAAAAATGACAATACACAAATGAGCCTAGTTGAAATATAATAAAAATGACAATATACAAATGAGTGTAGTTGAAATATAATAAAAATGACAATACATGAGTAGTTGAAATATAGTCATAAATTTTACTAAACTTATTATGCGCAGTAAGTTGTTTGTTATAAGGCATTTGTATATTTATTTAATGTTCATAATTTACTTATGTAAATATTGAGGACTACCCCCCTATAAACAACAACCCTTCAAGACCAATTAAATCCCCATATACTTTCACTAGTCCCATCAAATAACAACGGTGATTAAAGATGTTGAGCTTCCCATAGATTGTTAAAATGGAAGATGCAAATAATCACACAAAGATGAACTTAACTTTATATAAGATGGTAGTAGTATCTGTATTAAGTTCAATATGAAAAAAATATCATAATATGTATGTAATGGCTTTACCAATTTCAAACTTCTCCAAGAAGCTTTTGGAGTGCTCATTGCCCAAATAACAAGCATGGACACATACAAGTAAATACTAAAGTCTCAAACTTGGCTCGAATTTAATATTTTGTTCCTTTTTAATGATGAGAAACAAGTGTTGTTAGTGTAAACACATTACAATTAGTAAGTAAATGGCAACTTATTTATTGGTTTTGAGCAAAGTGGATGTTCTTTTATTTGAATATACTTCAAGCATACTTTGCCTAATTTGTGAAGTGCAACCCCAATTAAACTTAAAATTTGAAATTACATAATATGCATTTTCGAACATTGATTGTAGTGATGTTGTAATCAAGTCAAAAAAATTGAGTAATAGAGGAAGATGTATCCAATGTATAGTAGAAATTGGTTAACTCTATTGATAAAATGATAGACACATATGAGAAGGGGGAAACCCTTTTTTATTCACAAAGAGGAAAAAACCCTAATAAAATTACCCTAACTTAACACTTAAGTCATTAATAAAGTCATTAAGTCATTATTGTGTTGAAGTGACATTTTTACAAATCTAAAATCATGAGCTTATACACAAAATGGTTCGTGTACATAAAATCTAATATTGGATATGAATTTGGTTAGGTATACAACATACTCTTCCCCTTAAAATATTTACTCTCAAAGATAGAAAACCAATCAAGAAATACCAATGCTGAAAATTGGTAGAAACACTAAAAAGATGCATTATCACCCCAATAGAAGACTGAAATAGGTGGTATAATATCTCAAAAATACATAAACATGCCTTAAAATTTGTTTGCAACATCAAATTGCCAAGCTTCAATGTCTAAAAATGCATCTTTTATCTTTGAAAGTGATTTTTTTGACTTAATTCACCTGAAGAATAGAGTAAAATTTTAAATCCAAACCACTTATTTCAAGAATTACCACTTCAACCAAGGAAGTTATGCCAAGATTATATGCAAAACATGAAAGGATAAATTACGACTTCCCTTTTTAGTTGATGACGTCCTAAGAAAAGTGACACATTACAACATGTTTAAGCTCGAGTGTTCCACCATGCTTTCGACTTCCACATGGCCTCCTTTTCCTAGAGGACCCTCCATTTGATCTTGTACTCTAATTTTCCTACTACAAATATTTATCCCCTTCACCTCCAATATACCCTCAAGCTCCAATATGGTCTTACCTTCTTCATCTGTAAGATGAGTCTCCATTTTTGTGACCACTTCATTGCTAAGATTCTTTTTTAAATAGCGGATATGGAAGGCATCATGGAGTATCTCTTGTTGAAAATGTAGAGTACATATGAAACCTCCCCAATTTTCTCCCACACTATGTATGGCCCATAGAACCTAGGTTGAAGCTTGTTCTTTCCTAGTTGTCGAATAATGGTTTTCTTGTATATTTGTAGGAAAACAAAGACCATATCTCTAAGTGAAAAATTCCTTTCAAAGTGATGTTGATCAACATGTTTCATGGAGTTTCCTTCCAAGCATAAGCTATCCTTGAGGAAGCTAAGGTTGGTTTTCATTCCTTGTAGACACCCAATGTCTAAAGAAACAAGGACTAACATTTTGAATTACTCAATGTTGCTTGGATGATGGGGGTTCATAGTGATATAACATCTTGAAGGGAGTAATTTTGGTGGCAAAGTGGTAGGTAGTGTTATACCAATGTTTTGCAATATGTAACCCCCTTATCTATTTATCCTTCTTATCCCTTATATACATTCAAAGATATCCTGTCAAGAACTTATTAACCATGTTTTCCCATCTATTTGAGGGTGATGTAATACTCATATTAAAAGTGACCCTACATGCTAAAATTCACTGAGAAAATTGGGATCTCTATCACTAATGATGCAATGGGGGAGTCTGTGGAGTTTATAGACATGCTAAAAGAATAAATCAATAATCTGAATCATTGTAAATTTAGTAGTCAGTGGAACTAAATGAGCATACTTGGTTAAATGATCCACTACTACAAATATAACATCCTTACCCTCAGAAAGTGGCATCCCTATGATGAAGTCCATAGATACCTCTTTCCACTTTTTGGTGGGATGGAATTAGGTTGGATAAGACTAGGATAAGGAACAATTTCTACCTTATTGCACTAGAAATCACATTTTACAACAAAGTGCTCAATATCATACTTCAATTTTCGGGAAAAAAGTTTGAGGAGACAACTATATAAGTTTTGTGGAAACCAACATGACCAATAGGAGATGAATGACCATGTTGAAGAGCCTATGTAATAAGAGGCGATATAGATTGATAGTAGATGTGATTTTTAAATAGGATGACACCAATTTTTATATTCAAATGTTGGCCCTCATTTTCATCAATATTGTCTTAATGACGTTAAATCGTAGGAGGATTCAATGTGTAGTCTATGAGGAGCTATTGTAGTGAAGCATAATGGATAACTAACATCGATTTGAACATGGGAGGTTCATGTCAATGAGATAAGGCATCAACAACAATATTATCCTTTCTCTCCTTATATATGATCTCAACTTTATAGGTTTGGAGGTGAGAAATCATGTTTTCTTTCTCTTCTATTAAAGTACCTTGTGTTAATAAGTGCTTTAGGTTGAGGAGATCAATGTTAATGAAGAACGTATTGCCTAAGAGGAATTAACAAAACTTGGCCATTGCATAAAGAATGACTAACATTTCTTTGTTGTATGTTATCATGTACCTTTCTCTATTGCTCAACTTTCAACTTTCAAAGTCGATGACTCTATCATATTGTAAGAGCACTACACCAAGTCCAAACCTAAAGGAATCAAATTCAATTGTGAAAGTTCAAGTGAAATAAAGGGTATTAAGAATTGATGGTTAAGAATGGCTTCCTTTAAACTCTCAAAAAGCATAGTGTGCCTCAAAGGACCAATGAAAGGAATCCTTCTTCATTAAGTCAATCAAAGAATGGACAATGGAAAAGAAGTTGCATACAAATATACAATAGAATCTTGTGAATCCCATAAATCCTAGAATCTTCTCAAGGGTCATAGGAACCAACTACTCTTGAATGATTTGGATATTGGCATCATTGGTGCAAACATTTTATGAAGTGATAATTTAGACAAAATACTCTAGGGAAGCCTTGGAAAATTCATAGATAGATTCAATTGCATAGAGCTTATACTAGGTTAATGTATCTAATACAAGATCTAAATTCTCTAGATTCTCTATAAATATTTTTTTATATATATTTATATCATTAAGAAAACAAGTGTAAACTTGTTGAGGTACTTACCTAACACCTTGTTCATTAAGGCTTGAAATGTAGTAGGAGGATTGTAAAGGTCAAATGATCACACGACACTGGAAGTGGACCTAATAGGTCCTAAATGCAAACTTCTCTTGGTATTAGAGGAATATAGGTATCTAATAATATCCTAAACAAATGTCAATCTTAGAAAACAAATTGGCACCATGTAGCTCATCCATCAAATCATCACTGGGAGGCATGGGGAACTTATTATTGATGACGATCCAATTAAGTGTTTTATAACCAATACAAAGGTGACAAAAAACTTTATTTTTTTGTCAAGATAAATGGGGAAGCATAAGGGCTCTTAATTAAAGTTATGATCCCAACTTCCAAAAGTTCCTCCATAGGTCTTTCAATCTCCAACTTCTAAAAATGGCCATACTGATAGGGGCACACCCCATTGTGGGAACTTTGGTGGGATCTGTTATGTAATAAATACTTAAGATAGCATAATAAACTAGAGTACACACAATGTGAATGTGGAGCACAACTCCAAAATATATAAGAGAGATAAGTTACACAATAACTCCTTAAAGAATATGAAGTCCACCTCCAAGTACCTTAATACATTCATGTATCCAAATCACATGTTCCTCATAATGACTATATTGACTTCTATATATACATATTCTAACTCATTGCACATGTGGGCCCTTTTTTAGGCCGACCACTATTACATATACATTTACTCCTATATATGCCCCCCTTGGGGTCATATCATAGTACCCTCCTTTGAAAAGTTTTGTCCTCAAATATTTTTATTTGAGGGTTTTACATGTCATGAAACCAAGTAATAGTATCTCCTTATATTCATGGTTTCTTGTTGCCACTGATGATGATCCATCCATCCAAAATCAATTATTTTCATTCTTAGTCCTAGATAGTTGGTTGTTGCTATTTTTCTTTCCTTTGATTTCAAATGTTGTTGCTGTGACTTCTCTAATTTGTTTTAGTTTTTAGTCTCAGATAATATCTCAGTGAATAATGCTTCTTTGATGCCTTGTTCATTGGATATTGTTGATTATTCCATCTTCTTCCTTGGTAATGTTGATGTTGATCTTCTTTTCTTTCTAAGTAATGAGGGTGTCAATATGGTTTCACCATTGATGCTTTTCCTTGATGTTGCACACTCGTATCATTGATCTTCTTTCTAGAGGTAATGCCATCCTATAGCTTAGTATTTTTTATTACTATAGCCTTTGAGATAATACCATCGCATTTGACATGTGCATCCTCAACTTGGTGCTCAACTTCGTCAAGTATTTTTTGGTGGCCTTCTTGAATCTTGTATTCCTTCTCCTTTTGAAGTTGCAATGTGATGTCATCCATCAAATTCTCATGTCCTCCTTTAATTATAGATTCAATTTTTTGATTCGGCCAATTATAGACATTTTTTCATAATTTTAACATTGGTAAGTCGGTCTTGATTATGCTTACTCAACCTTATTATTTCTTCATCTTTCTTTTTCAATTCTTCACTTAACTCACCTTTTTCCCTAACTTCCCTTTGCTATTATTTTCTTGTTTTAATTTATTAACCTCCTTAATGAGTGCTTCATGAAGGTATCGTATATTTGGTAACTCATCACTTTTCTTGATCTCTTATTTTTCTTCTTTTAACTCATATTGAATTTTATAAATAACCTTCGTTGTCGTGTCATTGATCCATTTATCTAAGAACAATTCTCCAAATACTTCCCATGTGGTGTTTTGTCTAATACCTTCATCAAGACTTTTCCACCACTTAGAAGCTTCAATTTGAAAAAAGAAACTTGTCCAGAAAGGTCTCATACAAATTTCCTTTATCATCCTCAACTATTCCACGATATTGATTTCATCTTTATCTTTATCTCCTATAAATGTAATCATTCACATGGTAGTGATTTGGGGTCTACTTCAAAACCCTTAGATTATAACTCCCAAACCTTCAAAATCTGTCCAAATATGTTATGATTCTTTTCCCAATATATTCTCCCATGTTTTCACTTTCCAACAACTTTGAATAACCTCAATCAAGCATCCTAGTAAAAATTATGCTAATTTTAAGTTAGCATACCTTTTACAACCTTGATTTCGAGACTATCATGTTGGTTGACCTTGCACTTGATGTAAATATGAAATTTTGACCTCTTTGAGTCTTAATATTGGCCTATATAATCCTAATATGTCTTTGCAATGCAACTTGTTTGACCAAATTTGAATGTGTCAAGAGAAAGTTATGGTAACTTTCCCAAAACTTGTTGATTTTGGCCCTTTCCAAAGAGTGAACTTTTACAACTTGCCATATGTCCAATATTTCAAATCTAATTATGAAATTTGGACTTGAAATATTATGATTTGTTATCTTTCTATTGAAACTGGTGGTGGTCAATTTGGATCTTGTTAGAATCATGTATGACCATTTTACCAAAAACATTTGTTTGAGACTAGTTTCAAAACTAGCAAAAAACCTTAACTTCCGTAGATTGTAACTTTGAAATTATAGCGAACAACAACTGAAATTTTTACCTTGGGTACTTCACTATGTCTCCTCATTACCATGAAAATGTTTCTATCTAAAAATTTCCCCCCAAAAAAATTAGAGTGAAAATGGTAAGATGACTTGTTTTGAAGGAGCCAACTAAGTACCACATGCTTTGATACCAAATGTTATGTAACAAATACTTAAGATAGCATAATAAACTAGAGTACACATAATGTACACATGATGTCAACATGAAGCACAAATCCAAAATAGATAAGAGAGATGAATTACACAATAACTTTTTAAAGAATAGGAAAACCTCCTCCAAGTACCCCAATACATTCATATATCCGAATCACATGTTCATCATAATGACTGTATTGACTTATATATATATATATATATATATATATATATATATATATATATATTCTAACTCAATGCACATGAAGGCCCTTTATTAGGCTGACCACTATTACATATACATTTACCTCCATATATGTCCCCTTAGGGTCATTTCAGGATTCAACTCAATAATGTGCTCCATGTCCTTGTTGGGTGGATGTTCTACATGCATATTCTAGAAGACCACTTTATTGTTTCTAGAGTAAGGTAGATAGGCTTGGATCATATGCGTGTCAAGAAGGAGTTGCCTACATATAATACAAGTGAACCATGAAACCAAAGTGTCATGTCTTTAAAAGTTTAGACATGTGTTTTGAGTCCATAGTCCAAATGTTTTTCAGTTCTAGTCCTTTGAGAGCAACTTCATGACCATCTTAGTGGAAGGAGATGAATTTATCCTTATGATTAGTAGAGTATGTCGCTATGGAAATAAGCCATTGAACATCCAAAACAACATACACTCCTCCAACACATGTTATAGAGAAGTCATTCTTGAGTCTATAGTCTTCCACAATGAGTTCCACCTTGTGCACCACACCTTCAATTGAATATGTTTACGTTTCAGGATGTTGATGGGAAAGCATTTAGAAATATCTAAATGGAGGCCCAAATGCTTACCTTATTTCTTATCAAGAATGGTCATTGCACTACCAAGGTTGGCCACAACAATTACCCTTTTTCTTAATGTAGTCATGAAACTTGAATGTATCAAGCCTACCCAACCCAATCATTGCAACAAGGGACATTGAGGATTCTCTAGATTCTAATAGTGGAGGGGATTTGTCTTGTGGACTTATCTGGTTCTTCAAGAAGAGTACCCTCTACATTGTCATATTTTGAGTCAAATTGGTATAGTTCTCTGGCCATAAAAAACATTTTAGTGCTACAAACATGACCCTTAAACCGAGGTTGAGAGCATTTGCAACAAAGGTTTGATGGTGAGGGATTATGGTTTTGGGTAGGTTGATGACTAAGGGATTTTATTTGGGGTATTTCAAGTTTCCCATCTTCTTTGGTCTTCCTATCATATGTATAACACCTTATAATAGGACAAAGTAATTTTTTCTCTTAATAGCTTCAACATGACTCTGCTCATCTAGCTATAGTAATAGATTTATCAAAATAGTCAAGTTATTTTTACCTCAATCAAGATTTATGTTTGCAAATTTGAAACATAAATATCCCGAACTAAATCCACAAAGAGATTGGGCTTGGACTCGGGGGTTGGAACTGCTCAATGTATTCTTTCACAGTGAAGTCCCTCTCGAAAAAGTTTACAAGTTAAACATCATAAGGGTTATCCCACTTATACTCTACTCTTAGGGTTAACACGCCAACAAACTCACTAAAGTCCCCTCTAGGGTTTTTAGGAATCCATCCAAATGTTGTAAGGTCACATTTAAATTATCATCTTGGTCATGCATGTGTTGCACCTTGAATGCTAACTTGATCTTCCTTAACCAAGTGTATGCTTCCACTTCATTGCCAAAGTTATATTATGGGATCTTCATATGGAGGTTGAAAGTGGGTCTATAAGAGTTTCGTGCCAAGGTAAGATTAGAGGGTTGTTACCCTCCATTTCTCAAGGGTTCAAATCCTTAGCTTCTCCTTGAAAGATTGAGTTGCAAAATGAACAATTAGGTTCTATGGGTTCTTTTCCTCACACCCATTGCCTCATTTCTTTTGCAAACTTCACTAATATTTGATCCAACTCTTCCTTAGTCACATAAAATTGGGATATATACTTGGAAATTTTTATTATGTTTTTATGTTTTTTTTCTTTTTTTTTTAAAATAAAACACTACAAAAATGAAAAACCACTTCAGTTCTAACAACTTGCAACAATCATGTGACTAGATGGAGTACTACTATAATGGAAATGGAAAACAAACCATAGTAACAAAAAATAAACCAAAAAACGATGTGGGTACTTGTACACCCAAACCCAAGGTTGGATTGCCCCTACAAATCTAAGTAATGGAGGAAGATATTTCCAATAAACACTATAAACTAGTTGTTTGTATTGACATATTGACAAAATGATAGAGATATAAATGAGAGGGGAACCCTGTAAAATTTATATTGAGGCAAAAACCCTAATAAAACCTGAACTTAACACTTAGTCACCAATAAATTCACTAAGCCTTTATTATATTTTCTTTGAATGAGTGTTGCATTTGAAACGCCATCAAACTCAGCTAATAACTTAATTTCCAAGGCTCTATACCCATTGCAGTTTGAACCTGGGTCTTAAGCATGGTTACACCCTATCTCAATCTTGAAAATATGGTCATCATCTCTTCTGAAAATTGAATCTGCTTATAGATATTGAAAACAAGAGTGCAAAGAATACAGGGAAGATCACCAAGGCTGCAGCCACAACACCCAAGAAGTCACGTTGAAATCCAAAATAATCTTTCAGGAAGTCTTCAATTGCTTGTTGAGGCTTGCCATCAATACTGATTTTCTTTCTCATATCTCCATATTGAGAGGTTACAAGCCCATTTAAAGTCCAGGCGAAAGGGCAAATCCAAGAGTACCACACCCACCACCCTGGAAGTTGCTGCAACAATTTTGCCCACGAATTTGTCATCAATGAAATTATCCTGAAAAATCCTATTTGGAGTGCAAGCACCCTCGCTATCCATACAAAAAATATTTTCCATATCTGTAGCTAGTTCAATATCATGCATTTAAGATTTAGTACACTCACAGGTCTTGTTATGAGGAAGGCTGAAAAAAGACTGAAGATGGAATAAAACGCAGATGCAATTACAGCTGCAACTTGAGCATTTGGACTGATTGCTGCTATTAGCATCCCATAGTAAGTGTAGTAGAGAAAAGTGCAGAAAGTAACAAAGATATACCAAAAGAATTTATCCACAGACCAATGGTAACCGATCAGTGAGTATGTAATAAGTCCATAGAGAATTGTTTGGAAAAGAGTATATGGGAGTTCTACCACTACCTGCAGCAAATAGGAAACCGCAAAAGAAGATCTTGTTAAATATAATGGTCTTTCTGGTTTTAAAAATTTATTATTATCTTAATATAATTAGGAGTGATCAACCATTTCAAAATATATTAGAGGTTGAACATGATGTTGTAGAATGGACATATGTAACCTCGTTCAGAGATAATTATATTCTGCTACTCGTGACTCTGAGTCCAACAAACTTGTTGTAAGTTTTTATAGAAATTGAGATATGCTAAAAATATGCAAATTAAGAGAAGAATTTGACAAAGGCTATCAATATTTTTCAGGTCACTTTCAGTAAGACCTTGGATTCCTTACCTGTGCTAAAGCATATACAATTGGAGAATACATCCTAGCCGCTTTTTCTCTACAGAAAACCTGGCGTTCCACATCAACAAAGGGTTGCACAGAGGAGCAATTATTTATTCCTATATACAACAAGGCACCATACATTCCCCCCATCATCTTGAGCAGATCTTCTAGGTCATTTCTGTTGCAAATAGGGCAACAATGTAAATGCTCTTCATTTGCTTGCCAGTACTGAATTATGTACAAATAGATTTAAAAAGCAACGGTTAGCAAAGATGTTTTTCACTATAAGGTAGGCGGGCATTCGAAATCGAATGACCCTATTTAAAATAAGTGCTAGATTGTATACCGAACAGATAAAGTCTGTTCCAATCTGCAACAAATTAGCTTACATTTTCGTCCCTTGTTGCCAATAGATAGTGCCAAAGAGCAATGCAGTAAGAAAACTGAAGGTTAAGCGCACTAAATTGTAACCAGGACTTCGCCAATACGCCCAAAACTGTTTCCATAGGCAGGTTGTAAATTGTTTCCANTACATTTTCGTCCCTTGTTGCCAATAGATAGTGCCAAAGAGCAATGCAGTAAGAAAACTGAAGGTTAAGCGCACTAAATTGTAACCAGGACTTCGCCAATACGCCCAAAACTGTTTCCATAGGCAGGTTGTAAATTGTTTCCACGCACACTGAGCATAGCGAGCTGGAAAATAAAGGTCCTTGGCATCTGGAGCTGGGGTACATAACTCCTTAACAAATTCATTGTTTTTCCTTAACGAAATGAGATTTATTAGTATTTCAGAAATCATCGAAAAAGAAAGAATTTTACTGGTTTTTAAGATAAAAAAAAGGGTTCAGAAATCTATGGGCTCCAAGGGCTTTCCCTGTACTTACCAAAAAAGAGTTGACTCTTTATAGATTTGAGCAAAGTCAATATCAAGGCGCTGTTCTGCACCCATAGAGGTGACCTCTAACATCCAATTTGCAGGATTATGCTTGTCCTTAATCTTTGGCACTCCTGGAATAGCCTGCAGAGGAAATTAAAGCAAAACACTATTTACAACTTCCCTCGAGGCTTGGTCTCTCAAGCAACAAACTAATTGTATTTGGACATCACCAAAACTGCATGGTATCAGGCCTCGATTTTCTACCTCAAAATACTTAATAACGTTATTTGAATGGTAACCCAATGCACCAGCATAAATGATTTCACCTCCTCTCTTCATTAGCAGTAACTGTAACGAGTCAAAAGTTCACCCAAGTCAGACAAAGTAAAAGCATCCGTCATCCCAAAAGGAATCAATATTCAGTAATAGTCCTTTAAAATATATATTATATTAATCTACCTCATCAAATGCTTCAAAAATGTCCAGACTTGGCTGGTGAATAGTGCAAACTACTGTCCTTCCTGTGTCCACTATATTCCGCACTGCCCGCATTACTATAGCAGCAGCACGT